>JAWMAG010000055.1:4447500-5047500 GCA_037013455.1 Ceratitis rosa
AATTTATTATTATTGAAATAAATAAAAAAAGGATTAATTAAAAAAACTAAAAATTAATAAAAATATCAAAAAACAATTGAAAATGAATAAATGAAAAACGAATGAATTAAAAATAAATAAAAAGGAATATTTAAAAAAAATTATAAAAACATAAATAATAGTAGAAAATAAATAAATTAAAAACTAAAACATAATAAATGAATAAAAATAAAAAGAAATAAAAACTTCATTTAAATAAACAACTTAATAATGAACAAATAAATAAAAAATAAACTATATATATCATATGATTATATTTTACAAATTTTAATATACTGAACTGTAATCTTATAAACGGTAATATGAAATTTTTGGTGCAAGCATTACCTTCTTTATAAATTTTCATAAACAATAATAAAATTATACCATCTTTAATCTCGAAATTATGACTGATTATGATTATATTAAATTGTAGCATTGCGCAAGCCTCATAAACTGGCACTTGAACTTTGTTTGGGGAAAGCCAAAAGATTGAAAAAAATTATTAAACAATAGGAATTTCTAAGTTATAAATGGATTTAGTGTTTTATTAACTGATTTGATTTATTAGTGAAGAAAGGCATGGAATTATCACCGATATTAAATCAGGTTAACTTATTGTATTTTTATTTACCCTACACCAGCCTGAAACAAGAATCGTTTAACTAAAAGCTATGAAAATTATATTAACTATTAAAAAATAAATAAATTAGAAAAATTATTAACTCTTTCTTCTTTACTTACACCACCAGGTCGCAATCGTGTTTTCAATTGGGCTCTCAACGCCGCCGAGGATTGCGTCTCACGCGCTGTCGTCACTGCCGCTCCTATCGTCTCCAAATTGGATCGTCCTATACAATATGTTGATCAGACACTCGTCAAGGGCATTGACAAGTTGGAGGTCTCAGCCCCTATCATCAAAGATACACCACAAGAGATTTACAATCAAGCTAAGAATAAGGTCGTTGAAGTCGTACAACCACATATCGAACGTGTGACAAAATTCAAGACTGCCGGCCAAGAGAAAGCTTCCTCATTAAAGGACTTAGCGTGGGCCAAGGCTAACGAGGTGTTGGCTACACAATATGGTAGTCTAGCGGTAACCGGTGTTGATAACACCACAGCGTTGGCGGAGCGTTTGCTGGAATATTATTTCCCAAAAGGCGAAGGCGATGTTGAGGAGGATGATGGTGAGTTATTTTTTTGCTTAGAAATATTTTCGGTTAATCTAAATTTACATGTATGCTATTGTAACTAACAACATTTACACCCTACATAAACTTACAAACATATACTATATAACTTTATTATTAACATAAATGACACCCACTCAATTGAAATTATGGTGACCCCTGCAATGAAAATATTTGGAAAATTTCTGAAAACGAAATGACAAAAATATCAAACTTAATAATTATAAAGAGAAACATACATTCGAAAGCTCGAAACTATATGCTCGGAGCTTGAAAGCTCAAAAGTTCAACAGCAACTATGCCAAGATTTTAGCTCCGTTCTCCGTCAAAGCAAAGTAGGTTAAATTTGGACGTTTAGGCAACGAAAGCCTAATGAGAAACCTTTTTCACTTAAACTCAAAGTCCTAAAGCTCGTAAAAGCTCAATCCAATCATATTTGGGAATCAAACAACCTCAAAAGTAAATTTATATTGATTTTATTAACTTTAATAATGACAAACTTTTAGCCTAGAAAGCTGATGGTAAAATCGAACTTTCCTTTTAAAAATTTCGAAGCTTAATAAAAAGCTCAATTAATGCACCTGATTAAGTTTTTGGACAACCTACAATAAGAAATTCCATATAATTCAGCATTTTGTCAAAGATCATTTTATAAAAGGAATTATTAGCATAGAAAGCCCTTCATCGAAAATTTGGGAAAATATACCTATATTTTAAACATCTGCTAGTTAATGAGAGCAGAAAAACGAGCTTGCCTTAAAAACAGACTTAAAGCTTTTAAAAGAAAGCTCAATTGATGCTTAGAATTTTATATCAGAACGCTCATCAGTTTTTAAACAACTTTATTACCTCTATCTATGTTTTTTCAGCTTAAAAATTACTTTACTTATTAACAGAAATGTTAGATTAAAAGTTCGAAAGAAATATCTTAAATCACCCATTTAATAATTTTTTATAAAATAAGTAGATCTTTATTAACCCTTAAAGCTTAAAACTAAAAATTGTTGTGAACAAAATTACAAGGTGAAAAACTTTCTGGCATTACTGTGTAAATTTTTACTTACTTGATCATTTCTCATAAATATTTTAAAAGCTCACAATACATATGATTGGGATTTATAGTTTTAAATATTTATTGAAAACGGTTTAGTAGAATTACAAAAATTTTAATACTTTTATATAAATGCAACTTTTAATTGCAAAGCTTGCTTGCGATAAAAGCTTCTTAAAACGAAAGTTTACCGGCTTTTTTAGAATGTTGTATCTTTGAAGCCTTATTAAATTATTTTCTGGGGAAATTTTCTGCACTTTATTTTCCATATATTTGTCTTTAACAATATTCCTTCATCGGCTCTCTTAATTACATATTAATGTTTTACTAATTCATGACATTCGGCTTCTTACCCAAATCACCAATTTGTTGTGTTTTGTGTTTCTCTTTGCTTTTGCACCTTTAACCCAACGCACTAAAATTATTGCTTTTTCTTTCTTTCCTTTTCTTTTAGTTCGTATAAGTAATAATACTATTAAAAGCCGCTAAGAAAATTACAAAAAAAAAAAAACTATAATAATCAAAAATTAAAAATTGCATCTTTACATCACTTCAATCAATCAATCAATCAATGTAAATATTCTAACGCTAATAACGAGCTATGCTTACATATACATACATATATGTACATAAGTGGCTATTTCGGTTACTAAATGTCTTTGTTCTGTTGTGGCGAAAAAAAAAAATAAAATCGAAAATTAATTTCTCTTCTCAGATAATAAACAAATTGCTGTCGTGCAAAATGGCAAACATCTTGAAAATGACAGTAAGTTGACACACGTTTTTCTTAATATTTTTGGCATGCAAAAAATTTTGCGCATTTTTTGAAAGTGAATTTCATATGCGCCAAAATTTCATTACTTTTTTTTATTAATTAAACATTGCATGCCTCAAAATCAAAATATATTTTTTTATTGTTATTTTTTGAATATTTCTAAAGTAAAAATATTTGTCATAAGCTCCTTACTATATTTTATGCCACCACCACATCAATGAAGTAGGTCCAATTAAAAACTATTCATTAATTTTATCAGCAAAACAACTGGCGAAAAAACTTTTTTAAACATAACTTGAATTCCCAGATTTTTTTTCCAAAATTCAACCACCTCAGTTCAAAATTATTTCAATAACATTTGTATAATTGAATATTATTCAACGCATGTTATAGCACTTGTGCTCACCCTCTTGGTGTCTATTTCCTTCTCTCTTTCTCCCGTCGTTACGCCTTCATTCATACGCTATTCAAATTGTAATTCTCATCAAATTTATTTTAAATTTTTTCTTTCATAAAAACCACTTTTTTCTATTTATTTTTTTTGCCGTACAAACAATTTGTATGATTTTCTCCGTCTGCTCTTTTTTCTTTCTTATAGTCGATCAACAAGATGTTGAACTCGATGTTAGATTCCTTGTAGCCGCCTCCACTGTATTCCTCTCCATGTCGTTCCGCATAATTAGCGAGCTTGTAGACTTTATTAGCCGTAATCCTGAAATTGTAAATATAATCGATAGGGAAATTCAGAATTTTATGGTAAGAATACACATAAACATATGTATATATCTTTTTCAGGAATGATTGCCATCCCATCAGAATCATTTTTAAATTCACATTATAAGTGCAGCTATTTACATATACATATATGTTTGTAAATAATGTTTAGAAAATAGCTATAAATATGTTTTCAAACCCATTTCTAAGTACATATTTAGGGATAAAAAGTTCTTTTAAAAGCAGTCGACATTTTCAGATAAATACTATATCTTGTGAACATATTTTCGACACCGTTTCTCCCGTATCATTTAATATACTTATTGGCCTTCGCTCTAACCTAATAATAGAGACAGAGAATTTTACTTACAAAAAATATAAAAAAAAGTTTAATCAGATCAGCTTAGCTATAGAAAAGGCTTTTTCGACTTACGATCAGATGATATTCGGTAAGACCTTTGGAGGAGGATATAGTCAGACCAAGCTATCTGCTGAAAAGCCTGTAAATAAAACTCCGGCTTGGTTGCTTTTTAAAGATCGTTTTATCATGCACCTTATTCGATTTATTATCATTTCTTCTTTTATGTTTATCTTGTATATATTTTCCGCAATTAAAATTATTTTTAATTTGTTTCCTTTTCTTCTTCTCTCTTTACAGTACCAGTTTCCGCCACCGAGGACCCAGTACTCCACACTGTACAGACCGTTGGCCGACTCTCGCACAAGATCTCGCGTCGTGTCTATCAGAACGTATCCAGACAGATCAAACGCATGCAACAAGGAAATATAAATGACTATTTAAGTTCGCTAATTGCCGCACTGAAATTGCATCAATACATTAATTTCATCAACTCATCGATGGGCACAAATGTCGAGCAATCGACAATTGCCGATGTAAGTGCCAACACCACAGCCGCTGCACCAGCTTCAGCCGCAGTTGCTTCTAGCTCGAACAATAGCAACTTGCCGAAAAGTAACAAGACGGCAGTAGCAACAGCAGCAGTGCCAGCGGGGGCGGAGAGCTCGTCAAAGTCAGCGTCGTCATCTTCATCGTCATCGCCAAACTCCACATCGGCGGCGGTAAGGCGTTCCAGTCAAACTAAATCTCCGAACTCGTCGTCGTCGCCAAAGGGAAACTAAAGCCATAAAGCAGAAGAAGCGGAGGAGTATGAGAGGAGAAAAATATATTTAAAATATTTAAGAATATTTTAATTTGAGTAGAGAAGTCGAAAGAAGAGTGAAAACTCAAAAATATTTTAAGAATTCTTTTTTAAATAATTTTATGCAAAGAGCCAAGAACGTGCATAGAAATTTTTTTTTAATTTAAATGTGCAAAGGAAATTGTAGGTAAACATACATACATGCACCACAGTGCTGAAGGTTTTGTAGATATGTATTTGAGAAATTTTTTTGCGCTACACATTCGATGGCGGTTTATGCCTACATATATGCACACAAACTAAAAGCTGAATTTGTTTGTGTTTGTTTTACAAACATGTAAATATGTATGTAATGTTCATGCCAAAAAGACACTAATAAAAATCACTTACATACTTACATACATTGATTTTCATAATTTTTTACACACCACTGTATTTTTGCACACGCATGTATGTGTAATCAAACTACTTTTAGGCGTTTAAGCTTTTAATTTAACAGAAATTAGTTATTGTATATGATAATTGCATATATACGTACATATGTATATACAATTAAAGTTTAGTAGTCTGGCTGCGCTAAAGATAAATACATAAATATTAAATATATAAAACATATTGCTTAAGTAATACATACATACATACTTACACGTCTAAACATCAACAGATTTTGGATTTTAAAGAATTTTTTTCGATCCAATTTCTGTAAGAATATTCATCATCAATCTATTTTAATTATATATATCTTCATATATTTAATTATATATACATACATATATATACATACATAAAATTATAACATAATATGCATTATAAAATTATTATGCTGAAATAATAAAGAAATGAAGTATAGAAGAAAGAAAATTATTTGCGATTTTTCATTTACATTTCAGTTCTAGAATATGAATTTTAATGAAATTATCGTTAAGATATTGAGATGGTAAAAATATATTCGAACCCCTCAAAAGAGCTGGTGGAGATGAAGTTGATATAACACGAAATGTTCATTCCTTTGTGAACCAATAAAATGATTCATAGCCCAACTGGGCTAATAAATATTCTAGAATATTAGATTTCCCGATCGCACGTTGTGCTTTGCTCCTGGAAAGAAAATAATTTCTAAAAATAATCGAAACATAGGTATATACGACTTTTTCGAATAGTTAATAGTAATTTTCGAAACCAATTGATCGCACCCAGTCTTGAGTGAACTGTTGAACAGTACGGACGTGTTTTATCGCTCATCGCTACAGAAAACCCAAATAGCTAGTATACATACAACACGCATACGTATAAACAAGCTACATACGCCATTTTAATTTTACAAGTATCGGGCAACAAAGATTACTGAAATAAGAAGCCGACACTAACTACAATGGAGCAAAATGCCGAGGACCATCGGCGTTCCCCAGCCAACTCGGTAAGTAGGAGCAGAAGCAGCAGCAGAACGCGTATGAAAGAAAAGACACACAGAAAAGACGCACCTAGTACGGGCAGCAATGCAGAGCCAACTAAACTAAAAGTGAACTATAATTATGAGACACACCATAGAGGACTATATATAGTATACTGCGACAAAAAGCGATTAGATGACTCGAAAGCCCGATAAATGCTACATCACTATCTAAATATCTGCAATTGAAACAAGTAAGCGTCGTGAAAGAAGTGACAAAAATTGGTTTCGGCATAAGCATAAGCAGCAAACGAATTTTCCAATGCCACCCATAATGAATATAAAGCCAAAATTTTTGCCCACTTCGTTTCGAAAATGGGAGTTATATTCAATATCCCAACAGAGATCACAGAGGAGGAGCTTACAAAGGAAATGATCTCACCAATCAAAATAGTAAAAGTAATAAGAATGACACGATCGGAAAACGGAGAAAGAACCCCTAGTCGTAGGGTGAAAGTAATATTCAATGGCCTGGAAATACCAAAAGAAATCACGTACAGTTATACCAAAATTAGAGTAAAATCATTCATCTTCTTCTCACAATGCTACAACTGCTTCGGATTAAACCACTTTGCGCAACATTCTAAACAGCGAGATTGCACATGTCTAACATGCGGTGAAACCCACGAAACGGGAACAACATGAAGAAACAACCAGAATGCGTTAATTGCAAAGGTCAGCACAAGGCTACTGAAAAAGAAGCATATACTATAAAACGGATTATGACGCTGGGAAACCTTACTCCAATGGAGGAAAAACGGAAATACAGCAAAATTTTTGGAAACAGATTCGAGATCCTCAATGACGACGAAAACATAGAACAAACATTCCCAGCACTTCCCAAGACGCAAAGTCATGAAGATGAATAACAATAGAATCCAAGAGGAAATTAACAGACGAAATAACATGAAAGAATGGCAAGAAGCCATTCAGTACAACAATACCGACACCCATCTTCTAATCTGGCCTACCCAAAGGAAGTAGCCACTCAGCTAATTAAACAGGACGAACTAACTGGGAAAATAAACCAAATAATCACAAACAACCAAATAAACAAAAACGACGAGAACCAAATAGAATTTATAGAGAGCAAAACAATGTCATATGAAGATTTTCCAATAAAATATACAAAAGCTTGAAGAAATCTAATAATAAAGAATAACTGTCTCTTTAAACAAATTTAGCTTCGTGCGGAAATATAGACAAGAGGGCTACGGCGGCTGTGGCAGCGGACACAATCGGAATCACAACCCTCAATCTTAAAACCAATATCAATGTAATATGACCAACACCGAACTAAAATCCGAATTTAGAAATCTTCTCGCCACGACTAAACACTCAATAGCAAAAGGCATTATAGTAGAAAATCTAACCACCGACTTTGGGTATGAATGTGTGAACAACGGCGACCTAACCTACCGAGTCAATGACTACACCGCCCATCTGGATATCACCTTGGGTAACAAAAACCTATTGGATGTCAATTGGAAAGTTATACCTGCTAAAATAACAAAAAGCAACCACTACCCAATTATAATTGAATTGATTAAGGCTTACACAAGTAAAGAGAACAAAACATTAAAAATTCTGAATAGCAAAATCTTAGAAGACCTATCGAAAGTAAAAATTGGACGAAAATTCGAAGAGGCAAATAGAATAATCCAAAACACTATCAACAGCAACACAATACAAATTGATGACAACATTAGATATCAACTAAAAAGATGGTGGAACAGCGAGATCGACAAACTATTCGGACACCGAAACAATGCGAGAGCAAAAAATATGAAAAACGCGAAAACGCAAAATGCTTAAAAATTCTGGCAGAGGCACAAGGAAAACTGAAGGCAGAAATTTCTAAACAGAAGAAAGAAAATTTCGCGATAGCACTAGAAGAAATTTCGTCAACAACAGACATGAGAACGATGTGGAGTAAAATCATGATGAAATAATATATACAATATATATATATATATATATATATATATGGTATATATATATAAAACCGGTTGAAAAAATACGGATGCACAAAACAAATAAACAATAGTTGGGCTCGTGAGCAAAAAGAAGAATATCTTAAATTCAGACAGCAGGGTAAATACGTTACAGTTATGCGCATCAGCATCTAGTCTAGACTGAGCTAAAGGACTTGACGGTATATCTTATGGGATGATAAACAGCCTGCAAGAAAAAGAAAAAGAATCCTTATTTAAAATACTGCAAAATAATTTTGGCATCCCCATATCCCCATATTAAAACCACAGAAAGAGCCGTCAGACATAGAAAACTACAGACCAATCGCACTACTCTCAACACTACACAAATCAATCGAGGGAATGATAAAAATATACCCGGACACTCAGACGGAAATACACGAAATTCTACCGCCTCGAACATATGCATATCGGAAAAAAACGCGGTATCATTCCAATACTATTCAACATCTATCACGCTCGACTAAAGTTTGCTATTCCAATTTGCAGATTACTTTTTCTTGATTTCAACAAGCAAGTCCTTTGACACAGCTGAATCACAACTAAAATTGAAACTATAAGAGTTTACAAACATATGCACAAATCTGAATTTAAAAATCAACTTCCGTGAAAGCAATACAATCCACTTTAACAATAATCATAAGCGACTGCAGATACGAATGAACAATACCAACCTTGAACAAGTAAACTCCATAAAATACCTAGGCAGGTACATAAGCAAGAACAACTCAAACAAACTACAGATCAACGAAAACGTGAAAGAAGGCAAGGAAAAATGCAACTTCCTAAAGTCTATCAGCGGTTGCATCTTTGGTATCTCATCTTCAAGAGCAAACCAATTTTACAAATCGTTCGCCAGACCGAAAATGGAATATTCCGCATCATCATTTGCAAACCTATCCAAAGGAGCAGTAGCATCCCTTAACTCCTGCAATAACAAACTTATTAGAAAATGCCTTGGACTAATAAAATGAACACCAAGTCGTGTCATATACCATATGGCCACTGAACAGCCAAAGAACTAATTAAAACATGCGCGTACATACTTCCATCTTCCGAACTGCCCCTCAAAGACATACTAATTCACATGGAACCAACACCTACTTTCCAAATAAATTCTCAAAAAGTTATCATTGACATAGACTTCTTTAAAGGAGCAGTTAAAAGTAAAAAAAAGCAATTGATACCTTAATCAAAAAATAAGTAATCTAAAAGCCAATCATACCGAAATAATATTTACAGACGGTTCCTGTAAAGAACATTGCACTCAAGCCGCTTTCTTTCATGAAAGAACCAAAACATTCTACACCAGTAAGATCATAGCATCGATGTCGGCAGAACTATGGGCCTTTCGAAAAGCTATAGAATTTGCAACCATTGACGGCTACCACAACATAGGGATACTAACAGATAGCAAATCAGGAGCCAACCGGACTCCAATAACAGCATGGTGAATAACATACTGGAAACAATAGAGAAAAGCTACATAAATTCGGTTGAGATCCATTATGAAGTGGTAGACTGCCTAGCTAGGAATGCACAACAAAACGGCACACGAGAAACAACGAAATGGCCAATTCCAGACGCAATTAAAGAAGTCGAAAGAATACTGAAAATAGAGAGAAAGGCAAAAATTATTTTTCAATGTTTCCAAAATACTGAACAAACCCATGATGAAATAATATACAGGTGAAGTAAGTAGAGTAGAAAGAGACTTTGACACTGCCTTAGCTCAACGTTGTATTTTCGAATTTGAAGAGAAAGGGGAGGAAAGAAACAAAAATTGGGGATTTCAGGGGTATTTATATAAATATTGAAAATAATAAATTATTTTTTGAAAAATATAGGTATATGTATTCAAACATTATTTACATATATAATTGACGCTTTATAACTGCTTTCAGTCGAGCTCCTCCTCCTATTTATCATCTGCGTCTTGTTTTTTTCCCAACAAATGTAAAGACCTAGACCAAATTCTAAGGTACCTCGAAAACATCTAACAAATTTGTATGAGAAGCTTTTATTTCATGTCAGAAACACAATTGAAGGGCGTGACATTCCCAGCCGAATGACGACCACAATTAAAAAAGATTAAGTAAATTTTTTCATATGGATTTTCTATAATTTTGGATGTTGGTCTGCCCTGAATCCGAGATCGATCATGGAAGGTCGCGGTTATACTTGCCTCTTACACTAAACAGCTACAGATTAACCCACCAGCTGTTACAGATTACATAGAAAATAGAGAAGGAAATTACTTATTTATTTAAAGTAATTAGTTCTTGATACAGAAATAAGACTTGGAAGATAAAAGTTGGTGGAATGAGTATTAAAATCTTTGCTGAAACATTGGTTTTGCATGAACACAATAAAAGGGGTCTAGATGATCTTAAAGGGATGATAAGACCTCTAATCAATTCAGTTTAAAATAATCTTCAAACATCGATTTACGACTATGCGGTAAATAACAATTAACTTCCAACCACTGGATCCAAAGCAATATCAAATTAACTACAAAATTAGTATATGAAACTAAACAAAATCGCTGATCACCGATAGGTCAATAACAAATTTTCCCTTTCGTTAAAAACGCGACACTGGCCAATTATAAAATGCATAAATCCATTTATTGTAAGTTTGTATTTAACAAAATGTATGTTATATTCAATTCTTAACGTGTTAAATTGTTCCTACTATAATTTTTTAAACAAAAAGTTTGAACAAAACTTATTTACAACGGAATGTCGTTAAAACAAACAATGAAATACCTCCAATAATGCCTACTCTTCTCAGAGATCAAAAACTTTAAATTCTCCCTTTTTTCTAAGATTTTTATTTAAATATGGGAATATAATTCTATAAAAGAACATCTCTTGTTAAGGCAGCGTTTGGGAAAGGGACAATTGCTTACTTACTTCACCTGTATATTATTTCATCATGGAACAAACCCTGGTTTCACAACAATGTTTTGAATCTTGACAACAATAAGTTAATAATTATCAACCGTGTACTTTCTGGACACACGTTCGCCAAAGACACAATGAAAAGGTGAAGCATTATTGCAGACGACAATTGCGACAGCTGTTCCTGCTCAGAAGACTTGCCACGCATTCCGCAATGGGACACAATTAGAGCCAAGCATTAACAAATAAATAAATATAACTCTATCCCACAAATGTTCCAAGCCGAAGGAATGATATCCTTAAAAGTTATTAGTAGCTTCCTCTTGGAAACGAGACTATCCATATAATAGCATATTAACGTAAACCAAACCAACTTAACGTAAAAAGAAAAATACGGGGAAACCCAAATGAAACCCACCACTAGATTTAAAACGTGAAACGTGAAAATAGAAATAGAAGAGGAATCAGAAATCAAATTGAACAAGTCTACTGCGATTTAAAGCATAATAATAATATCAGAAGTCCACATGATGTTTAAAATTTAAAAATTACTTTTTGCCTCCCAATTTTTACCTAGTCCCAAAGATGAATTGGGAGGACTCATTCAAAGGAAGGATTCTACAGGGTCTAAAGTGGGAGGTAAGAAGTACTTTATATGAATATAACTAATGTTACCTGTTGTTGTTGTTGTTGTAGCGGCTACGTTTACCTCGCTTAGGGACAGGTTAATTAATCTAAGTCACCGAGGTCATCTAACGGGAAAACGTGGTATTTCGACGGGATTGGACCAGAGGGAGAGAGGGGGGTTAGATGTGTCGGCTTAAGGGGGCATGTGAAGAAGTGGTTAGTGTCGTGCGGAGACTCTCCACATAGGTGGTACACTATTCATTTCTTTGAGCACTATTCATGGGAAGGGAGATTTTGAGGATGTTGACTGACTCCTGGAGAATGGCGTTCAGTACTTATCTGTTTGCCGTCCTATCCAGCGGTTGTTTTACGTGTTGCTGGATGGTGTCCTTCGTGTTGAGTACTCCCTTTCTGATGTGCCTAAGTGGACGATCGGCTTCTATGAGATGCCTATTGGGGTGTTCCCCACGGTAGCATCTGGCATGCCTGTAGCTTCTTCATCTGCGTCTCGTTCGTCCTCAGCGCCCAGATCGGTGCAGCGTAGTTTACGATCGGCCGGCCAATTGCTTTGTAAGTTGCCAGCAAGGTTTCTTTATCTTTAACCCAGGTGCTGCCGGCTAACGTATTGAGTATTTCGTTGCGGCCCCAATATCTTTATAGTCGGAATTTTTACGTTATCGACCTTCGCATCTTATTCGAGACAGTACTCGTTCAGCTGGTGAAGAGGGTAGCCGAGGATTTAGTAGGTTGAATTTTAAGCACTCTTGTAGTGAAGAAGTGGGAAAGGTCGGCAAAATAGCAGTTCACTTTTGAACAAAGGTCGTCAATATCTTGGCCCGACGCCAATATCGGGCAATCATCGGCTTACGAGGTTAGGAAAACTCCTTCTGGTGGAGGAGGTAGTTACGAAATGTAGAAATTAAACAGCAGTGGGGAGAGGACACACTGTGGAACCCCTTGTTTAATTTTCCTAAGTTTCGATGTTTCACTTCGGAAAGGTTGTTGACCACTCCGGTAGCCCATGATCCACCTCTACAACCCCGGCGGTATTGAGGATACCTCCATGTCAGTTAGCAGCCTGAATGGTTGACGGTGTCAAAAGCTTTTGATAGATTCAGTGTTAGGCCATTGACTATCTGAACGTTTAAGGCGTTTAGTGCTGTTGTGGTACTGTGCACTTTACGGAAGCCATGCTGATGAACTGCAGGACGCAGATGGTGAGTGAAAAGCGGACGTAGAGACACCTCAAGTGTCTTCGCTACTGGGACAGGAGAGTTATCGGCCGAAAATACTCTCCTTTGTTGGCTGGTTTCCCCGGCTTGAGTAGCGGGACCACCCTACCCATTTCTCACACTTCGGGTATCATTAGAGTGGTCAAAGACATTTCAAAACCTAGGTGAGGAAGTCTTCTCCCGCTGGTCCAATATGTTTTAGGTTTAGCATGCTTATTCCGTCGGGGCCGATGGATTTGGAGGCTTTCGCCTTAACGATGACCCCCTGAACCAACTCCCTGGAGAAATCAAGCATCGCGCTGGTGTTTGGCAGTTTGCGTAGGCGTTGGGTTACTCGTCGCTTCATTTTGTCTGCCGGAGGATGCAATGTGAAGAGTGCTCGCGCATTTCTTTGGGTCCGGTTCTGGCGGTCACCGAATGAAATTTCCACCCGGTCATCGCGTCTCGTCGGGTTAGACAACGATTTGACTGTAGCCCAGAGAACCTTAAGTGCTCCTCCCACTTCTTCCGCTTGTGGTTGTTTACTATTTTGCGGGTCTACGCGTTTAAATCCCTGATTAGGAAATTTCCGTGATCCGTCGGGAAATTAGGACGGATTTCCGCAATTCGGCCTGCCGAGATGTTGTCTGGCGAGCTTTGGCAATTACCCACAACACTGGTAGGGGTGTTATCGTTCATTGTGCACATGTCCAATCGTCTATCTGTTCCGCCATCTCCAATCATCTACGGTCATTTGACAGGCTAGAATGCTAAAGATCGTGATTCACGATAAAGTCGCCCAAGAACAAACAGGTTTCGCCCCTAAGTAGCGCACCTATATCAGGGCTATATCCAACTGGGCAACTTGTAACAGGAGGAATGTACATTTTAAATATCTCGACCGGATAGCTATGCCCTGACGCCCTCGATAAGACGATACTGCACGGATAGTGTTGTATCCGGTCCCGCTCAGAAGATTAGAGCGGCTGGTAAACTTCGTTTTCTGGATCGCAGATCATGCTGCGGGGAACTCCGTAAGACCGTAGAGGTCTGTCGGTGGGTAGAGGTACTGAAGGCACTGCCGTGGAGGCTGGGACGCACTTGTTCGCTGGCAGTATGGGGCCACGTAGCTTGTGGACCACTCCCTGTGGGTCTTAAGGCCTGAACAGACCTTAAGATGACTCCAACCATTGCACTGGTTGCACCTAGCCGAGGTGGAGGAGTGGTGGAGTATTTTATGGCACACGCAGCAGAAATAATCCGTCGGACCTGGGTTAGTTTCGACGCCAGCCCTGATAAGAAGGATTTGGAGCAGCACAGCTACGAGGTGTTGCTCCGTTGGCGCACTTAAATTAATGTTACCTGTTGACCTAAACGGAGTTAAGTCGTCGTAAGAGTGACAGCCCTTGCCCGGATAAAATCCGGGTCAACTAGAACCGGCTATCTTGAGGGTTGACTAATGTTACCTCTTTTCCTGTGGTTTAATGCGATTGTTCAGTTGCTTAGAATTGTCCATTATATATTATATAGTGGAAAGCTTCCAACGTATTATCTAACTGTATTGCTTCAGTTTAGTCGGAAGAGTATTCTAGCTTCTAATGACAAGGAGTTTTAAAAAATGTGACATACGAGGAGTGTTCCAAAAATAACGAAAAAGAGAAAAATTCACAAGGACTAATTCTGATGAATATGGTGGCAAGCAATGAGTTGTAAGGAGGTGCATTACCGTGATACAAAAGCCATGAATTGTTTTTCATGGTTTTTTGGGATTTCTTCAAACCAACGATATTGAATTTGTAAGCAATACTTTCATGATGCACTCTGCCATTAAAATCCAAGAAACCAGTGTGGATAACAA
The DNA here is from genome assembly GCA_037013455.1 of Ceratitis rosa. Taxonomy (NCBI): domain Eukaryota; kingdom Metazoa; phylum Arthropoda; class Insecta; order Diptera; family Tephritidae; genus Ceratitis; species Ceratitis rosa. The sequence goes on from JAWMAG010000055.1 coordinate 4,462,455, forward strand.
TCGTATTAGACCGCATTTTTCGAGCCAGAATATCTTTGATAATCGGACTGTCCAAGTTATATCAAGTGGTATCTAATTGGAGTTATGTATTGCAGTGCGGCGATATGAATATACGACCAAAATTCTTTTGTAGTCTCGACCATAACATAGATCTAAGAAGTCATTCAAGCTCGAATTCTCTGCCTTGGACAGCAGGTAAGCAAGATGCTGTAAGCTACAAAGCAGCTGTGTTTTCAAAATCACAGAAACCGTTTAACAGATATATATTTATATAATTGGAGTTTTGTAACCGCTGAAGCGTTTTCGGCCGAGCTCCTTCCCCAATTTTGGCTTTGCGTCTTGATATTTTTCCAACAAGTGGAGGGATCTACAATTTATACTAAGCCGCCTTCGAACGGCTGATGGTTTCTGATGAGGAGCTTTTATTTCATGTCATTAATACACTCTGAGGAATTGACATTCTCTGCCGATGGGCGACCGCAATTAGAAAATTTAACTTAATTGAACCCTGGCCTTCCGAATGTCAGTACGCAATGCTAACCACTCGGCTACCGCGCCCGCCAATAGTAGTGATATAAGGGGTATTTAAATATGTACTTTCTCAGTATTTCAGAAAAGTGTGAATCACTGAATGAGCTAATTCATATTTATGTGACTGGAAATAATAGTTCGGGGAATACTACAACATCTAGGCAGACTGAATGGAATCGTAAGCAAAAACAAAAGAAAAAGAAACAAACAGGGATCAATGGTATTTATTCATTCAAGAATCAGTTCTTTGTAAAACAGAAGATACAATCTTTTACCACGCTCGAAATATCGAGTAAGTGTGATTAGAAAATGTCTGTTTTCATAACAACAAACAGCTGCGTAGAGCTGATGGGATTAATGACCATGAGATACAGTTAGTTTATAATCTAAAAAATTATCACACACTTATTATTTTTTTACATTTTTATCGCATTAAGTGTGCCATCAAAGTAAAATTCCTTTATTTGCACATCAATTTCATCATGAGTCATTTCCAATACATTACGACCTTTGATCCCATAAAATACGAAGAAATATTAAATATTTGCAATTATTAACCAAATTGCGGTTTTTCAAATATATGTACGTGCCATGATTATATACATTCTCATTTCGTAAATGGCAAGTATTTATTGCGAAATTTTCCAATTGTAATTCAATCGTCAAGACCACAATTAGATTTTGTGATTTAATACATTGTTGCGGTTTTGAAATTCGAATACTTTTATATGCGTACTACACTTATTTTAAATATTGATAACAATTTATTGAACCAATATTTGACTTTTTGTTCATTTTGAGTACCAAATACATATATGTGTGTGCATATGTATATGTAGGCTAAATACCTATAACAGTTACTTAGATCAACGTATCCAAATAGAAAAATTGAAACCACAAAGCTCGCGTTAATAGTATTCAAAAATTTAGAGATCAAAATTAAAAAGAATAGGAATTAAAAAGAATAGAAATTAAAAGAAAAACAAGTAAGGAAGACTAAGTTCGGGTGAAAACAATTATTAGATACTCGACTGATATTTACATTAAACACCAGGCGGCTTATCTGGTTTTCACAGAAGGACTAAAGTCCGGCAACATAATAGATATGCTTGTTTGTGAAATCTTGATTTTTTCTGCACATACGTGTCCATTTTTGGACCTTATTGCAACTATCATATTCATTAAGTGTACAAGCTTTACCTATAGATACCTTAATCATTGGATCTTTAGTTCACATATTGTTCCAAAAATAAAAGGTATGCTATGGGAGTTTGGTCTATTTCTGGATCTCTGTCAGCCATTTTTTTAGGACTTTAGTTCTAGTTATTATGTCTATAGCTATTGCTGTTATTCTTTTGCTTTTTAGTTGGTTGTCAAATTGAGGAAGGATTTTTTCAACTAAAACTCAGCTGCATTCAAATGGAAAGGATTTCCACTTCTCGAAGCAAAATTCTATCCAATGATGAAGGGAACGATATCTGCTCATCTGCTCAACTTGGGATAAAACGTATGTCAAATACTCAAATTCTATTTGCGGATAATTATATTCTTTTTATATAACATAGCTAATCTCCCGATATACATTATTTTACTTTAATCGTAATAAAATATCAATATTTTATTGTTGGCGCAACCAACTTCCGGGCAGATTACTCTTTATTCAGTGAATTACTTAGTGCATGCCACATTATAAGCCGAATAAAATGGAGCTTCCCTGATGATCCGCGGTCTACCTTAGCATAGAAAGAAAGATCTGACAAACGCGCATGTGAAAAGCAGCTCAGCGTTGGCTGAATAAAGATAATTAAACAGAAATAAAGTAGGGTGAGTTAAAAAACCTAACGATTGTAGTGTGGCATAAGTAAAAAAAGAAGATTGCAATAGTAGAAGAAAACCCCTCCATACCTTGAGCGCTTTTAGTAAATGGTAATAATAGCCCAGCAGCGAAACTTTCTCTTCTCGTGAATTAAAATTTTCTATTGGCTTAGGTTGTAATTTTTTTTTTGAAATATGTGGGGTGATTCTGACTGTAGTCAAACAATTCAGTGGTTATTTGTACCACAATCAACTAAATATACATAACTTTCGGGTTTGGTCGGTTTCGGAATAAAACTTGTCCTGCCGCAAGTCGCGGCAAACTTGGCTGAAACGGACCAGAAATGTTTGAATGGGATGTACAGAGAAGGGCTTTCCAGAGGTAATAGAGATTCTGAGTGAACATTTTTAAGAGCCGGTATGTTTACGGAAAAGCTGGAGAAGCTGTAAAAATTACGACGAGCGCTGCGTCATATTTGAGTTGTATTCATTGATAGCTTGTACCGTGTGGCAGAAACTGAAGAAAGCAACGTAATAAAATTCATGATAGAATTCAAGTGGATAGAAAAGAGGCAGTAGTGTCAGAGTTATTTTTTTGTAATCAAAATGGGCCTATTTGGGCCAAAGTATGTCAATGATTGGAATTCGGCAACCAGTTTTACCCAAGCTAACATTTCTTAGTATATTTTAAACTTAAAATAAGCACTCTTCAACTTTTTCGTACGAATAATGATTTAAAAATGGCAGCATTGTATCCCATTAGGTCTCAAAGCTTAAGCTATCCAACTGTCGAAATTCCTTACTCAGTGCAACTACTGCTCGCTTAACGCTTATAAACAGTTTTGTTTGGAATTACAATCTGAAGCTAAAACAACAACAATAACAATCGACACGATGGTTGGCATACTAATTAGGCCAAGTTGTAGTAAATAATGTAACGCTATGTACCATGTATTTATTTCTATATACTCGTATATGTACTAAGTATGTAGATATGTAGGCCGCATGTACACGTACGTATGACAAGCATAATTGCTTCGCATAAGGACACCGACGACGATGAATTTCATCGCTCATCCAATTCAGCCAGTGGCAATTTCAATGTTCAAGGTCAACACGCATGAATATTTATCAGTGAGCAGAGGAAAGAAAAATAACAAATAGAAATAAAAATTAAAGTTAAAGTTAAAAATAAAAAAAATTTCAATTGATATGTTTTCAAGGAAAGAATGTGCAAAAATAGCAAAAACAAAAAAGTAAAAATTAATAAAAATATAAATTTACCTTGATAAGCCTGAAAATGTGCAGTGGACAACAATTCTTAAATAAATATTTTGTATAATATTTTTTACGAAAAAAATTTAAAAATTTTATGAATATAATTTAATGTGCAATAATTTATAAAATAAAATTGATAACCTTTGTCCTCTCCTCAAACTTATCAAATAAAAGCTAACCAATTTTTAGTAATTTTTTTTTTTTTTGTAGAAAAATGCAAGTAATTGAAATAAAATTGAAATTTTAGTAGGAATACTCACATGTGTCGACAGTTAGCAGTGATTTACCATATATATAAAATACCCACAAATATTAAAAAATATAAAATTTATCTATTTATATGCATTAAAGAAATAATAAAACAAAATTGAAATATTTCAATTTTTTATGATATGAAGAGCTCGGTTTCGCAGAGTGGTGTTGGTGAAGTCAAATTCATGTGAGATAGTTTTCATTTTCGACTGCTTCGAGAGCTTTTGATTTGGAGTGAATAAGTTAAGCCGCGAAGCGCGAAGCGTAACCTCATAATACATAGATTTCGGACAACTCATCGGTATAAGGTCTACCGCTATCCAATGGGATCACATATCCTTCAAAAAACTTCTCTTTCGAAAACATTTTGTGTCATCTCATAGAGATGAAAACCGACTTGCACAGTTGATTTTTAGTACGATGCACAACGAAAGGAACTGCAGATTGAGTTAAACTCGATGACATCCCATATCTCTAAGACCGATCCAAAGACTCAACCGAAAATTAAATACCTAATTTTTGAGGAAAATTTCTTGATTTATTAAAAATTGCAGTCAGACAAGGTGTTTGACAACTTTTACTGTAAGAATCGTTTTTATTAGGGATTTAATTTTTCAACTAATGCTCTAAGATTATCTTTCCCCCAAAGAGTCGGTTTTGGATCTGCTCCAGGATATTAAATTCCAAATTAAAGATTTAAAAAAAATTGGATATATACATACATAGTTTTATTCACAAAACAGTTCACCCAATGTCCTAGCTGTAATTTAGTTTTTAGGCTAAGAATAACGAGACGAATCGATTAAGCCATGTCTATCTGACCATCCCCCTGTGTACATGTTAACTCTAGTAAGGCGTAAAATATTTTGACTTGGTTCACACATTCCCTGCGCTATTGCAAATGGACGAAATTGGAACAAATTCACGCCCACCATCTATTTAACGATTATTTTAAAAATTCCAAGAATCGCATCATATTTGGTTGGATCAATGGCATTCGATGGAGAGATATAAGGGCGGAAAAAATATTCAAATGGGCGTGGCACAACCGACCACTGGAATTTGATACTTATAATTTCCATGGTCTGCCACAACTCAAGTTCGAATATTTAAGGAATTATCCAACAGAACTCAAGCGAGCTTGGTAGGTATGCTACTTTTATTGGGAATTAATATGATACCAAAATGCCATATGTAGGTCCAGAAATATGCCTGCATTTCAGATAATATTTAATTTTTGACCATTTTCTTGACATCGAATCGAAGTATACTTACCTTATAACTGACCTTTAGTCCTCATTTGAAGAATACTAGAATGAAAAAAAAAACAAAATGAAATAAAATATGATATCTTATTTACAGTTAACCTTCAACAAGACTCAATTTCTTACTTTGTATTCCTTACCTGCTTATGTTCCAGTTGGTTATCAGATAAATATCCAATATGTAGATCTGCTATCGGTCATATTATACTTTTAATACCTTAAGCCACCTTCTTGAAAAGATTAACATCCATTTTAAGATCTGCAGAATTAAGGATATCGTTTTAAGGATATCCTTATCCAACCAGCAGTTTTCATAGTTCAGTTAAAACTCCTAATAAAATTTACCAGCGATAGCCGAGTGGTTAGCATTGCGTACTGTCATTCGAAAGGCTCGGGTTCATATCCCAGTGCCAGCAACATACAAAAGTTATGGAAAATTAATTTAAATAAAAAATTAAGTTAAATTTTCCAATTGCGGTCGCGCTCGTCAGGGAATGTCCACTCCTCCGAGTGTATTTCGGAAATGAAATAAAAGGCTCCTCGTAAAAAAACCATCAGCCGTTCTAAGGCGGCTTAGTATAAACTGTAGGTCCCTCCATTTGCTGGAAAAACATCAAAACGCAAAACCATGAATTGGAGGAGGAGCTCGGCCGAAAATCGCTTCAGCGGTTACAAAGCGCCAATTATATATATATATAGGTATATGTAAACTTGACGACTTGACGACGGCATATCAATAAGAATGTTGTCTGTCCTACTTCAAAACAGACAAGTCTTGTTTCTGTGCTTTGATTATTAGATAAATTAAAATAACAAAGGTAAAGTAAAATTTAATGAAATTCAAATAAATTAAGTAAAATAAAATAAAAAAATTAAATAAAGATAAAGTAATATAAAAATGATTTAAAATAAAATTAATTAAAATAGCAAACAATGAAATTAATAAAAATTAAACTAAATTAAATTAAATTGAATAAAATGAAACAAAATAAATTCAAATGAAATAAAATAAAATAAATTAAATGAACTAAAATAGAATTAAATTAAATTTATTTAAATTAATTTAAACTAAATAAAATAAAATAAATTAAATAAAAATGAAAGAAAATAAATAAAAATTAAGTTATTTTAAATTAGCTTTCGAAAAATAATTAAGTAAATTCAATTAAAAATAATATTAACTTCCTAAGAAAAATAGTCTTTCTCCAAGATTGAGTTGTACTCTATCTAAGATGTTCCCGGAAGAGATTCTACCATGTTATTATGTGGTGACACCTTAAACTGGTTTGGCACTTGCTATCCATACACAAAATATGTATGAAAGAACATGCCATTTAGAACGCTGAGGTCGATCACAATAGACTTCTTAGCAATGCGTTCATTTGACTATTGAGTCACATGTTGTAGAGCGCTTTGCATAATCTTTCACCTAAAAAAGTAAATTAACAGATAGTTTGCGCTAGAAAATAGTGGAAAGAATATTTTTTCGTATCGTGTCCGTTGAATAAATATAAATTACAGGAGTATGTATGGGCATGTTTATACATATACAAACACATATGTTAATTGCTTATATGCCGTCATGGCCTCGATACAGTTCGTAGAACCAATTTCTCCCTCGGATAGTGATATTGGCACATCTGTGCGTATATATTTATATTGTATACATGTCAATGTCAAATTTAATTATACGAGATTTTTGTTGTTGCAAACAATGGAAATTTAAGAATTTAAAAATATATTTGTTTCATGCGAAAATCTCGTTATTTGCGATTTTGTTGCTTAGAATACTTAGAAAAAAAATAAGAAAAAAAAACATTCAGATAATTTCGTTTTAAAGATAATCATTGACGTTATCTATTTAGCGTATTCTAATTTTTATGAATGATGTCGAAGTCATTCACAAATACCTATCTCAATTGAAAGATCATTAACACGGGTGATGAGTTTTTTCAATAAAAACAAATTTTCGAAACCTTGAAATTGTTATCAAACTGACAGATTTTAATTACATAAGATAATTAGATGAGGTTACGTTAGTTAAGTTTAGAAAGACTAAAACCTTTAAGAAAATGCACTTTCAAACGTTAAAGACTACAACAGGACTGAATGAGGCCGAAGACAGCATTTCGAATTGGCAAGAATTTTTGTGTTATTGTTGAAATAGGTACAAATGCATTACATACGCATGTAGTGTATTTAATTTCAATTTTCACATGCAAACATCTCACTAGTTTATGATTATTTTAATTTTAAAATTAAGAGCCTTATTGTGAAGAGTGAGTCCTAAAGTGAGAACAATGAAATATTGAACAAATTTATTATATATATATATATTAGGTCAAGTAAAAAGTTCGTTCGGTTTCTTTTTTTTTTTATTGATTTTTCAAAATATGATAACTTTGTGAACATTTGTCCGATTTAAGTCAAATATGCGCCGTTTTGTTCGTAAACTTCGTAAAGGTTGCGTCCCTATTGGCAAAAAATTCGGAGAGCCAATTTTCACAGGCCTCTCTTGAGACCAACATCTCACCATTAAGCGCGTTCGCCATGGACAGGAAAAGATGGTAATCACTTTGTGCCAGGTCCGGACTATAAGGTGGGTGTATTAGGACCAAAGACGTGTGTGGACTGGCGTTGTCCTAATGGAACACAATTTGGCCTCTGTTGATCAAAGATGGCCTCTTCTGGATGAGTGCTGCCTTCAATCGGTCTAGTTGTTGGTAGTAGAGGGCCGAATTGAGCGTTTGGCTATAGGGGAGCAGCTCGTAGTAGATGATTCCTTGCCAATCTCACCAAACACACAGCAAAACCTTCCTGGCCGTCAATCCTGGCTTGGCCACCGTTTCCGCCGGCTCACCGCGTTTCGATCACGACCGATTTCGCTTGACGTTGTCATAAGTGATCCACTATTCATCAGTAGTCAACAAACGCTTCAGAAATGGGTCGATTTTGTTGCGATTCAGCAGCGATTCGCAGATGGAAATTCGGTCCATCATGTTTTTTTGCGTTAGTTCGTGTGGCACCCAAACATCGAGCTAATTTTTGAATCCAAGGTTATGCAAATGGTTCCAAACGGTTTTCTGGCTTATCTTTAGTTCCTCAGCAAATAAGGAATAAGTGCTCACGTGACGGTTTGTTTCCACTATTTCCATGATTTTATCGCAATTTTCGACGACAAGCCTCCCGACGCGTGGTGCATCTTTTTTGTTTTTTATAATGTTTTATTGAATCTTTCCTTTTTGGAAACTAACAATAATTTCGAAAATCTTAAAGCTAATTCTTATTCCTAGTATAGATTAACAAAGTAAGCAAAGTACAATAAATTACGAATATAACTTAGATTTATCAAAGAATGTGTTTAACAAAAGATATACGTGTATCATAAAGGATAATTTGAAGTAAATTATAATATCATGAAGGATATATGCGGAGCGCAACTCCGATGTAGAATAATTGGATGCGGCAGAGCCCTTAGTCACAGTTCAAACGTAAATCCTTTCTCTTTAATCGCTTAGGGTAGTTCTGCTGTAATAATTTTTTAGCTAGAAAGTTTGGGTGGTTAGATAACCTTAATGAGTAATTTTTAAGCAGTTTCTCTATTTCCTCGGTGACGGTTTTAATCCCGAGATCTTTGTGAATTGCGGAGTTTTTTACATACCAAGGGGCTTTGCATATTGATCTTAAGGTTTTAGACTGCAGTCTTTGAATTCTATCCAGGCTAGAATTAGATGCTGAGCCCCAAATTTGTATCCCGTACGTCCAGGATGGCTTTATTAGCATCTTAAAAAGTAAAACTTTGTTTTCTAGACTTAGTTTGGACTTAGAGCCTACAATCCAATGCAAGTTCGCAATTTTCAATTTGGTTTGAGTAATCTTTTTGTCTATGTGGTTTTTCCAGGTGAGTCTTTTAATGTAACTCCCAGGTAGGTAACGAATTCGTTCTGAGGTATTGTATTCCCATTTATAGAGATTGAAGGACATGAGTATTTTTTTAGGGTAAATGTTACTTGTATACACTTAGACTCATTGACTTTAATTCTCCAAGTTGTTAGCGACTCTTCTATTACTTTTAAATGTTCTTGTAATCTGTAACTGGCTGTCATGGGGTTTGAATGGACACTAAGTATTGCTGTATCATCCGCAAAAGTTGATGTGATGAGGTTTCGGTTTGTGGGAAGATCGTTCGTATAAATTAAATATAAGACGGGCCCTAAAACACTTCCTTATGGAACACCGGCAAATATTTCATAGGATTCGGTGGTGTAACTTTTTTGCCTAACACGAAATTTTCTGCCAATAAGAAAGCTTTCTAAGACATCATAAATTTTTGCGGGAAGCGTAACTTTCAGCTTGTATAATAGACCATCTAACCAATCTTTATCAAATGCCTGAGCAACATCGAGGAACACTGCAGTACAATATTGCTTGTTTTCAAACGCTGACCTTATGTGTGCTACGATTCTATGCACCTGCTCTATTGTGCTGTGTTTTTCTCTAAACCCGAATTAGTGGCATGGTATGGCCTGTTTCGATTCCAAAATCGGTAATATTTTTTTTAATAAAAGTTTTTCGAAGATTTGTGAGAATACCGCAATTAAGCTAATAGGCCTATAGGAGCCCTCCAAAGATGGATCTTTACCTGGTTTAGGGATCATAATAATCTCCGAGAGCTTCCAGGATTTAGGAAAATAGTGTAGTCTCAATATACTATTAAATATACAAAGCATGTGCTTAATTACCACATTTGGAAGCTCTTTTATCATATCACCCGTTATCCTGTCGTATCCAGGAACCTTCTTTTTTATGTCGTTAGTAATAACATCTTTAAGTGATTTAAAATTAAATTGAATAAAATTTTTATCTGGATCTGCACGAAATTCTGGAAGAGATTTGTATCCAACTTTTGGTGTAAATACAGTGGAAAGATGCATGGCACATGAGATACCCTTTTCCTGGTCGCTTCGAGCCCACTCACCATTGTGAGTTCTCAATGGAGGGTCGCAAGTGACGGGACTTTTGAAACACTTAACTTTTCGCCACAAAGAGTAGTTGGTATCAGATGTAGCTGACAGAGATTGTACGAACTTTTGAAATTCGTTTTCCTTTTTTGTTTCAGGACATCCCGAAGCATTTTTATGCATATATTGAGCTCATTTTTTAAGGCCGGGGAACGAAACCTCTGCCAATCTCTCCTTAGTTGTTTTTTTTTTTTGGTTACCAGACTTGTAATGTCTTTACCCTTAAGACCGGTGAAAATTTGTCTTCTATGATTGTTAGATGGGCCGTGCGTTGAAATTTTCGCTGCCAAATGAAGTAATGTTGTAAAGCCATCAACTACATTGTCGACATCTGCTATCAAATTTAGACGAATGAGCGATTTTAGATGTGCGCTAACGAATTTTCTGTATTTAAGCCAATTTGTAAATTTATTGGTTAAGCCTGGCTGTAAGTCATTGAAAACTGGAATTATGTTAATGGAACACAGATGATAAGTCGAAAAGGGGTTTTACGCTTACTTGTGCTCTACTGATACCACAAGTTACTCCAAAGTCAATCAAATCTGGGGTTTTGCTGAGATCAGTTGGCCAGTATGTTGGCTGACCGGTAGATATAACGTCGAAACCGTTATTATGAATGGCTTTTGGTGTCATAAAACAGATATGTATCAATATTGAAGTTGTTAAATTTGGTCAAATGAGTTTCGGAGATTAGCATTATATCTATTGCTTGATTTTCTAAGAAGAGTTGAAGTTCAGTTTTGTGTTGGACCAAGCCGTTGGCGTTCCAATAACATATCTTAAGGTCGTTCATGGCTTAGATAAAATCGCTTGAAGGAGGAGATTTTGATTTCGAATTAAATCTTGCATCATACTTTGCATTGATGTCCTATGTTCTTGCATCATGCGTATAAAGTTGTTTAGCGTATTTTCAAGTGAGTTAACAGACGGAACGGACGGGATGGACGTTTCTTGGGTTGTGAGCTGAGGTACACCTTTTAAAGCTTGGGCGTAGGATATAAAGTTGGTATTAGTAGGCTTTGTTTCGGCAGCTTTTGATTGAGGCTAAGGGTGAGGCTGAGAGGCAGGAAAGTTGCTAGAAGCCTTTTTACTTTGGCTGCTTTTTCGCCTTGATCGAAGAAAATTTATAAATATAGCGAATTTTCTTTTTGCTGGTGTCCATCTTTGACGAGCGCTCACAACGGACTGAGTCAATCAATCGAAAAACTGGCAAAGACAAACTTTTAGCACGAATAAACACGTTTTCAGCGCCGTATAGTGCGACACATAACACTAGTACTATGGACAATAACGCTATCTCCTAGATAAAAATCGAACGAACTTTTTACTTGACCTAATATATATATGTATATCCTAGGTTCGGTGCACTAATTTGCTTAGGAAGTTATTTTGATTTTTAATTGATTTCATTTGTTTCGTTGAATTTGTTACATTTTACAAAGAAAGGTTATCCCACCATTAGAGAAAACACTGTTTTGATTTCTCCCGTTTCTTTTGCCTTCTCCTCTTAACTACCAGGAAAAGTATGAATTCCGATAATCATTAAGAAAATATCTTAATTTTATTTCGTTTAAATATTTTTTTGTGATATATTAATTTAAATTTTTTTTGTCATTTTGCCTTTTTTTATATTTTATATATTATGTATGTATATTTTATATCTTGTTGTAACTAGCTTTATTTTTTTATTAAAATTTATTTCATTTAAATTTTCTAATTTAATTTTATTTTATGTCATTATAGTTTATTATATTTTATTTTGTTTTACTTTTTTTCTTCTTTTCGCTTATTTTATTTTAGACTACTTATATTTTTTATATTGCTTTAATTAATTTTATTTTAATTTATGTCATTTTGTTTTATTTTACTTTTATGTTTTACTTTGTTTTATAATATTTTATTTTATATCAATTTAATTTATTATTTTTTTTTATTATTTTATCTTGATTTACTTAAATTTTTTATTTTATTTTACTTTTTTATTTGGTTTAAATTTCTTTTGTTTTATAAAATAGTACAAATTCATGTAATATTTTTAATAAGTAACTTATTTAATTAATTTTTTGATTAATTTATTTATTTATTTCAATTAATTTAATTTTTTATGTCTTAAACCCGTGAAATTTATTCTAATTAAATTAATATTATTATGTTTGAAGTTGCTTTAATTTATTATTCGTTTACTGATAAGGGGCTGAGGGGTTTTCTTGTTATAATATTTACTTTTAGTTAATTTAACTGTATTATATTTTTTATTTATTTTATTTTATACAATAAAATTTTTAATTTATGAATAAAATTTAATCTAATGCAATTTTATTTTATTAATTTTAGTTATTTATTTTTTATTTTTTCAATCAATATTTTTGTTATTTACAAATTAATTTATCGAATTTTTCTTAGTATGTTAGATCAATTGCTGAATTACGAACAATCCTAATGTGCAAAAACAATTGCCCTGCCCTGCTCCACATCACTCGTAGCCAGCAGTTCTTGTTATCGGTAATACCCGCTGTCCGCCGAGGCAACGGGCCGTTGTTGTTTGGAGAGTCGTCTTCTCATAAGTAAATGTTCGCCAAGTATCAAAGTGCAAAAAAGTGGTGTGATTATTGCCATATTTATTGTTGCTATTGCAATCAATATTTTTGTTGGGGCAATTTGAGTTGTTGCAGTCATATTCTACATACAAATATAGTACGTACGTATACTTGTATGTGTAGACTTATACGAGTATTATACAAATATATACCTGTTAGAGTGCATGTGGATATTGTTTATTCGCTCTGCAATTTCTTAATGTATTAAGCGGAAATATGCATATGTATGCATGTATGAATATTTGTTGAAATATAAAAATATTCATAAATAAATATTTTCTTTCATATAAAACAGTGAACACATTGACAGGGGATGAAGAGAAGGTTTATACATTTAATACACATATAAAATCTATATTGATAAAGGCAATATGTATGTATGTCAGAGGTTAGAAAGTGTTCAATTAAAAGTTGTTTCATATTGCTTAAAATTCACTTTACCAACACTTTTTTTAATGAATTTCCGGTTTATGTACTCGATGTATTGTTTTTAGCATAGGCACAAACCTCTCATTTCCCACTTTTACATACTCTATTACTGTGGAATTCGTTCGTAATAGATTACGCTTGTGGGCTAACGGAGGTTAATAACGGAAACTTAAATTTACTGGTATCATTGCTGAGGCAAAGTAAAAACTAATTAAAAAATTGTGTATTTGTTTAATATATTTCCGAAGTCTTCGCTAACACGAGCAGTATGACGATAATAATAATGTTAATGTAAATTCTTACTATGACCAGCTGATGTTTTTTTCTGAGGAGCTTTTATTTTATGCCAGAAATACACCCGGAGAGGGGTTGACAATACCTGCCGAGGGCCGACCGAACTTAGAAAAATTAATTTAGTAGTTGGTCAGACAAGGACTCGAACCTTGGAATGGTACTACATTCTGCTAACGCTACGTTATTTCGGTTGCTCTTTTGTCCGAATCGGAAATCGATGATGCCGCAATAGACGTCTCATCACTCGATCAAGACGAAGTTCAAATAGGTATCGAAATATATGTATGTAGTAACGAAGAACTGAAAAAACTCCATGCAGCTTATATATACCGATTATGATGGGATAAGAAAGGTGTTGGTTCCCACGACACCGAATATAAACCAGTTTAGCTAGAAAACAGCGTCAATACTAATAATAATGTCAGTATAAAATCAGCAATAGAGTGCAAAAGCACCGTGATCAAGCTCTTGAATAAATATAACACAGTCGTGATCCACTTCAACCACATTGAACTTTCACAAAACACATGCTAAAACCGGCATTCGTACCATGAAGTCAACATCCCATCGCTTAATGAAACTACTTGCAGGGAGACTAGATTGTCATAGCCAAGACTAAAGCCATCATACTTAGTGGAAGTTTTGACCGAACATTAGAAACCTTCAGGATCTCCACTGTCACAGTTGTTTGGAAGAACCGATGTAATCGTCTATTCACTTTCTTGGACATCAATCAGTAAATTTTTAGATTTGTGACATGTACTAAGCGTTTACTGAATGATTTTACACTTTGAAGGACCACAAATGTCTGATCAGCTACTTCCACCTAACCTAACCCTATGGCCTATCACATCAAGGAGTTTAATCCTAATCCTAGTATAAGAACCGAGCACTGTAAGTGATATTACTGTAATGATTTTTATCGCAGCTGCAGAGATGAAGAAGGGAACACCTTGAAAAGGTGATAGAAACCGTATAGCAGTATCACAATGAGCCTAAAGGTGCGCTGGTTGCACTATCAGTATTCGCTGGTGGAAGCAGTGCAAGCGGAAAGGACCTCCACTTCGTTCGTGCTTACCCCAATCAAGAAGAAGAAACATAAACAATAAGAAATGACTGTTGATCTATCGCTTTAGCGATAACTTTAGCACTTAGCACTTTGACTATATGCCAAGAATTTTCTCACAGATGTTGGTCTGATCTAGGTTCGAACTCATCACTCTTCAGTAGTGACACGCACTACTACAATAATCACACACCTTCAGCAGGGTTCGAGCCTCGCAAACAGACTCTCGCTGCATTAGCACTCCACAATACCAAAGCAAGCATCGTCCCATTTCCTTGTCTCCAGCCTTAAATAAATAAACCGAGAGGAGTTAAACAATTTGTATGTGAATTATTAAGAGACAAAAGCAGACAAGAAGAAAAAAGTAGCAAATTTGTTGACCTAGGCTATTTGCTTCATCACCATTGTTGACTTTAACGCCTGTTCTTCGAATTTACAACAGTAATTAGTCGCTTTTTTCCACCTTCAATATCAGATGCCCGCCGTTTTGTTTACTCAAACTCTTGCACAGTGTCTCATAAGCGTCGCATATAGACGACTACTCGGTAGGTACACCTGTTGGCCGTTTGCTTGGTTTGTTGGTTGGTTGGTTGGTCTGCTGCGTGGCCTGGTGGACGTGTGCGCACGCTTGCACACAATAAATATACGTACATATATTCCACAGATCGCCATCGCCATCGCCGTCACCATTACCATTACCCACACGAATAACAATATGGAACAACAAAAACAACACTAGTACAGCTGACGAATTTGCCAAACCCAAGAGCACCTCCAGCGATGAGCAACAGAATTTCGTTGTGAACTTGAGCCCAGGCGCACTTACAAACAGTAGAGTGGCTATATACAAGTACACATACACATACTCATATACCCGTATGTAGGTATGTCTGCATGTATGTGCTTATTGCCACTTACATACTTATAGACTCGTCAACTTCAGTGGAGTGGCGTTTTTTGTTTTGTTTATTTTTTGTTTTTTTTCCCGCTTTTTGCTTTTACTTTAGTTGTGGTTGGGGTTGCGGCTTTATCGCTTTGATCTTAGCGCTTTCAGAGTTAATTGCACGACTGCCGCATTTAATGTTTCGCGCGTTCAGTACTATAATACGACGGGTATGAGTGCATAGTGCGGATTGCCATTGGCATTGGGCCTGGTCTTCTCCATGTAGTTTTTGTTCTTGTTGTTGTTTTTGATTCTCACATTTTATGCGCAATGCGCAAAAGTCTAAGGGGAGATTAAATTGTATGCTCATACATATTTATGTTTATATTGCTTAAACACATCTGTATGTCTATATAAACACATACATATGTACACACATATGCATGTACATAGGTATATGCAGTGTTTTAATATCGCGTGAGGTCTCAGCCGAATGTGCAACAACATTATAAAATGGCAATTGAATTCGTTCAATTATCGGCTGAGCACATCTGATCCTTAGAGAATTCCACGTAGACACTTCCGATGTGATGCCACCCAAAGGAAAAATTTCCTGAATCCTAGACCACTTTTCATTTAGTGAACCGGTTAGTGCATGATACAAATCCACTCCTTCGGGCTTGCAAACTTATCCTATCTGAGAATTTCACTCGGTCTCAGTCTCGCAAACGTAAGTCACTTCATCTTCCAAACAACTACGACAGTGGGTATCCGAAAATATCGCAAGTCGTAACCGGGGAATTTTCATTCGACAAATATCCAGTCAAACCTCCCACTAAGAGCGTATTGATCTTGAGAGAGGTTAAAGCTTCTATGACCGTCTATTGTCCATCATAGGCTAGAAGAATCTCGCAACCGCGCATGCGTTGGCTGAGTTGGTTCAAGGCATGTCCGTCCAGAAACAGATCATAAATTGTCTGCCAATGACAAAACGGTCGGGCTCATAGGTACGTGCAAGTTTATTAGTTTTGCAGTTTCCTACTTTCCCCAATACCCAGATGATTTTAGTAATGAAATAAGTTGAGGACATAGATGGAGGTGGCTAATATTTCTTTCCAATTTTGGTGACCACCACTACCCCAAGACTGCAATGGACGATTGGCTTTCTGAGTAAATGTTAGCCTGTCGAACAGAAAGTACACTTCCAAGTAGTTTATAAACCTCTTCATTGATAGCAGCTAAAACCGCTACAAGAGTCTGGATCTTCCACCGATTGATAACTATTGACAAAAGGTTCCCTCAGCTACCCTTCCATAAAATTTCGACTAATCGTGAATAATTTTTCCTCCAATGGTTCTGTTTACTCCAGTCCTAGCATATAGGAGTCGCTTGGCGCCAAATCGGTGAAACAGTAACCCAAATATCTGGCTATGAACTCAAGCCTCTCTATGACAGCGGAACTCAAGCAGTATCTACAGGGACCACACGTCGTATTTTCCTCCTCATAGTTTTAACAGCTCCTGCAGGGTCTAGGAAAGGCGCCGCTAGCCTTTTCAGATATACCATATATACATTTATAATTGGCGATTTGTAACCGCTGATGCGTCTTAATGTTTCCCCAACAAATGGGGAGACCTACTGTTTGTACCAAGCCGCCTCCGAACGGCTGATGGTTTTCTAAGAGGAGCCGTTATTTCTTATCATAAATACATTCTTATGGGTTGATACTCCCGCATATTGACCGCAATTAGAAAAATTAAATTAATTTTTTTTTTATTTCAACATGCTTTCCGATAAAGCAAGGTCTACTTAGGATATTAGTTATATCTGAAATGTTGCGCTGATTTAGGGAGTACAACTCTCAACTCTCAATATAGCCGGTTCTACGTACCGAAGTTGACCCGGATTTTATCCGGCCAAGGGCTGTCACTCTTTCGACGATCTAACCCCGTTTATGTGAACACGTAAATTTCATTTAAGTACGCCAACGGAGCAACACCTCACAGCTGGGCTGATCCAAATCCTTCCCACCCGGGCTGGCGTCGAGACCAACCCTGGTCCGACGGATTACTTCTGCTGCGTGTGCCATAAAAGGCTCCACCACTCCTCCACCTTAGGTGCAATGATTGGAGTTATCTTAAGGTGCCTTCAACACTCTTACCCACTTTGGGTAACCCACAGACCTCTACGGTCTCCCGGAGCTCCCCGCAGCATGACGTACGTCGGAACATGACCTCAGGCAGATGCAACTCCTGCTCCGGATGGTGTCATTTTCGGATTGCTCTGACCTGCGCACCACCCGTGGAGTGATGCGTACGTTGCCCCGTGCTGTAGGAGTCTGCCCCCGCCTGTCTTCACAACAACACCGCCAACCAACACCAACGTGCGGAACTAATTTCAGCGGGTAATACAGCAGCAACACACTCCATCCACGCATCACTCCCTCCCATGGACCATGGAGGAGGCTTAGCGTTCATCCTACACAACACCGTGCAGTATCGTCTTATCGACGGCGACATCGACCCTAGAATGTCAGGGCATAGCTATCCGGTCAGGTGATGCCGAGCTCGAAATATTTAATATATACATTCCTCCTATTAGAAGTTACCCAGTTGGATATAGCCCCGATATAGGTGCGCTACTCAAAGGCGAAACCCGTTTGGTTTTGGGCGACTTTAACGCGCATTACGATCTTTGGCATTCTAGCCTGTCAAATGACCGTAGAGGAATGGAGCTGGCGGAACAGTTAGACAATTCGACATTCTGCACAATGAACGATAACACCTCCACCAGAGTTGTGGGTAATTTCCAAGCTCGCCTGATATAATAATTGCGAGTGCTAGTCTGATAAACAGTATACTCTGGCGACCTGTACTGATACCAGCATCGGACCACTTACCTTTACAAATCTCGATTGACAGACCAATTATAAAGAAAACGCTCTCATAATAACCACCGATTGTTGCGAAGATATATCAGAAAATTTAAATATGACAACCAAGGTAGTTTTTCTTTCACCTTTCCAAATGCTCAAGCCACTTGGTGTGTTTACTGAAATTCAGGAGATTAATGACGCCTACTGATTCAAGCTCTGCAAGGCAATCGTAGAATAAATTTCCGAAAAAACCATAAGGAGTAGTGACAGAGGTCTTTACTGGAGCCAAACAGAAAAGGGTATATTTAAAGTTACAGACGTGATTGAAACCATCAAAGCATCAACAAAAAATATTTATCTGAACCTTTTGCAAAACACCTTGAACTCAGGAACAAGTTAAGCCCCGTCTTAAAAGAACGGGTGTAGTCAAGTTTCTGGGTATGCTGTTACAGTTGCGAGGCTATACTCAATTCCTACTCTTGCGTCCACGTCGCGCACCCTGGAAACGTGAGCAAGATGCGGTAACCAACCCGTGTGGAGCCGTGGGTCACGGCTAATGAGAAAGGAAGTTTCAGTGGAGCCACTCCGACCTACTCGTCTGTTCACCAGAGGTAATGTTCTATCGACTGCAAGCGGGCGTTGGTCTTAAAGCAAGCGGATCGCTATATAAATGTGCACAAACTTTAAACTTACTCATCCAGAGAGATTGTGCGCTGGGTTTGGGACTCGCGACATAAAAACCAACCCCAATAACGATGACGAGCCCCGTAAATGTTGAAATGATCATGATTTGCACCCCATGCACCTGGAATGGCCGGTCCCTTAATTGGGAAGGTGCTGCTGCCCAGCTGGTTGGTGTCCTCGTAAGAATAAAGGTTGACATCACCGCAGTCCAAGAAGTGCAACGAACGGTATAAAGACGAAAGCGAGTAGGTTCTTGTGATGTTTACTACAGAGGCAAATTTGGGGTCGGATTTTTGGTGGGAGAGAGAGACTCCGTCGCCGAGTACTAGCATTCACCCCCATGGATGAACGTCTCGCCACAATCCGTATCAAAGCGAAATTTTTCAACATATCGTTGATTTGCGTTCACGCCCCCACGGAAGAGAAGGACAATTTGGCCAAATATGCCTTTTATGAGCGCCTATAGCATACTTACGAGCGCTAGCCGCGACATGATGTTAGAATCGTGCTTGGCGATTTTAATGTAAGGGTGGACAATGAAGGTATCTTTGTTACGACTGTCGGAAAATTTAGCCTCCACAACGAAACATCTCCCAATGGGTTGTGGCTGATCGACTTCGCCGGTCCCGAAATATGGTTGTCTGTAGTACCAGATTCCAGCACAAAAAAATACATCAAGCTACTTAGCTGTCCCTGATCGAAAACACAAAACCAGATCGATCATGTTGTGACGTGCGAACACTCCGTGGACCCAACATCGATTCGACATCGAAGAACGCCCGCCAACAAACACAAAGAAGGTTCGACGTCGAAAAGTTGCAATCACAACAGACTGTCAAACGGTTTTCTACTCGACTTGCACACCTGCTCCCTGAGAGCACTCATCAGCATCTCGGTATACGAGAACTGCGGGACGGCATTTCAAGCTCCCTACGTACAGCTGTAAACGAAACTATTGGATTTCGGAAAGGTCGCAAAAACAGCTGGTACGATGAGGACTGCCATGTCACAGTGGAGAGAAAATATACTGCCTACCTCGCAACCTTGCGATCGACCACTATACGTGGGATGGGATAGATACCGAGAGCCGAAGAGGGAAGGAAGACGCATCTGCAGACAAAAACCGAAAGAGGCTGATATGCGTGAGTATGGAGAGCTTGAGAAGCTAGCCGACGAGGGTAATGCTCGAGAAGGTCTTACAGAAGGTCTCAAGACCGGAGCAGACTCCTGCAGGACACAAAGAGGTGATCTAGCAACCGATGCCCAAAACATATTGAATTTATGGAGGGAACACTTTTCCATCCTGCGGAGATGGTGAACTCGAAACCCCAATCGATGACGATGAAGAAGTTCGAATAGCAATCGCCCGCTTAAAAAACAACAAAGCGGCTGGATCTGACGGTCTATCGACAGAGCTATTCAAACATGGCGGTGAAGTGCTGACAAGCCGCATGCATCATCTACTTGGCATAATATGGTCGGACAAAAGCATTCCCGACGATTGGACTTTAAGGGCGCTCTGCCCAATCCATAAAATAGGGGACCCCACAGTCTGCGTCAATTATCGTGGAATAAGCCTCCTTAATATCGCCTATAAGGTCCTGTCGAGTGTATTGTGTGAAAGACTAAGGCCCACCGTCAACAAACTGATTGGACCTTATCAGTGTGGCTTTAGACCTGGTAAGTCCACCATTGACCGGATATTCACCATGCGCCAAATCTTGGTAAAGACCCGTGAAAAGAGGATCGACACACACCACCTCTTCGTCGATTTTAAAGCCGCCTTCGACAGCACGAATAGGAGCTGCCTTTACGCCGCTATGTCTGAATTTGGTACCCTGCAAAACTTATACGGCTATGTAAACTGACGTTAAGCAACACTAAAAGCTCCGTCAGGATCGGGAAGGACCTCTCCGAGCAGTTCGACACCAAACAAGGGTTCAGACAGGGTGAATTCCATTTGTGTGACTTTTTTAACTTATTGCTGCAGAGCTGAATAGGAAAGGCACAATCTTCTATAAGGGTATACAGCTGCTGGCGTACGCCGATGATATTGACATTATTGGTCTCAACAACCGCGCCATGAGTTCTGCTTTCTCCAGACTTGATAAAGAAGCTAAGCGAATGGGTCTAGTTGTGAACGAGGGTAAGACGAAATATCTTCTGTCATCAAGCAAACAGTCATCGCATTCTCGACTCGGCTCCCACGTCACTGTTGACAATTATAACTTCGAGGTCGTACATAATTTCGTCTATCTAGTAACCAGCATCAACACTAATAATAACGTCTGTAGGCAATTGAAAAGTGAAGCCCTTTTCAGTAAACGAAAATTAAACTCGCTCATCATACCCGTCCTACTATATGGCGCAGTAGAATGGACGATGTCAATATCTGATGAGTCGGCCCTGGGAGTCTTCGGGAGAAAAGTTTCGCGAACGATTTATGGTCCTTTGCTTTAAGCTGAAGGAGCTAAACGATAATATTGACAAAGTTCAGCGAATAAAGAAACAGCGGCTACGCTGTAAAGCCAGTAAAGTAAGTAAGTAAAAGAACGAAAATACGAGTCTTCTAAATAGCCTCGCTGAGCAAGAGACCATTTATAGCTAGTAAGTTAAAACAACAATTCAAAATAGTTATAAGATATTACGATCAAACGCACGGTGCCCAGATGCGTTAAGAATATGGCAAATAGAACAACTAATCTTCAACAACAATTTTCAATAAGAAGTTGGAAAGTGTGATAATTAATGGGCGGAATAATGTCGAGATTTTGTACTGATATCTGTTGTTCCAAAAGGTAGCTCGTTTTCCTTCATTATATCCATCGATGTTTGAGTTCATATGAAGTTTTAGCATCAGTGCAGTGTTCCTTCAGTGGTGTATTCAATGAAAGCACTTTTATCAGATATGTTTATTTTGGGTATCCCAACAAGGTTTGGTATCCTATGAGTTCCTAATGTTCTATTTATGCTCTATTTCGCAATTGCTACAATGGCTGTTATAGGGCAGACCCATTTTAGAGGCAGGTTCCCTGAAGGACCGAATGTACATACCTATGTAAATTTGACAAAATAAAAAATAATAGTGTGGCCGCAACAATCGAGTGGTTAGCAGTGCGTACTGCCATATGCAAGGCCTTGGGTTCAATTCTTAGATAGACAAACTTCCCAAATTTATGTAAAATTTAATTAAATGAAAAAGTTTAGCTAATTTTTGTAATTGCGTTCTTCCGAATAAATTCCTGGCATGAAATAAAAAGCTTCCCATGAAAACCCATCGACCGCTCGCAGGCTACTTGGAATAAATGGTAGATCCATCCATTAATTGGGAAAACATCAAGACGCAAAACCACAAATTGGAGGCGGAGCCCAAGAAATTATTTCAGCAGCTCGGAAGATCATCACTGGAAGTCCACGAACACCTAGGCTGAATTTGTTCTCTGTTTAATTCCTCGCCACCAAAAGTATTTCAAATGCTTAAGGTAGTAATTTGGTAAATTGCATTCTTTTTAATGCTTTTTCGGAATATTTTATTTGGAAAAAATAAATTCGATCACTTTCATTTTGTAATACATATATTATCAATAGTATCTCAGAGTGTACAAAAAGTTATTTATATATATTTTTTTTTTATTTTTTTGTATGGTAGTACTAAAGTGGGTGTCTCAAAAACAAGGAAGTGAAATAGAAAAATCAAAAAGATTATTGTTCTGTGAGCCTCGCATCCGACTATTTCGTTGAAAAATAAAAAAATGGCTGACTTCGTAAAAAGTGACAATTTTTTTTAGTAGATATCGGGCTATAAAATGGAAAGTTACCGATAAAAAAGGATCCTAGTTCCTGAACAGAACTTTTTTTCATCTGGGCGTAAGCCTAATTGTGACTTTCAAGGCATACTATTATTATTTACTATTTATTATTATTTTTGGCAACGTACCGTAACATTCCATAGGCGCCATCAATTAAAGAAAAAATAAATTTTTTGAAGATTCTTGATGGAAACAGAACTTCAGCAGCTGCATTTATCTTAATTAAATATTATATTTCGAATTGACAATAAAAATTTAGCATTATTTTTTTTTCATTCAAATATATTTTATTTTATAATTTAAATATTATTATTTAGTATGAATTTGTATACTTATAACGGTATTATGTTATTCATTAACTGTATAGAGCATCTTTAATACAAAACTTAATTGATTTATAATATACATAAATACATCAAAATACTTATTTATATATATGTACGCACATATGTACATATATATGTACGTATAAATATTTACAAATTAAAGCTATTAACACATTTTATTAATAATTGTAGAGTTTTTTGTTTATAACATAGTATACTCACATACAAACATAGAATTTTTAGAACAAAAAAAAATATTTGAACATAAGTCATAACCATAGCAAAACTAGTGCAAACCTGATGACGAGCGGCGCACTTGGCGTCAATAGAAATACTTCATAGGTTTTCAGCCCTGCTTTTATCTCTTCCTCTTTTTTTGTGCTGTTAAATTTAGTTTGTTTTTTTAAGTCATTTAATTTTATTTGATGGTTATGTTTAGAACATACTCGTGTAATACAAAATTGATATTAATATTTTATTTTATGGAATTTTATCCATTATCCCAGTGCCAGACCAAAAGTAATCAGTTTTGCACTAGTCCTAAACCAACTAGTACGTTGCTAATTTACATCAATATGTACGTGTATGTACGAATATACAACAACTAATTATTTTCAATTACAACTACAACATATACTATGTACATACATTTGAAAGATCTTAAACACTTTTTTTTTATAAATAAAAATAACATTCGAGCCTTAAAGGGTTAAAACTAACTTATTCTCCTTGAAGATATAAACCCAAAGTATATACACCCGCCCTCACTTTGTGTTACTGCTCAGCAGCATCACTCTCCTCCCCAACTCAAACTGATAACCGCTACACATGCACCTGAGTCGGATTGTACACCGGCACATTGTGAAAGTTAATACCGCTATATAAGGCACTGCTCGCCGACTTGCCATTCGTATGCAAGTGCTTCTTCGGCAACGATGAGATCGATTTTGTTGTCGTCGACGAAGAGGTCGGTGTGGCGACCAGCCGACTGCGATATGACTCACACGTCTTACGCGACCACACCCACATGCCGGTAAGCGTGCCCCCAGTTAACTGGAAAAACATTCTTATAAGCGTAGGCCAAGCTGTACGTAGCGCTGGCGGCGCGCAATCCTCGTGCGTAGAACAAGCGGGTACCGTATCCACGTAACGCTCGAAGAATGAACTTATCACGCCTGCCACTGTTGGCATGAAGAATAGCAGAGAGTAGATAAGAAAGCGTTTACGGATCTGCGAGAAGCGTTGGTGGCCGAAAATCGGTTTCATTTGTTGTTGCAGTGCATCAAGTGAGCGTGAGGCACGTACAGTGAAAAATATGCCGAGCAGTAGTAAGACCAAGGCGGGAATCTCTACAAAACCGAAAGCCGTGCACATGCCAGTCAACTCATTTGGACGTACTTGCTCCATTAACAAGGCAGCAATAGGTGGCGCTAACGGTGGCACCCAGGCGAGTACATGAAAAAGGCCAGACTTCTTCTCCAGCGCCTCACTTGACCATTTTTTGTGCGACGAGAGAAAGAAGCAAAGTGCAAATATGAGCCACCAACTGGCAGCGCACAAACTTAAATAGCTGGTGGTAATATATGAGGCCAAGCAAGGTGGCGATATAGTGCAGAAAGCGCTTGTTTTACCCAGCGGATCTTCGAGCATGGCCAGCGTGCGAGTAGAGTTGTGAAAGACGATGCGTTCCAGGTAACAAACACTGAAGAGATTATAGCAGAGACAGAGGAAAAGCACTGGCCGCTCGGGATAACCAAAACGTGTCGGTTCCGCCCAGAAGGTGACCAGCGAGAAGAGCGTTAAAACAAAACAAACAGCTGAGAGTCCCAGTATAAGACTTTCCGCGATTTTCTTCTGTTGCGTCGAGTAGTAGGCATCCCGATTGCATTGCGGCACGCACAGCTCGACGTTCCGTGGATCGGCGGTGAAGTTGTGCGGACAAATGGCGGTGGGCGCAATATTTTTACTCAAATGTGGTGGCATTTTCCACGTCGACCAAGGCCAATAGAATTGCGTTGGCTGTTGATACTGCGGCTGCGGCGAGGGCGAATGCGTTTGCACACTCATATGCTGCTTATCGGATTCCTGCGGTATCTGCATGCAAAGCTCATGTTTCTCCGGCTGCGGTAGCGTGTCACAGTTGAGGAAGTCGGGCCATAATTGCATGAGTTCCACATGCGTTTCGCACTCACTCTTCACCGTCTCGCAGAGTTGCTTGCACGCTGTGACCGGACGTGGTACGTCGGGTGTGCAGAGCGGGAAGAGTGACGAGCAAAGCAAAAAGCGTGCGCGATTCGAACAAGACGATTCGATGAGTGGCACCAGTTTCGTCAGCTGGAATAAAGGAAGGAGGATAGAATTATTAGTATAAAAGCGGTAAATGTTTATGAATAAAAAAATATGAATAAAAAAATTATGAGGTAAGAGGCAGCAAAGCAACTTTAATAATTCATGATTTATGTGAAACTCGGCGACGCTTAAGCTTTAAGTTTGCACACAAAATGTGCCTCTTAAAATGACTAAGCAACCTTTTTGATCTGTTTTGTGAACCTCTTGTGTGCTGATCTGCGCACCAAAACCAAATCGTTAAAAGTTAAGCGCTAAAATCCATAGATTAAATGCCATCAGCCGGAGACGCTGAAAAAGTGTGTATGTCATTCCTTCATTCTTGTGCACCAAATTAGTGCAGCAGACAACAATGTGGTGCACAGAAATTCTGTTGAAAGCCAAAGATTGAGATTTTTTCCACTTTTTCAACACACAAACATCTCTTTTGGGACTTTTTCAGTTGCCTGTATGATTGATGTGGGCTTGTGAATTATGTTGACAATTGACGAAATGTGCATTTGTTGCAAGAAAAAATGATACCTAGCAATCTGTACTGGCTTTAAAATAAAATATAAAAAATAAATTAAAATTATTAAGCTTAAATAAAAAATTAGAACAGACAAAATGAAGAGTAATAAAACAAAATAAAAAACAAAGTGTAATAAAAATTTAAACAAAACATATTAAATAAAAAGCTATAAAATAAAATAGAATAAAAAATAAAAATAAAATAAAACGAAAAGAAATGTAAAAAAATATAAAGATAAAATAAAATGAAGTAAAATGAAATAAAATAAATTCAAATAACAAAAAAAATAAAAATTAAAAAGATAAAAAAAATAAAACTAAATAAAATAAAATAAATCAAAACAAAAATGGAATAAATTAAGTTAAAATAATTAACTTGAAATAAAGTAAATTAAAATGAAATGAAATAAAATGAAGTAAATAAAAAAATAAAATAAAAGAAAATAAAATAAAAAAAAACTAACAAGAAATAAAATAAAAGAAAATATATAAAATGAAAAAAATTAAATAAAATTTTATAAAATCGAACAAATAAAAGTAAATAAAATAGATTAAAACATAACAAAAATGAAATAATTAAATTAAACTAAATTAACTAAAATGGAATAAAATAAATACAATACAATCAAATGAAACAAAAATGTGAAACTAATCAAAATGAAATAATGTCAAATAAGATAAAATGAATATAATCTAATTAAGCACAAAAAAACATAAAAGGAAAATAGAACAAATTAACTTTAATTAAAATAAAACTTAAATTAATTAACTTAAAATAAAACTAAGTAAAACAAATTTAAATAAATAAAAATTAAAAAATAAAACGCAAGCATATTAGGCTTTTTAAATTATTTTAAGTAATGTGATAGGTTTAAAACAAAAAAAAAATTGAACAAAATTAAAATAAATAAAATAAATTGAAAATAAGCAAAATAAATCAAAACCACATATCATAAAATAAAAGTAAAGTTTAAATCAAAAAATGGCTTTGTTTTTTATCTCTAGAATTCGGCTTTCAGACTCTTACTTCTGAAAATTTCCTTTTGAACAGTGGCACTTTACAAAATACGACGACTAAAAGCATTCTCATCCCATACCTATATGCATGTACATATATATGTATGTAGTAACTGTAAAAATATCACACATCAAAGAGTGTTAATTGCACGAAAAAAATATACATTAAAAAAAACTTACATTAATTACAAAGCATGCTACAAAAAATTACAAAATTTTCACTTGCAAACATATGTACATACGTACACGTACGTGTATATGTACATACACAAGTGAAAAAAATCACTTTAGCGGTACAAAGCGGCGGATGTCCACGAAATAAAAGCGCTTTTATCTTTGCCGCGAGCACGAAAAAAGTGATGAAAATAAATGTGTTAATGCAATTAGCGAGCAAATCGTTGACGCCGCACGCCGGGCAACAGCAAGCAAATGGCTTTTAGCCAACTTCAATTACAGCTACACTAACACGATCGGGCTAATAAATTTCATTTTTATTAAATTCGTGAGAATTAAGACAAACAAACAAAATTATTTATACTGCGAATTAATAAAATTATGAAAACTTATTTACGGAGCGGTAATAAAGTCGTTTTGACTCGTTTTGTTTTTGTTGTTGGCTAACTTAGTGGAGAGCAAGAAAAATGGGGAAAAATTTAAAAGGAAATGGTTAAGTGAACAAAGCATAAAGTCGTTTTAGCGCCAGACTAATAACCATACGTTTGTACGTACATACATATGCACGTGTATGTAAATATTATACATATATGCATGTGCCTTCGGTTTCGATAAGCACTCATGGCGCATAGGCAACATCAAAGCATACCGTCCGCCGCGCACTCAGCTATACAAATAAACACATTTATGGCAATGAGTTTGTGGGAAAATTGTAGAAAGGAATAAGATATCAACAAAGATCATAGAAAAGCCATTAGATATTCCTTTATACATACACACATATGTACATACATATGTTCATAATGTAAATAAATATGCAATCAAAGCAGCGCCCACATTGTTGCACTTAGTAGCCGTCTAAAGTGTTTGTATTATTTTAATTGTTTTCATTTGAATTTCATATTGATTTCCGATATAAATGTTTTTTGTTGTTCTTCGGTTTTGTTTTCGCTATCAACGAGAGTGCCGTCTTGAAGTTTAAGGGTAATTATTACTTCATAGGAAAATATTATATACATTTATTTTCTTAAAGCTATTGGAATTCGAATTAAAAAGCATACAATAAAAACAATAAAAATGGTGTTTGGTTTGAGTATGTTGAAGTCCTTTCAAAATTCAGGAACAGCCGCCAATTAAATTAATTAATTAATTTATTTGTTTCATAAACCGATTCAAATCAGAACTACAACATAAAATAATTTTATTTTATTTCACTTTGACTTGTTAATTTTTATTTTATTTTAAAATTTTTTATTATATTTTTATTTACTTTAATTAGTTTTGATTCATTTATATTATATTTAATTAAATTTTATTTTATAATGATTATTTTATTTAATTTTAATATATTTATTTTGTTTTATTTAATTTTTATTTTATTATAAAAAAGTAATTTTATTTTAAATTTTATTCTTCATATTTTAATTTACTTTACATTATTTTACTTTATTTAATTTTTTTATTAAATTTCCTATTTAAATTTATTTATTTATTTTATTTAATCTCGTTTAATTTTTTAAATTTATTTAAGATTATTTTATGGTATGTTATTTAGCATAATTTAATTTGACTTAATTTGTTTTGTTTCAGTTCATTTTATTGTATTAATTTTTTTATTTTAGTGTATTTAACTTCCACTTAAATTTTTAATTATTATAATTTATCTTTATTATTATATTTTGTTTTATTTTATTTTACTGCCAATCGGAAGGCTACGGTTCGAGTTCTGGTTCGACCAACATCCGAAATTAAATTTCCTAAATCTTCTCGGCAGGGAATGTCAAGCCGACCGAATGTATTTCTGACACGAAATTAAAGCTCCTTATAAAAACCATCGGCCGTTTGGATAATATTATTTAATTTTATTATTATTATTATTATTTTTAATTTGGCCTTAATTTGATTTACTTAATTTAATTTATTTTATTTATTTTCTTTTCTTCTTTTTATTTTATTTAATTTTATTTAAATTTTTTATTTTAAGTTTTATTTTCATCTATAATTTTTATTGCTCAATTAATTAAGTTTCTGGTATTTTGTTTTGTATAATTTATTGTGTAATTTTTTTAGTGTTATTTCATACAATTTATTTTTTTCTTGTATTTTATATTATAGTAGTTTTAATAAATTTGTATTTTCAGTTCAATTTTTTTAAATAACGTTATTTGAACTTTTTTATTTTTTTATTATATTATATAATTTTTTTGTCTTATTTAACTTTCTTTTTTTTTCAGTTGTTTCTTATTTTATTTTGTTTTGTTTTATTTAATTTATTTTCATCTTTTTATTTTATTCAATTTTGTTTAATTTTATGTTATTCTATTTTATTTTACTTAATTTTTTTGTTTATTTTAATTTTTAATTGCGTTTAGATGTTATATGGATTCAATATGTTTAATTCTAATTAAGTTTCTTGTGTTTTGTTTTATAATGTATAATTATATAATATATTCTTTATTTTTTATTTAATCTAAATTATTTAAATTTTAATTAATATTTTAATTAACGTTTATTTTTCTACTTTTATAATTATTTTGGCAAATTACTTTTTATTTCAGTTAATTTTTTTAATATAATATTTTTATTTTATTTCACTTTGTTTAATCTTATGTCATTCTATTCTATTTTCTTTTACTTATTTTTTTTCTTTAAATCTAGATTTTTTATTCCTTCAATATGTTTAATTTAATTAAGTTTCTTGTATTTTATATCGTAGTAATTTAAATTTCAGTTCAATTTGTTTTTTTTTTAATTTATGTTGTTTTTTTCTTTTATTTTATTATTTTATTTATTAGATTTTATTTTGTTTTATTTTATTAATAATTTTTTTTTTTATTTTACTTTACTTTATTTTATTTAATTTTTTTTTTAAATTGGTTATGTCTTCATTAGTTTTTTTTGCCTTGGGCAAACATATCGTGCAACTTGTTTTGAAAATTAAAAAAAAAAAACAATTATTAAATTTTTCCCAGAGGCTGTGGGCTACACAATTCATATTTCAATACGCCTTATGTTAGCTATTAAAAAGTAATGCTTCAATACATACATACATACATACACACCCATATAATATGAATGTAGGTATGTCTACTTTTATGTAAGGTGTCAACGAAAAACACATCTCTACCAGTATCATTAACTTAATTATACATCTTTGTACGCATTTTACCAAAACGTAGCCATCGATTGTAGTCACAAAAGCAAAAGATGAAAAGACGTCAGACAACAACTCCATCCGTGTTTGGATGCTGTGGATGCTGCATGTGATACCAGCGATGCTCGTGCTGAGCTGATGATTTGCTACATTTGTGCAACGCCGCGGTTGTTGAAGGGTGAATTGTTCATAAATGAAAAAAAAACTTTGACTACCGAAAGCCAACTTAAGGAGATCTGAAGATGAATGCAAACACACAAAGATCATCACATTTTTGGACTCTGTCTGCGCAACCTGCCAAGCCAAAAAACGTCGTTCGTTTGTATGTATGTATGTATGTCCATATGTAGTAGAGTTTTTTATACGCGCGCGCAGTCGGTTTCGTTGAGCTTGGAAAACGTAACGAATGCAATCTGCCTCGCTTCAAGCTCAATATTCATAGCCTTTAAGCTAGCTTGATGGCCACTAAGCCAACTCGTACAAACTTATGTACGCACATACAAACATGCTATGTATATGCCGAAGGGATTTGCTATGGCATAATGAAATTTATTTCTTCTGCTCTTTTTCTGACTTTATTACCTTTACTAAGAAAATGATAAAAAAAACTCCTTTTGCTTGTGGGTATATAATATTTTTGGTTTTCTGTTTTTATTTTTGATTTTTATTTTCCATAAATAAACGTTATGGTGTATTAAGAAAAAGAAAAAAAAAACAGGTTTGTACAATAACGAAATTTCGTTTCCTCTTTCAATACAGTTTGTCTGCCGGCGGGAAATTCGTTACACTTGAACTATTGTGTGAGCATATATACATACATACATATGCATAGATGGACATAAATATTTAGCAGCAGATTTTCAGAATGTTTTAGCGTTAAAGTAATCTTTTTATTAATTTTCAATTTTTCGTGGTTTCATTTCGTTAAGGTAAGCAGGAAGGCATACACGGGTCGATACATACGTGTACATACTCGAATATGTATTCATTCATACAGTATAACATGTAGTTGTTACACTGTTATTTCTAATTTCATGTTTATAAAAAATTGTTGTTATTAAGGCTTTTAGTCATGCAAAATTTATATATGCACATATATACTCGTATGTATGTAAGTGGGTCTCATGTAATTTTTTATAAATTGTTAATATAACAGTAAAAAAACAACCGAAAAGCATAAAATAAATTTAATTTATTTTAAATTAAATTATCTATCTAAAGTGCAAACAATTCATTCTTATAAGAATTAAAACAATTTAATGCGTTTAAAAAAATTTAAAATTTCGAAACAAAAACTTAACAAGAACTTAGAAAAAATTTTCTTGTTTTAATTTAAGTCTAAATATATGTTTTTTTGGATAGAATTTTAAGGTTTTTGATCCAAAAACGCGTTTTGAGTAGACAATTGATACGAGGGCTATATGTTAAAGACGTCCGATTTCGATTTTTCATTATCATATTTATTATTTGTAGTTTATACAGACTGTAAAGTTTGCTATTATTATTATCTTTCTATTTGTATGAGTTATGACCGAAACGTTTTTGAACAGTCATTTTGTATGTGCGCCATAAGTTAAAGTCGTTCTATTTCGAATATTTTCGTTCTCTGCATTAGTCACAGGCATTTTACACAGAATATACAATTTCATGCTATTCTGTTCTTTTTTTTTTTTGTAGGATTTTGGCACGAAAATGCATTTTCGAACAATCGTTTTGTAAGATTTATCAAACCAACCTCGAAAATTTTTATTGTCCACTTTTTATGCGTGATAAGTATACAAAATAATATAATTTTCAGTTATCTAGAGGTTCTGGGGACGCAGAAAATATTTTTTAAAAGACTTACTGGAATTTAACGTAATTTCCCTAACTAAACAGGCAACGAGGCTAAAACGTATAAAAAAACAACTTTCCCGATTACGAGATCTTTCTCACAGCGAATAATACTTCTTCAAAATCCGCGCTCAGCTTCCTGTTTCTTTCTTTTAATCTTTCTCCATGTGAGCCCTTTCATTGTATCGCCTATATTTTAACATCCACTCGCCAATGTCTGTAATATTAGACCGAAATGTTGGCGTTTGAACGGCATCCTCATCGCTCCTCGCTTCCCTGCAATGCATTGCTTGCATCTTTGTCGGCGGCGGCGATCAACCGCAGCGCAGTGCCGGCATCACTGCCATTCGCAGCTGTCATTTCCAAGTTGGCGAGTAGCTTATGTCGTACCGTAATATTAGATGCATATAGGTATGTACGAATACCCACATACATATGTTTGTTCTGTGCTCAAATAACTCGCTGATCTATTGACATTTGCTAGCCGCGTTCAGTTTAACTATCATTAATCTGTGTGCATGCATGTATGTGTGTGATGCGCTGTGGTGCGGTGGTTTTGCAATTTTCCGCTTGTCAAAGCGACAAGTGTAAATAAAGCGATGCCGAAAGAATAAAGAATAAAGCGAACGGTAAATACAATAAATATACATATGTATGTATGTATGTACATGGGCAAGAATTAAGTGCAGTAAAATTTTTCTCAAATACAAACATACGCACAACTTTTTTGATATTTATTGTATTTTACTCCTCTTGCCCGCTGTGTAATAAAATCAAACACATTGCCGCTATGGCATAATAATAGAATTCGTAAAAAATAGTAAAAACCCCTCACGATTTTCACATTTGCCGCACGACTGTCACAGCTGCATTTTATGACTTTACCACAAATGATCGCTTTAGTAACATATTCCTCCGCCGCGTTTAACGCTACTCATCGCAGCGTTGCCTAGTAAGCAGCAGCACTGAGGCTGTTGAGTAGAATACTACTCATTTTAGAATACCATGAACAAAAGTAGAGATAATTGCTAAAACAAGCAGAAGTCTAAGTCAGAAGTGTAATATCGAAAATTCAGCTCAAAATCGCTGACTTGCGTCTTTTACAGACTTTTTGGAAATCTATTTTTATTATATTTGTCTTAAACATCCATTTGGATCGAGTTTTACCTGATCAAGTAATATTGGTCTCATCAATAATATTTTGTCGTCAGTCTGTCATTTGGTTTTTTGTTATGGACGACTTTATTTTTGAGTTTGGACCAGATTGCCAACACACTATCAGATAATAGAACCAGATAGAATACTAGCGGGGTGCTGAATATAATCGCTAAGCAACGTCCTAATATACAATGCTTCTAAATATGCTTAATGCTTGCCTCAATCTCCTATTCTCAGAACTCTGGAAAACACAATAAGTAGTGGTTAGGGAGCGTCCATTAACCACGCGGTCATTTTGGCTTTTACTGAGGAAGCTCTGTTATTAGTTAAGGAAAAGGAAACTCATACCAACTATCAACGTACGGCCTCTTTATTGCCTAACACAGCTAGAGGACTCTTTGAATTATTTCCTAACCCTAGACTAGAAGCAGCTATAGCCGCTGCAGGAGGCAACTCAATTTATTTTATTTTAATTAATTTTCCTTAATTTAATTTTAATTTTATTTATTTCATTTTATGTTAGTTTAGTTATTTTATGTTCTACATTTTATTTTATTTCTTTTTATTTTGTTTTATTTTATTTTAGTATATCATATCTTATGTTATTTTACTTTGTTTTATTTTGTAATTTTTAATTTTATTTTATTTTGTTTTTTTTTTTATTGTTTTATTTTATTTATTTTTAATATAATTATTTCATTTTATTTTATTTTGTATATTATTTTATTTTAAGTTATTTATTTTATTTATCTTATTTTATTACTTTTTTTACTTTGTATAATTTAATTTATTTTATTTTATTTTGGTTAATATAATATTATCTAATTTGAATTATATATTTTAATTTAATCTATATTATATATTATTTAATATATGTAATTTATATTTTTTATACAATTAATTATCTCATTTTATTATTTTTATTTTGTTTTATCTAATTTAATTTTTTTTTTTCATAAACAAATGTTTTTCATTTTTATTATATTTTAATTTTTTTGTTTATTCGGTTTAGTTTCTTTGGTATTTAATTTAGTGTCGTTTAAACTTAAATGTTTATTGGGTAGTCATTTAACCGACAAACAGCTTTTAGCAAACACTCGCACATCAAGCATTCAACTAGTATCCATTACTTCAGCCAACCACACAGTGTGCCCGCCTGTGTGTGTGTCTTCGTACTTGTGTTAGTTCGTTTGTCCAAATGACAATCAACGCGTAATGACAATTTTCAGTCATTTTATTTGATTATGGCAAAAAAATCGCACAATCCGACAAACGTTAATTCAATCTGCCAGGCGGCGAGCTTAAGTCTCAACTCAGCTCAAGTCAACTCAACTAGTCAAGTCATTCCGTGGCAGCATCGGCGACGGCGGCGGCGTATATCAAAGCGTTTTTAGCCTCGCGAATTGCGCACTTCATCGTGCAAAATTCATTGATGCTGTGTTGTGGCTGGCCAGCCAGCTAGACAGGCTGTGATGCGAACGCTCAAGTGTACACGCTGTTAGCTGTGACAGCGCGCCGATTAGATACGTACGCGCGGTACTTTTGTGCATTTCGCAGCTATCTCACGCTGACACTGAGCCAAGAAAACTTAGCTAACTGACAGTTCTTCCGGCCGACAGCACAAGTAGCCGCTAAGGCAAGTATGCTGGGTGTGTGTGTGTGTATGTGTGTGAGTGTGTTGAAAAACTTTATAGCGGCAATTTTTAATTCGATTCAGCGTCAAGTGGCGATTTGTGATTTGCAATATTCAATTTGCAATTAGCATTTTAAAATGATTTTGCAATTAAAAAAAGTTAGTTGAGCACTTTTTTACTATTGCATTGAATTGAGTGAGTGGCTTCCACCTGTCAAGTGAATTTGCGTCGTTGTCATTTCCTTGGCGGCGAAACACGCTCTGTCGTTGAGGTGGTTTTTTGTTGCTCGCTTCCCACTAATGAGAGCGTAATTTAGCGCGACGATTGTTGGGAATTCATAAATAGCTGAAATCGCATTGCGGCTCATTATAAAGAAACGTATTGATTATTGATCGAAATTAAACGAGAAATCAAAGATAATGTCATTAATGAAATCGGCTAAAATATCATCATTCGAGATCAACAGTGAAAAACTTGTTGGCAAATGCGCGCAACGAACCAAGCAATCAGCGATTTCAACTGCCAAAGCCAATATGCATACAAACACATCCCTACATACTAGCTTTAGTCTAGCTTAAATTTACGAGCAATTAAATATACGTAGCGACAAAGCAGTAGTCAATAAAAACCTCATAAACACAATAATTCGAACCAAAAAAATCAAATCAAAATGGAATATCAAAGCGGCGGCTGCGGCGGCGGTGGTGGCGTCAACTTTGCGTAGGTTGGCTTTGATTTGCAATTAGAAATTATAAACTAAAAAATTAATTTATTTTTTTATCGCTTTACGTTTTTGTGCTTCGTGTTTCTCAAAGTAGTCGTTTATCAATTTTGTTTTCGGACTTTTTTTGTTGTTGTAACAAGTTGGCGGCAATTTGCATAATTAATACGTTTTCAAAAGTATGATAAGTTTGTAGGTTTGAATTTCCATTTGTTTAACAAATTTGTATTGAATTGCACTGAAGAGAAAAACGAAAATAAAAAATCATAACGAAATATATTTTTTATTAATGAATTAAAATATCAGTTTATTTAATTTAATTTTCTCATTTTAAATTGACTTTAATTTTAATTTTTTCATTTCACCTAAATTTTTTATAAACCGATTTTGTTTTTATTTTATTTTATTTTCTTATTTTTATTTAGTTTTATTTTATTTATTTATTTTTTTTTAATGTAATTTATTTTAATTTATTTTTTCTTTTGCCGTTTTTATTTTTTTATTATGAAAGTATATTTTCTTTTATTGTCTACAATACTTTTATTTTATTTTTACTTCTATTTATTTTTATATAGTACATCTTATTTTCCTTATTTCGAATTATTTGAATTTTATTTTGTTTATTTGTTCCTTTAAAATTATTTTATTTCTATGTTTAAATTATTTGTTACTATGCTGACAAAGCATAGTATCGAAAGTATCGAAAGTACTGATTTTAAATTTAAATCTTCATAGTTATAAATCACAAATGTGTTAATGACATCATGCCGTTATGCCGCTGAGCTCTTCCTCTTCAAAAAACAAAAAAAAAAAAAAAAAAAAAAAAAAACGAGACTATCATTTGAAAAAGCACGATTTATTTTGAGTGTTGTGTATATATAAATATATTGGTCAAATTGATTTCCTATGCTAAGTCCATAATTTACTATCCATTCAATAATGAAAAAAATAAATTACCCTTTATAAGCCCGAGATCCCGAGGTGAATATCTATATATCTACATACTTTTTTCATTTACCATTAACTACCATGACTCAGTGGTGGAATAATTTATCAGATTGTTATAATTTATTCGAATTAATAATGTAAATTAACGGCTTATGTACCCTTAAGTGTAGCAATTTTAAGGCTTTATCAGAGATAGGTGAGTAAAAAAGTTAAAAAAACGTGTAGTATAAAAGAAATATCTCAGTTTTTTTTTCAACGTGATCTCATTTATCTGTTAGTTAGTTATTTTACCTTAATTTTAATTTATTTGTTTTCCTTTAACTTATTTTAATTTTTTCCGTTTCCATATTTCTATTTTTTTAATTTTTACTTTGTTACTACATTTAATTTAAGTTATATTTAATTTATTTTTATTCATTTCTTTTATTTTATATAATTTTATTTTACTACATTTTATTTAATTTAATTTAATTTTTAATAAAGTAATTTAATTTATTATATTTATTTTCTTTTATTTAATTTTTATTTAATTTAATTTTATTTATTTATAAATTCCATCAGCCGTTCGGAGGCGGCTAAATAAATTGTAGGTTACTCCGTTTGTTGGAAAAAATTAAGACGTAAAAACCACAAATTTCAGGAGGTTCTAGGCCGGAAATCGTTTCAGCGGTTACAAAGTGCTAATTATATAAATATAATTTGTTTTTAATTTCATTTATTTAACTTTATTTTCATCTGATTTTATTTTATTTTATTTGTTTATTTATTTTTGCTTAACTTTATTTTATTTAACTTAGATAATAATTTGATTTTCCAACCAGTCAAAATATTAAAAATTCCAAGAATGAATAAGGACAAAACCCACCAACAGCTGTGGCCCGAAGGGTGTGCCCTCCGAAGAAAAGTCTACAAAATGTAAGCACTCGCTTAACTTTGTAAGTAGCTAATATTGTTGTTGTGGCTTAAGCCAACAAGTTGTATGCAACATTTACAAACGTCAATTGTGCTTATGCCGGTGCATTAAATGCGGTTTCTGGCGCGCACAGCCTCGGTTGTGGCGGCTGTCAGTGTCGTTGGCATTCAATTGAACATAAAACCGCCAGCAAGCTAACCATCGAGCCATGTCAGTATGGCGAGCTGCTTACATTGACTGGAACCCCCTTTAAAGTTGAATAAAAAGCGCTTGTTGTTGTTATTGCTATTCACTCTCCCAGCGCTATCAGGTTCTTTGGAGCTCATTGGACCATTATCATTTTTTGATTTACTTTTTCTGCTTTGGTCGAATCGATTTTATATTTCTACCTTACCGATTGTAAGATTATCTTATTGTCGATTATTTATAGTTTATTGTTGGGCAAAGGCGAGCGTGCTAGTCGTACAGGGTGTCTATATAGGCGTAATTATGAAGAAATTCGAAAATTGAACTGAATCATTGGCATCAAGTTTTTGGTTCGCTCAAAAGAGAGGAGAGTTGAAGGTCCAGCTAACTACTTAGAGCCATACACCCTTGTTATACAAATAGTAGACGAAATCTAAGATCTAAACTCCCCTCCTTCGAACAAGTCTAAACATTAGGACTTTGCTCAATGTAGGCTTAAATTTCAACACTCGCTTGAGCTCATCAGCCCAATAATGTTTTTGTTCACTACATACAGACTCGGTCAGGAAAACTGAGCTACGGAAGGTAAGTAAGTAGAAGTGACACGAATCATCACAGAAGAGCTTCCAAGCTCTATGTCTTCTGGAGGACGCTCAGGAGTAGTCTCTTGCTTGCAGAATCTTCTTCCACCTGGTCAAAGAACCCAGAAATCTTGTGAAAGTGACATTTTTGTACTGGAAATTTCAACACTTGAAGGCCACAACTTGTACCGCCGAGGAAGCAAGAGGAAACAAGTCGAAGATGGCTTAAGGCTTTGTGTCTAGATATATTACAAGTTGACTTCCACCACACCTACAAAGTTGGAGTCTGAGCCTTCAATCCAAATGGAGTATAGGGGCTCTTGCAACTGAAATAGTGTTCAACTGGTTGTGGTATAAGATGGGCTCTCCCTACAGGTATGAATATTTAGGGATGTTACAGATGTCCGTTCGCCCGAATCAATCTGAGTTCAGCATGGCTTTTCAGCAAACTATTGCCTCACCCGGTATATATCGCAGAGCAACAAAGTTACACGAATTAAATAGCATTTCATTGATTTGCGGCTTTGACTCGCGTTTTGCTTTTTTCTTTTTTTTCCTATTCCACTTTTCAACATTTCAACTTCAACTTTTGACTATGCAACTTTTCAACATTCGCGCAACATTTCGGCTTTGAATGACAGCCAACAGGCCCAAGAGTCAGTGTGGATTGGGAAGGAAGAGAAGAGCAGGAGGGGAGACAAGAAAAATAGGAGGAGGAGGAGGAGGAGGAGGAAGAAGAAAAAGAAGAAGAAGAAGAAGAAAGATTTCAGTTTCGAAACACACAACTACCAGACTTATCGAATGACTGTCACTGTGGATGGTCGGTTATGGACTTGTCGCTAACTCGATTACTTTTTCTTCTTCTTAACACAGTCTCTATAACTTCTTCAATGACTGAATATTTATTACAACAGCAACAATGTATATACTCATATGTATAGATGTAACTCGTACCAGCTAAGCTTGTTGTAAGTACAATCTGTTTGGCCAGTATGTGTGTTAGCCCATGTTGACTGGCCTCAGTATTGGCACGCTGACAGTAAATGTCAATTAAATGTGGATATATGCGAACAAGCGAATTCTGCTGGGACATCAGTTGTCACAGTTGCAAATCGAACTGTTGATCTTTTAGCATCAAATGAAATTTGCAGTGACATGAAGAAGACGAGAGCTGGGTAGGTACAGGGACGACGTTGGACAGGTTGCTTTTATAGAAAAAAAGAGGTATGTGGCGGTTCAAAAAATAACAGAAAGCCTCAAGTCTCCCTTCATACTTCATTGAGTTTATGAAATTTTTCGGAAAATTTCGAAATTTAAATTCCTTCCATTCATTATCCTACACAATTTGTGCTTAAATATGTCTAATTTTGCAGCTTAACGTTTTATTTCCATCCGCTACAAACACCTGCATTCGTTAGCCACGGGTCGACTCATTATCAGCGCCGGCTTCATAACACCACAGCTTGGGCGCAGCGCGGCGAGTGGAAGGAAATAAAGATTCCTGCTTTATCATTCAAAAGGCGTACTTGGAAATTCACGCGAAGGCGCGCAAGCTCAATTAACTTAATTGCCATGTAATTACTTTTGTGCATATTTACACATCGGTGCAACGGTGGCTGTGGCTACGGTTTCGACTCTGTGTATGTGGTTGCAGGCGTGCATCAACAGCTTGCCGAGAGTGGCGCGGTTTTTCGCTTTAGGTTTACTTGTTCGTTGGGTTCAGAGCTTAAAGTAACGTTTTGTAA
The DNA here is from genome assembly GCA_037013455.1 of Ceratitis rosa. NCBI lineage: Eukaryota > Metazoa > Arthropoda > Insecta > Diptera > Tephritidae > Ceratitis > Ceratitis rosa. The sequence continues at coordinate 4,502,500 of JAWMAG010000055.1, forward strand.
AAAATACGATGCAGAAGCGCCAGGGCTTTGACAGAAATTGAAAAAGAGAAATAAAAGGTATGTTGAAAACGAAAGACTTAAGCAACGAACTGGAAACAACTACAGATGATGACGAAAGAAAACTTAAATTATAAAATGCCGCAGTCTCATTCTCTTCTAAGGTAGCAGTCATCCGTTCTGTAGCTATTTTGCGTCACCTTAAGAGCCCACAGCTAGAATATGGTAGGCTCGTTTTGTTTCTTCATTTTTCACTTTCTTAAGTTGCTTTTCCCAGATATTTACGTTGACTGCGCAGTCTTATAGGAAAAATTCCATCCTCTCTTCAGATCTTTAACAGACTTAAGTACATTATCTAAGCGGTCAGTTCATTCCGTATATTCAGACATTAACATTCGATAAACGATAAACGAGATTAGCTCTACTCTAGCGTTTGATCTTGAGTCAGTATTGGCCTAACCTATACAAATTTTGAGAAAGAGAAGTTTATTAACACAGTTTTAGATAAGGATTGAGCCATTTTCTAGAGCTCTCTTAAAATTGTATAGGTTAGGTTGAAGTGCGTGATACCAAATTATTCCCATCTTCATTGAGCTTGTAATGCCTTTTAAATGCCGGTCAGTCCATAAGAAAATTGACAGTAGGCATGCGGAAAAATTCCTAGTCTAACCGCCTGAATTCTCATAATCACGGGAGTTTTGATATTGGCATAAAAAGGAGTTTCCCTGATTTTCCACCATTTTAGGTCAGAAAAGTTTCACAACTATAATTGTGGAGGTGTTATCCTAGTGCTCGCAGTGTTGTTTCAAGACCAACATATACAGAAGCAGACAGCATGAGCGACAGAGAAGTATCTTTTTGCAATTTACCCGCCATTAACGACGTTGTGGTACCTCTAATTGTAAGCTCATTAGCGTAGTAGTTTGGACTCAGAATAATTTAACTACTCAGCCCGTGGTCGGAATGACATCATGCATCTCCTTCGACCAGTAGCGTAACTACAATAATATTGATAAGACGTCTCTAGGGATAACAAACCAATTAAAACTCCGTAGATCTGGTTAGTTTGACAAGCTTTTTATAGGGTCACTATATATATATATATAATTGGCGCTTTGTAACCGCTGAAGCGATTTTCAGCCGAGCTCCTCCTCCAATTTGTGGTTTTGCGTCTTGATGTTTTTCCAACAAATGGACGGACCTAGGTTATACTAAGCCGCCTCCGAAAAGCTGATGGTTCTTTTACTAGGAGCCTTTATTTCATGTCCGAAATACACTCGGAGGGGTAGACGTTCCCTGCCGAGGGGCGACCACAATTAGAAAATTTAACTTAATTTTTTATTTAAATTAATTTTCCATAACTTCTGGATGTTGGTAGCACCGGGATTTGAACCCGAGCGTTCCGAATGTCAGTACGCAATGCTAACCACTCGGCTACCGCGGCCGCCTGTATAGGGTCGTTTCTAAATAACTCTGTTTAGGGTCTTAGCACATATGTATGCATATTTGTGGCTCACTTGGTGGCTTGGACAGGCGAGAAAGAGAAACTGACTTTTCAGTATGTATTATATAAATGGTTTCGTCAACTTCACTCTACAACTTGATAATCTCACTGCTGGCTTCCTTCAACTCACATCTAAGCCAACTTTAGCTGGAATAATTGCTTTCCATGTCGAAAACGGAGACGAAGCTGTCCCTATCACTTTCACAATTCCCAAACTGAAACCCTTTTTCGGCAATTATAAACTCAGTCGCTTTAATTCGCTGCCAGCAAATAGCTATTGTCCGTGAGTTCGAGTTCATGTGTGTATTCTTCCTTGCCTTGTGTGGCATGTCTGTGCATTCCTTATGTAATGATGAATTTCTTTTATTTGATTGAATTTCCGCTACGCTCTATACCCAACCGAGATCAGCGCATTTTTTTCTTGTCTTTTTCAGACTTTATATTCTTCTTTCTTTTTATTGCCTTCGCCAACATTTTCAGTTGACATGCTGAGTTATTGTTGACTGAACGTCATAGCTTTTGCAATGCAACAGATAAACTCTACTTTTTCTGGTATATGCCAATCGAGTGAGAAGGGAAGAGAGACGAAGGTATCTGTGCGACAGCACGGCTCAAGCCACTAGCCGTATTGCTGGCATACTCAGCACAGCCGCATCTCGCGAGTTCAAAGAATAACTTAAATGCTTTTGTTTTCTTTTCGCTACCTGCCAATATTCGCCCTTTTGGTAACGCTTCAATGCTACATCGCCAGGCCGTATTGACTTTTTGTACTTTTGCGTAGTTGATTTTGTTTTGTTTTTTGTTTTAGTTTTAGTTCCCCGCCACATTTTTGTTTGCGGTTCGTAGCTATTCGCTTGTTGGAAACATTCGTCAATTTGAGTTACGTTGGAATTCCTGCGCTGAAATGACGATCGGCAATCATTGTGAAGTACTGCCATGAAACCTGACGTCGACGGCGCGGTACAGTGTTTAGAGTACAGTAATTGGGTTTTGGAAAACGATATGTTACAACTTGAACAGTAGCCAAATGGGTAAGACGGCCATAGGCTTTCAATTTTAATATTTTTTTAATATTCTTAAATTTTTTAATTTTATTTTACTTTATTTCTTTTTTAATTATTAAATTATTAATTAATTATTCCGATGAATTTTTTTTCATTTAATTTATTTTGATCGAATTTATTTCTATGATATGTTATTTAATTTATCAAGTACTTGGGAGTAGTTTTGGATATCTAGGTGATGTGGAAAGGGTTTCTACGCATTTAAAAGGATGCTAGGGCCTACATGCGGCATCTCGACTGGCCTTATGCATTGGTGTTATATAGTGCTTTACGGTGCTCCAGTGTGGTAGACCGCTGCCAGAAAATCTTTTAAAAGAAACCATTGGAGCAAGTACAGCGGTTCACCCGTATAACAGGTGAGCTAAGAACAACTCTAACAGGAGCAGGGGAATCACCGCCTGATGATGGAGTGGGCGCTGAAATCTATTGCGCGGAACTAGATATCAGGCGACCCTTCAAGATTCCAGATTATTGCAATATCTTCCAGGCGGAGGTTAGAAAAGCTGCCGCTATAGCTAACTACGCAGGAAACCAAATAAGAAAGGTAATAATATAAATGTCGATAGTAATGCGGTAATTAGGACATTAGCCTCACATCGTTTATCGTCATAAAATATTAGAAGCAAAGAGGCAGTAGACGTGATGGCTACAGAAAAGCAGCTGCATATTTACTGGGTTCCAGGGCACAAGGCATTGTGGAAAACCAAATAGTTGATAATAATTCCAAAAGTGTGATCCGTCAGGCTATCGAAGCAGTACAAGAAAAACGTAGTGGGCTAAAAACGATACACAATGAAAGCTTTGAAAGACGGATAAGGGTGAGATGGAATGCCTAAATTATGCAGGATCGGCAAAAGCAAAAAAAAGAACAACAAGCAGATTTTTTGCTCAGGCAGTCTCGAAAGGATTGCCAGGTCACAGCTTACTGACAATATACTGAGTCGAATGGGCATCAACAACTATGACAAAATTAGATATTCAGGTTATATTAAGCCTCGGAAAAAGCGTTTAAGTCCTATATGACGACTACTTCAGCTCGAACTAAATTGAACTTCCATCTGATATTACAAAGGTCGTGTGTGACGTGACAACCTTTATGTTTAGTTATTTTATTTAATTTAATTTCATTTTATTTACTATTTGCTTTTATAAATTTAGCTTAATTTTAATATGTTTAGTTTATTTTTATATAATTTAATTGTACTTTGTACATATTAGTTCGTTTTGTTTTATTTTATTTTTTTAATTTAATATTATTTATTTATAATAAATTAAATTAATTTTTAATTAATAAACAAGTAATATTTAATCTTCTTTCTTTAGTCACTCCCTTGCCACTGAAGTGTACCACCGTGCCGTAATTTCCTAACAACAAAAAAATACTTGCACAATCGTCAACGTCAACGCCAATCTTTTGTTGTGCTCGTATTGTCAGTGGCATGCCATCATCAACTTAATCGTTGTGCTGTTTTTACCTTTTGATTGCTACAACAACAAAACAGTCTAGAGCTACGGCAGCTGTATGTTGCAACAAAAAAGTGTATGGCATTAACTGGGGATTTGGCTGAGCGGCAGAAGAATTCCATTCATTCTATGCGTATTTTTTCCGTTTTCTTTTTTCGCATAACACTTTTTGCTATTTTGTTTTAAATTCCGACCCTCTTTTTGTTTTTTTTTTTATCAATATTTTATATTAATTTATATGAGTTGCAATTCAAAAAAAAAAAGAATGAGTTTTGGTAGTGAAAGAAAGTACTGCGTTTGGCCTTTATAGTTTTCTTGAAAAAGTTTTAAGGTTTCACTTTTGTGTAAATAAAAACAAAGAACAAAGGTTTTATAAGCTTGGCTGATTGATTGGCTTAAAGGACGTCTTATTAGTATACTTCGATAATAAAGTGGTGGTACATAAGTCTGAAATCTAAAATCGGGAAGCTGTTTTTATTGAGGAGTCTTCTAACTATATTTCTTTTAAGCTCGTTGAGAATTGCAGTGTAGCCTTCAGTAGTAGAAGAAATGTGTGAAAGTAAGGCTTGAGCACTATAGTCGTCTCTTTTCCCCAACTCATGGCCAATGTGTTACCACAACAGTACTCGTTGGCAAAGCAGCTGAAATCAACTCTACGTCAAGTTCACTTGTAACCAAATGTGGCGGTGCAATAAAAATAACAAAAGCTCTCCAACCAATGTGTTTCTTGGCAAAACGTGATGGGAATATGCTTCGTACAAATGACAATGCCAGCATTCAATGGTTTAGCATGCAGTTAGTGGCTAAAAGCACGCATGTGGAAAAATGAACTGCAAAAAGTAGTAAAAAATATTTTTCTCATTTTTTATACATACTTACATATTTACGGTAACTGGGTTAATATGCTGCCAAAGAAGCTAGTGCGAAATGGTTATTTGAAGAATAGCTGCGTAGATTCGGCAACTTACTTCAGCTCAACCAAAGAGTTTTTTAAATTTAGCGAACATAAGTGGTTTACGTAGACTTAAACAGCTTTGCTCAGTGATGTTGACAATTTTAGGCATGCTGCAAAGTTGCCAGGTTTAATGTATTTATTGGTTAATATTGAATTGAATAATGCAACAATGGCTGATGGTGGCAAAATGGTCGCCTGTCAAGTCGGGATCCGTTGGTTCGATCCCTGCGAGAAGAACTCTGATGAGAAGATGTGGTGACTTCCGAAACAGCTGTCATTTCCACCATATTTCTTTGTTGTATAACAAATATATTCAATTAATACCAACAAATGGGCCTTAAGCTCACTTTAAAAAAAAGTAATCTATTTAGATTTCATTTAATTTTTGATTTCGAAAAACTGAAAAACTGAATACAACCTATAAGAAATAAATTTTCATAATTTCCCAAAAACCCTAATTAAAATTTCAAATAGATTTAGGTGTAGATTTCTTGGTTATGCCAAACGTTTATTTTCAGTGGGTTAGTTATCAAATTGAGATATCTATAATTCTTCACATAACCACATAACGCCGAGTAAGTTTCCCAAGTTGAGTGTTGGGCCTTGAAAAAGTTTCACTTGAAATTTATATTGATTTTTTTTTTATTTTTTTCCCAACTATTTACTTGTCAACTGGCAACCCCCTTTTCAGCGTTGCTGACTCTGCGCTTCTCGTTAGTTCAGTACACGATAACAACTCATTACGACAAAGAGAACATGACATTATCTGCTCTAAGCTGCTGGCTTAATACCTGTTGTTAGCTTTTTCGTTCACATAAAAAGCTCAACAATCACATTAGATGTGTGTGTGCATTAAAAAAACATTAAAGATAGAAAAAATATATTAATAAAAAATTTATATAAATATAAATAAAAATTAAAAAAAATTTATTAAAACTATTAACAACCAAATTTGTAAAATAATAATAAAAGATAATAATTAGTGGAAAAGAAATTACAGAAAAAAAAATTTAAAAATATATTTCGGAACATAATCACCATGTAATTTAAATTTTTTATGCATTAAATAAAAATAACTGATATATTATAGGAAAATTCAGCCCAAAATTTTAGAAATTTTATTAAAAAAAAATTATATAAAATGTAGTAAAGCAATTTATAATATACCATTAAAATTATATAGTATTTTTATTGAAAGAATAAGAATTATTTAAAATATACATATGTAATTTCTTTATTTACTATAATTGTCACTAGTATGAATACCAATACTGTGATAAAGACTGAAATCAGCAAAAAGAGAACAACAAAATCAAACGATAAGAAGAATGTTGCTTTAAATGCCGCTCCACGCCACTTGAGATTTAAATAAACATTGACACACTGACGTGTTCATTTTTATTATTTTCCCTTATTTCATTACCATCTGTACTAAATATTTATTTAATTGAAAAGCGCTTGCCTTATCTCTAACTGGCGCTAATGCCAATATCATTTAGCTTTTGCCGCCATCAAGGCTGGGCAGGATTAATTGCGGATAAAATCGTTGGCCGATAAGAGTTTTTATTTTACTTTTGCTTTCTCATGTACTCGTAAATTTATTGTTTGGCTGACTTGACAACGACGGGGCTCAGTAATTTTTATTTATATACAAAAATAATGAAATGAACTAAATATAAATAATATTATATAAAAAAGTTATTAATAATAATTTTAAAAAAACCTAAATTAAAATAAATTATTAAATAAAATAAAATAAATAATATATGGAAATGAGGTAACAAAAATAATAAAAAATAACTGAAATGACATAAATTAAACAAATATAAAAAAATAATTAGCTAGAATAAAATAAAACAAAAAATAATTTACTCTATTATTTAACTAAATAAAATAAAAAACGTAATAAAATAAATTAAAAAATCAAAAAAAAAAATAATATGAATTCGAAAAAAAACAACAAAATATATTAAAATAAAATTAATTTAATGGATAACAAAATAGAATAAAATAGTTACTAGTAAAATAAAATAAAAGCAAAATAAAATTAAAATTGCATAATATAATAATATAATACTAAATTAAGTAAAAGAATATAAAATTTATAACAAAATAAAGAAGTGAAAAATTAGAATAAATCAAATTAATATAAATTAAAGTAAAATAAAATAAAATAGTTTAGAATACAACAAAGTAGAGAAAATTCAAATAAAATAAAATAACATGAAAACAATAAAATAAATAAAAAAGCAATTTATAATTAAATATAAAAATGTTTTATTTAAAAACAAAAATAAAATAAAACCATATTAATACATAATATAGAATAACATAAATTAAAATTAATTAAAATAAGATAAAAAATTTAATGAAATAAACATAATAAAATAGAATAATATAAATGAAAATGAAATCAATAATAATAACTGTTGGAGATATTCGTTTACCTAACACTATGCATGTCATTCTATTCTTTATATACTGTCATTTTCTCACATGTATAATCATTAGTCTATGCTTTGTTCTTTTATTCTTTTTGTAACTTGAAACTTTCTTCTGGATTAAAACCTCGTAGAGTGAAGATCAACTTGTATTTTATCTCTAAATAAATATTGAATTATCTCTGCAATCCCGTCAGGTTATGGTACCAGATTCGCGAAATAATATTTATTTTCAGATATTGTATGTCTAATGAGTGATATTGAGGATTCAGAAGCAAGTTTGCCGGAAATTAAAGCCGATCAAATCATCAAGAGCTGTGAGACAACTGGAGTAATGACTTTGAGTACTTCTTCGCGCATCGAGTTGCTTTCTAAGGACAACTTCGACACGTGGAGCATGCAGGTGGAAGCATTGCTTATTAAAAACGACTTGTGGGAGTACGTGAATGGTTCAAATTTGATACCGGCAGAAACTGATACTGCAGCGAGGAGCGTTTGGTTAAAAGCTGACAAGAAAGCTAAAGCAGATTTGGTTTTGGCAATTCAGCCATCTGAATTAAAGCAAGTCAGGGGATGTGAGACTTCACGTGATGTTTGGCTGAAACTAGAATCGATTTATGCGTCGAAAGGTCCGGCGCGAAAAGCAACATTATTGAAGCAGTTGATGTTGCAGAAGTTAGACGAAGGCGATGACGTAAAAGAGCACATGGCGAAATTTTTCGATGCGGTAGATAAGTTGGAGAGTATGAACGTACAGATCAACGGTGATCTTTTGTCTATCATGCTGTTGTATAGTTTGCCATCTACGTATGAAAACTTTCGGTGCGCCATAGAGTCACGCGATGAGCTACCAACAGCTGAAGTACTAAAAATAAAAATAATCGAGGAGACCGAAGCACGTAAGCAAGCAGCCGGTAATACAGTAATAGCTATGGCCGCGAAATCACATGTGCAAGATAAGCAGAATCGGCAGAAATTCACAAAGAGTAAGAAAGAATTCAGGTGTTTTAAATGCGGCTTACTAGGGCACAAAGCGAGATTTTGTTCTGCTAGGCGTGATAGTGATGATCACGGAAAAGAATCTAAAAATTCCAAGCATTCGGCTTATTGCGTCGATGAGACGTATGCAGCATACCATTCTGCAATAGAAGAAAAATTTCTTGAGGATACACGTGGAAGACGAGCTTGGGTATTGGATAGTGGTTGTACTGCCCACCTGTGCGGTGATAAATACATGTTTAACATGATGAAAATGTCACCCAAAGCTAAGTTGAATTTGGCAAGTCAACAAGCGTTTGCAGATGTACGAGGCAAAGGTGCGGTGCATCTATCAGTGACAGGCGCAGATGGCCAGAGAGTAGTAGAGTTCCAAAATACGTTGTTTGTTCCAGAGCTGCGTACAAATTTAATTTCGGTGGCGAAAATTACTAATAAGGGCCACAAAGTGACATTTACCAAAGATGGTGCATTTGTATACAATGCAGATGGTGAAATCACGTTGACTGCTGATCGTAAGGGCGATTTATATTATATAAGAGAAAGTAGCGATTGTGCTTATGTCCAGCCGAAGTGTTCCGAACTGTTGAAGTGGCATTATCGGATGGGCCACCTAAACGCGGCTGATTTAACAGAATTGGTAAAAGATGGTATTGTTCCCGTTTCTAATGTTGACGACATGAAGCAGCTGGTACAATGTGAGGTGTGCATATTGGGTAAAATGTCTGCATTACCGTTCAATAGAGGTCGGGTGCCGTGTTCAGAACCATTGAAGATTATACATTCTGATGTTGTTGGACCGTTCAGAGAAGAATCCATTGGACGAGCACGATATTTTGTCACCTTTATTGATGATTGTACAAGGTGGTGTGAAATATACTTACTGCGGCAGAAGTCAGACGTTTTCGAAGCCTTCAAGCTATACAAGAGTTTTATGGAAAGACAGACAGGATTAAAAATTAAATGTCTGCAGTCCGACAATGGACGTGAGTATTTAAATAATAATTTTGAGAAATACACGAAAGCACATAAAGTTATATGTGCACGTGATGTCCGGTTTGTTAGTGAACAGCAACTATTTTCGATTCCAACGAATGACATCAATGACCTGCTGCTGCCGTTTAAAATTCCTGAAGAGAGTAACAGCGATTGTCGTAAATTTGGAGACTTTACTCATTCTCCAACCGATGATATCAGATCGAATGAACCAACAACACATGCTGATTGTGAAGTAGAAGAAGTTCGGAGAGCGCCAGGTAGACCAAAGCTGATGCGAATGGGGAATAGAGGAAGACCTCGAAAATTGTTCCGTTGTCGTGTTAACTCAGAGCCAACGCAGAAAACAGGGCGTAAAGATAGCAACAATGATAGTGCAGATGACGATGATGTATTTGTTGGTATTGCTGAGATTAGTTTGCAAGATGCTTTAAGGGGGCCTGAGAGCGAGGAATGGTGCGACGCATTGGAATGTGAAGTAATGAATATTATTAAAAATGATACATGGGATATTGTTCCGTTTGATGACAACAAAAATATAGTGGGATGCCGTTTTGTTTTGACAAATAAGTATGGGTCCGACGGTAATATTGAGCGACGTAAAGCACGTCTTGTAGCAAAAGGGTGCGGTCAAAAATATGGTATAAATTATACTGATACTTATGCTCCGGTAGCACGTTTAGAATCGATTCGGTTGCTACTTGCCTTGTCGGCCCACTTCAATCTCACTATCTGGCAGTTTGATGTTGTAAGTGCATATTTAAATGGAACATTGAGCGAAAAGGTGCTCATGAGGGTGCCAGATAATTTGTATGATATTTTACAGCGATTAAAAATTAAATTTGACAAAAATAGTGATGTTGGTAGTAAAGCATCAAAAATGATGAACGAAATAGACAAAGGCGGTAACGCTTGTCGACTTAAGAAAGCTCTGTATGGCCTTAAGCAAGCTGGTCGACAGTGGTATTCCGAACTTAAATCGAAGCTAATAAGTATGGGGTTAAAGCCCACTGAAAATGAATCATGTTTATTTCATGGATATTTGGAGAAAAATTTAGTTTTACTGCTTGTATATGTAGACGATCTACTTATTGCGTCAAGTGAGGTGAAAATTATTCATAATTTAAAACAAAAACTTTTGAAATATTTTGAAATTAAGGACATAGGAAGAGCAAATTATTGTCTTGGGCTAGAGATTCATCAAAAGGATGGTATAATTACTTTAAAGCAAAGGGGCTACATACAAGCATTGTTAAAGAAATTTGGAATGAGTCAGTGCAACCCGGTAGCTACACCATCAGAGTTACATATGAATTTTGATAATAATGATGCAATTAATGAAGCCTGTCCATACCGGGAGTTAATTGGAGCTCTTATGTATATGTCCGTCGCTACAAGGCCAGATATAGCAAATACCGTATCAAGACTTGCGCAGTTTGTCACTAATCCATCGAAATGCCATTGGAATGCTGCCAAACGTGTTTTAAGATACCTTGCCGGTACTGCTAATAGAGGCTTGCTGTATAGAAAATCCGATTTAACGCTAATAGGGTACGCCGATGCTGATTGGGGAGGCTGCACAACTGATCGTCGTTCCTACACGGGCTACGTTTTCTTGCTCAGCGGTGCTGTGATAAGCTGGAAGTCACAAAAACAACGTACAGTCGCTCTTTCGTCTACTGAGGCTGAATATGTGAGCTTGGCAGAGTCAGCGAAAGAAGCAGTGTATTTGCGTAGTCTCTTAAATGAGATTGGTCTCCAAAAACTTGCTGATGTAACAATTTATGTGGATAACAGAGGTGCGCAGTGTTTGGCTAATGATCCCGTTTTTCACGCGCGTACCAAGCATATTGATATCAAACATCACTTTGTGAGAGAGTGCATTAGCGCAGGGTTATTTTCATTGAAGCATGTACCTACTCAGGAGATGATTGCAGATGTGATGACGAAACCATTAGCGCGAGCAAATCACGAAAGATGTCTTAACGGACTTGGTTTGTCCATTTAGTGACCTGCATATTGAGAGGGCGTGTTGGAGATATTCGTTTACCTAACACTATGCATGTCATTCTATTCTTTATATACTGTCATTTTCTCACATGTATAATCATTAGTCTATGCTTTGTTCTTTTATTCTTTTTGTAACTTGAAACTTTCTTCTGGATTAAAACCTCGTAGAGTGAAGATCAACTTGTATTTTATCTCTAAATAAATATTGAATTATCTCTGCAATCCCGTCAAATAATTAAAAAATTCAAATAAATTAAAATAAATTAATAAAAATTCTAGAAAAATGTATGAAAAGAAAATTAAATTAAATTTAACTAACTAAAAATTAATGAAAAAATAATAAAGTAAAAAAATACTTAAGTAAATAAAAAAAAATATATTTATATTATTAAAAATTAAATAAGATAAAATAAAATAATGTAACCCTTAAAATAAATGGACCAAAAAATAAATTTAATTAAATAAAACAGAATAAAATAAAGCAAAATGAAAAATAAAATAAATTACAATACAGTGAAATGAATTAAAAAGATACAAAAAAAAAAATTATTTAAAAATTAATAAGATAAAATAAATGAAAATTTATGAGATAAATTTATTATACTTTGTTTTAGTAAAACAAAAATATCAAAAAAGTGTATAAAAAATGAATAAAAAATAAAATAAACCACAACAATATATTGTAATATAAATAAGAAAGTAATGAAATAAAATAAGGTAAATAATAAAATAATAAAAATAAATAAAATTTAATTTGAAAAAATATTAATACATCGTGATTTAAAAACAAACAAAAAAATGAATTCCTTTTAATTATGCATTCTATTTCTTATTCACTCTTTTCTGCTGTGTGTGGGCTCGGCCACTTCTACAACTCTTTCGAATCACAGACATTACGCCTTTTATGACAATTTATGTAAACATGTGCATATTTCCGGTTCGGTTTAATAGTCGGTTTTACTTTTTTAGCATTTTGTAAACATAATAATAAAAGATATATTTTTTTCATTTTTTAAAGGCATTTTCAATAATTTTAACAACTTAATTACACTTTTGTCGCCACGTAGGAAATCCAAAAACAATTTTCAGGCGAGCCGCTAAAAGTGGCAACATACATATATACCTATAATATATATGTACATATGTATGTATGAATGTACTTCCACAAAAGAAATCCGATTTTGATTTATCTATATCGCAATAATATTTGTCGCCCATAAAAAATATTTATATTACAATCATAAAAATCGAAGGAATGATTTGAAGGATGGGCACAGAAATACGATTAAAAGCTATCTAAAATTCTAACGCTTTACATTGTTCTATGTAAATGGAATTTTTGTAAGAAATTTAATGTCACGGATATGCATGAATAGTCTTGTCTTAGAAGAATTTTGCGATGAAATCATGGTTATATAAATATTTTTTTAGGTCACCAGGTCTAGGCGTCGAAGGGACTTGCCGGCGTATTTGCCTCTGAGTAAAGCAAAATCGAAAGATGGATGTAAGTTAGAAGCTTTGTTCACCAAGTATTTGGTGGATTATACATATTTCCACAATTTCCAAAAACTCGATTCATTTCGTACAAAAATTTTAATGAATATGAAATGATCCGACGCTGTTGTCTTTGTTGGACGGAGTACGCACGCCAGTTGCGAAGTTTTTCATGAAGAATAAAAATAGGAGCTCTCTCTTTAGTTTTTTTATAGGCAATTTTCTGAGAGGGATCACCTTCTAAACATGCCTCAAAGCCCTCTTCACAAGAGTATAAGTAGTCATGACAAGTAAGTTGTTGGAAATTAGAAATTAATTGATTACAAACAGGCAATTTGGTAGGGTGGATGAGTCCACTCTTAGTTGGAAGTGAAGTTTGATCTCTTCTCTCTACGCTTTATCAATCTGGATTAGTTTATAGGCTTTTTATGAATCTATTGACACTGATTTCTTGAGCAAAAGACCAAACTCGGTGCCATCTAACGCATATATATCTGTACGAGTATGTAGGTACACATATAATTTCAAATTTTTTTTATGCTATTCAAATTCAAAGGGTCGCACTACAGAGCAGTGAATGAAAGGAAAAAAAACAAAGCTCCAACAAAAAATATAATCTATGCAATAAAAAATCAGGCTATCTGTCATATTTAAGAAACATAATGCCCATAAGACTGACAAATGTGAGAGACCCAAATGTGCCACTTTAGTCAAAAAATAAAAAAATAAAAATAAACAAACAACAACACTATGGACAAACCATAGTCAATTTGTTTGTACATTTATAGAATTAAGAGAAAAAACCAACAGAGAGTGGTAACTTAGCGCAGAAATGCCGCGTGGGGCGCGAGGAAGCTTGACTAAATTCAATTTTGTTGTAGCGGTTTTTGTTTGGTTTGGTTTAGTTTCGTTGCTGTGTATAGTTTAACTATTTTGTTTTATCAACATTTTCGGTTTTTCTGTTTTGTAATGCCGCGGCGAGATATGACAGAAGTTTGACAGGCGTATTGTTGTTGTTGCTGTTCTTGTTGTCGTTAATGTTGCTGACTGTTGGCACAAGTATTGGTATTTCATTGCGTTTATTGTTGTTTTTATTTATTTGTTTTATTTTTTCATTCTACTAGTACGTATTTGCCGTTTTTATTGTTGGTTATATACACAGTACTTTTCATTTTATTGTTGTTATGTGATATTTCGTTCGCTTTTATGCACATACATATGTATGTACATACATACAAATATAAAAAACTTACCAATGCTAAGTGTATGTATGTATGTATGTTTTTTCTTGCACAAAAGGCGGCAAAAACGTTTGACACTTTTTCATGTGAAATGACAATACGTAGACAAATATAGCGCTGGCACACCCCTGCAGCCGTCAACCGCCGCCCCCTCCTCCGGACTTGTTGCTTTGCCGCGTTTAATAGAAATTAACCGCACGCAATGTCAAAAGAGCAAAAACATAGCTTTTACCAACAAACAAAAAACACATACACATACATACTTACATACATATGTACGTAAGCTACAACAACACATTAAAAGCGGCACAAATAATCGTTTTATGACCGCAAATATTAACAAGTACGGCTGTTGAGTATACAAATAAATAGGTGTACATATGTACATATGCACATATGTGTTTAAAAATATAATTCTGTATGCCAGTGCTCATATTATTGATGGAAATACACTCTGTGCCACTTAAATAACGTAACTAAATATTTTTTAATAAAATTAAAAAAATTAACGATGGGGAAAATAACACGAGCTGCAGAGTTAAACAGAGAAGGTATAATATCCTGGCTGGATAAGGAAGCAAGGCGAATGGGTTTTGTAGTGAATGAGAACGAAAGGAAATATCTCCAGGCATCAAACAAACAGTCATCTCATTCACGAATCCCCTCCCTCAACACCGTTGATAGTCATTGAAAACGTAGATAATTTCGTTTATCTTGGAACCATACAAACGCCAACAACAATTAATGTCAGCCTTGAAATCCAACTCTTGCCACCTGCCAAGGCATTTACTTCTTTAGACTGAGTAGGTAATTAAAAAGTGAAACGTTCTCTCGTCGAACAAGAACTGAACTCTAGTTGAAATGTTAACCATTTCTGTCCTACTATATAGTACAAAAGTGTGAACAATGTCGATATCCGATGAATGGACACTAGCAGTTTTGATACATTTTACGGAAGATTTATGGTCCTTTGCGTATTGGCAGCAGCGACTATCGCTGACAATGAACTCAAAACATGGACATACGCTGCGCAACGCTAGATCGTGTAGTCCGAATGGATGAGAACACTTCGACTTTGAAAGTTTTCGATGCAGTGCCTACCAGTGGAAGCAGAGGAAGAGTATACACTTGGTGTTCCCAATTAGCGCCAAACGACGAAAAGAAGAAACGACTACTGTGTTTCGTTAAGAATAAAATAAAGCCATTACTGCAAAAGCTAGACAAAATTTTAAATCAAATTCTATATCCATTGGCATTCGGTGAATATGAGTGTATGCTCTTCAAGTGGAGCGGAGTGTAGTGCACCACTCAGCTTTGCGTTCTATACATTCATAAGCTCCCAGATTCGGTATTTTGTAAAGAGTGTTGCATTTAACGGTAAATCATTTTAATCAACGACTGGGTGTGTAAATCAAATTTTCAGCTGCAAAAATTAAATCGTTCAGACAAATGTACACACATATGTACATATAAATATTAAAGTATATAAAATTGAAGTTTAGTCAATCAATGTGACAGGTTACGCCAAAAATTAGACCAATAATTTATTGTGAAGTGGGTAATTTTTAATGCAAAAAAATTGTGGCAGAATTTATTGGAAAAATATTAAATATCTTTAGGTCATGTGGTTATAATTGCTATAATGTCTTTATCTCTCTTATGGGAAGCTAAAAATTTACTCGAAGGTGCAAAATCTTAAGAGACGTTTAAAATATGTTAGATAGAAGCCAGCTCGGAGACTCTGGTTTAACCTTGATCCACAGTATTGAATCTTAGTAATCTGGACTAAACTTCTTTTATACATTTTTTATTAAAGTCTTAGGTCTAGTCCTTCTTCATCCTCGGCCTTATTTTCGCTCTTTTAACTGATAAAATACTCTGCGTCACACAACCTCAGGTAAGCTGTTGCGAGTTATTTGCTTGGAAGACTCAATATCAAAGTAAACCGTCTTAACTTATGCCAAAACAGTGCAACGGCTTATCAGCTTGTAACAGGAAACCCCAACGAAAGGAAGTGAAGCGGAAATACCATTAGACTTGGCAAAGAATTGTGGTTTTTATTATCTTTAGTGTTTTGAGGAGCGTACTTCCTACCTATACTTTCTTATGGAATATAAATATGTATGTATGTACCTATATTTATACAGGCTCAAAGCATTCATATGTACATATACCATACACGTATATCTAGATTTTAGGACTAATGAACCTTGCGAATTGAGCATGAAAAACACTAGAGGATTAGCGTCAAGTATTTCACAAACATACTCGTATAATGTAGTCAGAGGTATGCATGTATGTATGCATATGTGTATGTGCACCGGCATTATTGTTTATGAGTAGCTTAATGGTGTTGGCGGCAAACTATTCTATTGAACTAGTCGCTTATGCACTCTATACGCATCAATAAAGTACTCAACAACAACAATAACAAAGAAGAATTACAACCACACACCACACGAAGATCATTTATATCACTGAAAATGTTTGTATGTACATACTCGTACATACATATGTGCATATATACATATGTATAGTGCGCATTTGTATGAATGATCAAAAAGGATTGATAAAACAACATAATAGTATAAAAATGGCTCTAAATGAAGGCATGATGAGGTCGGCTTTTATACATGCATACGCATATATTTTCACATTTCTTTTCTTTTTTGTTGTATTTACAATTTTTTCGTTTTTATTTTTATTATTTATTTTTTTATTTTTTTTTTTTTTCTATTTTTTGAACACAGCCAATCTAACGGCTGCTGTTTTCCTGCTATATTTATGTACAACGTATGTATGAATGTTTGTATGTAGTGTTGCATACAATGGGCATTTGTAAGGAAAATCATTGAGGTTCATGTTCATCAACAACTTTGTATATTATTATGAAATACGCCTCATAATGCATGCGTAGATAAATACATTCTTACTCAAAAACATACATACATATATATACATATATATATATATAATGCTGTTGTTGTAATTAATGTTTTTTTTTTCTTGTGTGAAATGCCATCTGCTTTGATCTTTGCTGTTATTATATCCACTCTACTTCTCTTTATTGTCTATCCATTCTTAGTCTCTGCGTCTTTGAGGTTTTCATTCATATTTTTTCTTGTTGTTTTTTCACATCAAAGTCGGAAATACATTTGAAATTGAGTGTAGGTAGAGTGGGACTATAAAATTAATGCAGCTGATCGGCTTTTAATTTTTATAGTTTTTTTTTTAATAAATTTGAAAATTTTGTATTTTTCTTATTTAGAAGAAGCTTTTGATCTTTTCATATTTTTTTTTTTTTGGAAAATTTCTTTAATACGAGCAGACTTTTACAGGTTTTTAATGCCTAATTTTAATAAATAATTCAATAAATAGGTGAGTGGTATTTATTTTAAAACTGTTTATGAATTTTAGTTCCATAGATCTTTTTATTATGCAGCTACCCTGGATAGTCCGCACTCTCTTTGTTTCGGCCGCCGATTTGTAAGATTTTATACTTTAATCTCATCTCTCAGTCGGTTGGGTGGAGAGTTGAATAACGCTGGGTTCCTTATCAAAACAAGGTTTGAAGGAAGGGTGGTGATGCAGAGGATCTGAAAGTTATGTGATACCAAGCAGGTCGAATTAAAACGGATGGAGAAGTGGGCTAATAATCCTGGTTAAGGCATTAATTTATGGAAGGTCGAGCTTGTTCTCATTATTAGAAGGTATAAATAGAGCTGCATTTTACTGACCTGAAACTCGTGCTAGTTAAAAGTGTAGGCCATTGAAAGAAACATATGCGTAAAGCAAATCACCCTATCGAAACAGCATGTCATCTAAATAGTGGGTTGGGTTCGCAAAAGATTGATACTTTTCTACGAAGTAGTGGTCTGGTTGCCAACACATGAGAAATAATCAACCACCTCTTAATCACAGAGTGCAAAGGGAAGCAATGCGGACCGCACCAACTGAGACTATGAATTTACTCTTGGATCATGGACATTATGGAGTTGCATAATGTCGGTTGTACTACGTTAAAAATACTTATAATATATATATGTTAAAAAGGTTCCGACTAACAGAAAGGACGAACGACTGGGTAACCTCCACTGACTTCACGACAAGTTTCTAGATAAATACACCGGATAGAAATAAAAGGATAGACTTGCACCAGCAAATGTGTAATTGATTTATATTCATACTCTTGGAGTGTTTAACATTTTTTATCGGAACTAGTGGCTATACATGAGACCTTCGATTAGCTTAGCTTAATTTGCAGTATTCTCAGAATGTGATATGAAATCTGTAGTAATTAAGATGGGAAGAGTAGCAGGTCGTTCAGTATGTGTGGTTGCACACAGCAACATATAGTCAATGAGATGGTGGGTGAGATATTCATCGCAGATGCCAACTTAAAATGTAAGAGTCTCAATTTTTGATATGTGAACAGAATAGCTTGACCATAGAAGCCTCAGGAAGAATATAATGATGACTACCACACTATGCATGGCAGCGTGGATGGATCAAAACTTATGGGGAGAATCGGCAGTGGTATTTTCTCAAGCGTACCCTTCAATAAACCTCTCTTTCAGGCGTGTCTTTCAGGCGAAGTTAACTTGTTAATATAGAGGCGACAGAGCAAATGAAAACCAGCTTTAAAGAAAAGGATATCCTTTTTTTCAGCGACAGTCAGACAGCAAAACTTGAACTGGGCTTGCTTTTCCTAAATTACAAAAGTGTGTTGGACTGTGGTTGATCTATATATCCAAGAGATGAAATGTCCTCTCTTTTCATCTCTTGGATATATAGATCACTGCCTTTCCCGTACTTGCCAGGCAAAGTACGAAAATGAGATTATTCTGGAAAACAACGCATTAGTATGTCTTTAGCTACTTTCAAGCAGCTTCGAAAAGAATTTATATATGAAGAGGCCGCGTTAAGGTGAAACGAAATTATGCCATGGGAGTATATTCCAAGATGATCTTTCCAAAATAGGAGATATCAAAGTTCTTGATGAAATCAGGTACATCAGGGAATCGAAGTGGTTGGATAGGGAAGCCTAAATAGTCATTAGGTCATTGGCATCACAGCGGATCTTAACCCCCACAACCTAACCTGACCTAATGGACAGCTCAACCTTCCCTTCAGTATGTGCAGTTGAGTTGGTCTGATCAAGCCCCACAGTAACAAGCAAAACAAAAATTTGTTGCCGAAATTTAAATTTTAAATCCAAAAGTACGTTACGGTCGCCGTTTTTCCTACATGGTAACGCATAAACTGGCTCACACATCTCAACACACCACTTACTTACATACATATGTACATATGTATGTACATGCTACACTTTAATCTCTTGTACGCCCAATGTTCTACAGTAATTATGGGTTATTAAGGTAGCTCCTTTGTTGTTGCTGTTATTATTATTGTTTTTGTTGTTGCATTCGCTTGTATTACGCTTTACACAGAATATGGATATTAAAAAAAAAATTATATAAATAAAAAAAAATTTTTTTGAAGAAATAAAATCAATTTTTTTTTGAAGAAATCTTTCTTTTCATGACTTGGAGTAGAAGAAGCAGTAAAAGCGGGGCATGAATAAAAGAAAATATTTTATTAAAATCTTAATGTGCCATGAAGGGTTGCACAGAGCGCCGCTGCATTTTAATCATTATGCAGCGAAAAATACTAATTTACCAAATTTAAGCACTTTAAAGCAACAACAACAATAACAACAAAGTAGAAGCAGTCAGCGCGGAGGTATTACAAAAGCTGCCATGAAGTGAAAACAACAAAAACTAAATTAAAAGAGCTCAACAGACGTCCGTCCACAGCGAGCAAAGATGAAAAAGAGGCGGTCCCCACAGACGCAGCCCAGTCAAAGGTGCACTTCAGTCCACTACAAAAAGGGAAAAATTTAAAAAAAAAAACAGCAGCCAACCTCGAGATGAGTGTGTGTGTGTATGCTACGAAAATTGTAATTTCAAAGAAATGGAACGTTCGCCCTGGGCCGTAGAGCCACCGAGTTGTTGTGCGTTGTGTTGCTGCAAGTGGACGTAGAAAATCTTGCATGGATTGGAACAATTTTCGATTACAGCGACACACTCTCACACATACAAACAACAGCAATATGAATTTTGTGGTTCAAGCGAGCAGAAACACTGGCAGCTGAAGCCAAGAAACGTCAGTCGGACAATTTGAAGCCAAGTGGCTCAAAGAAAGAAGAAGCCGACAAGAGGGGGAAAAAATAAAACAAAGCTGATAAAAAGAAAAAAGGCCGATAAATGCACAATGCACATGTAATGGTATCTTACAGCGAGCAGCGGCAACAGCCAGCGACCAGTGGCCGCCACACAACGGAAGGTGCTAATGGACTTTACTGGCGACTGGCAATGAGCAAAATGCAACTATGCAACTTGTATAGCACATTATGAGCGGAACGGGAACCTTTCTTCTTAATTTTCGACTTTCTTTGGTTTTGTTTTATGTTTCTTCCTTATTGTGTTTTTACTTTTGCTGCGCTAAGAATGCATCATCATAATAGAAGGGGCGTTTATTAGTTGGAAAAAGAGACTATCACTTTTTCATGCTTTCAGTTGTGTTTTTATAACAAAAGAAAAAGAAACAGCAAGCAACAACAACTAAACAATCGGCAAAAGTAAAAGATAAAAGCAATTTATAGCGGAGAACTTAAGAAAAATAGAAAATTCCATGGCAGTAATTCCATTTCATCAGTCATGTTCGTGTCGGGGGTTGAGGTTTAGTCGAAATTGAGTTTACCAAGCAGCCAGATTCGGTTTGTGGATGTATAAACAGAGAGTTAACTGGAAGCTTTAGTCGACGCTAAGATTGAGTGATAGTAAGGATTTCAGCTTAAACTTCTGGAGCTCTAACCGCCATAAACAATTATCTTACTCTTAAAGATCTAGTAGCATGAAGTTACTTTGAATTCTCAACAGAATCCAAGCTGCGTATGAGGTCTACTCTGTTTATTCTCATTGCGGTCAAACAATTATGAACTTAGGTATTTGGATCCAAATAAATAGTGGTATTTTGATTATTAGTTCAGAATATACCTAATAGAGAGAGAGCGGGTGGCTTTTTTTGCACTACGAGCAATATCGACACGCACCTTTGAAGTTTTCCAACAACTGGAGAGACTTACAGTTTTTAAGCCATTCCCGATGAAGTTTTATGCGAACCTTATTATTTCACGACAGAAATATATTCAGAGGGGTTAACATTACCAGAGATAATAGCTGGATAAAGCGCGCACTTAGCGAAACTCGTAACCACATGCCAAAAGAGGCACATACGAGTACATGGCGGAGTTCTCTCAGCATATCTAGGTGTGGTGTCTCACGGTTATTATGTTGCTTCGAAATCTAAAGCATAGATTGTGATTGTTATGTAGTGTTACTGATATCGCTTCTACAGTGACTGGAGACTGTCACTTGAAGAAATTACTTCTACAAAAGTCATTGAAACCATTTTTAATCTTCTCTCGTTAGACCCGCATGGGGTTGTAGCCAAAATGCTAAATATAACTCAAGCTGGGTGCTGTCCCAATACCATATTCTACTCATTCACATGGGAAGTATACTGTACCACCTCAGCTTTCTGTATTGAAAATGCATTTTCAACAAAAATTCCAGAGAGAATTAAATATTAAATATTCACAGCCGGTGGCTCAAAACTTGAAATTGATTCGAGCAAGACACTTCCTGACCACTGCAGCGTCTCTCAAGCAGTATTAACTGCAATAATAGAAGCGGCTCGGTGGTTACTCAATTCTACCGTGTTAACTCAACCTATAATAATCTATTCTGACAGCTTTCTTTGAATCTCTTTAATGCAATCACACTACCTCAAAGGTGGCAATAAGATCCAAGGAAATCTTCAAAAACTCTTGACTGTATGCGAAACGTCCATAGTTTGGATCCCCGAACAGAGAGGCAACCCTGCGAACTGTGAGGCAGAGAGAGAGAGAGAGAGTATACCTCTTTTCTCGTCGTACCTGCTACGATCGGCCTTCATCAGTAGAGCCATAATATATGGCGAAAGAAATCCACATGTAATGTAACCATACAGATCTGGCCATCGAATCGAAATCGAAAATCTGCACTAACAAAAAGGGCCGTCATAATTATTCCGTTCCTTGGATATTCCGTTATGAACTTCTGATTGATGCTTACGGTATAAACTAACTGGCGCAATATTGCGAAGGGAAGATGGGTTTAGAGTGTTGAATTCGGCCATAATAACAAGAATAAGAGAGAAATAATTAACAAACAGGAGGAACTGAGAATTGCTGAAAAAATAATAATGCGAGTATTATCGCTAAATAATAGTTGTTGCAAATTACCTTAATTGAGTTAAAAAGAAAACATTATTTGAAGGTTGCCACATTCACAGATTGTCCGATGTTTTCAGCTTAAACAACGGCAAACAAACGCTTGGCGAAAAGTAAATAACACTTAAGTTCACATACTGGCATACAAGCATACATATGTACTTACATACATACATAATATAAACATAATTGACGCACCTTCTTCAAAATCACACCTTACTACACTGCCGCGCTCTTACAGCCTATATACTAATAACAACACAACAACAACAACAACATTGGTTATTGTATTTAGGCATCGTTTTCATCTTCATTACCAGCTAAATAACAATCACCTGTAATATCGCGCAATTTGTTTGCATTGGAAGTGACCGAAAGGCGGATGAAAAAAGAAAAGCAAACAAATCAGAAAGTATTTTAAGAGATGAACAATTGGTAGGTAAAAATATACACACTCTTAACTACATAGGTACATACATTATTACAATATACATTATTGAAACATAGTAAGAGCGTTGCCAGATTTGTTGCTAATTACAATGTTAAATTTGTATGAAAAAAAAATATAAAATAAAAGAAAGAAAAAAGTAAGTTTATATAATATATATTTTTTTTATTAAATACATAAAAAACTTTAAAAAAATATTTTTTTTAATCGAAAAAATTTACAATTAAAAAAATACCTATTGACAATTTGAGAGATCCCGAATTAGTTTCAAAATATTTAAAATGGCAACACTGCCGAGTAATATAGAGATATTATGAAGCTGCTAGAAAGCCAATAAACTCACATTAAGTACATATGTATTATGCAAACCAAGTTATTGTTTGCTTCGAAGCGGTTGAAATAAACAAAATACATAAATACGTTTACGTGCTTACATACACGGTGTGTCTAAAAAAATAACCGAACTTTTTGGATATAAAATAGTAAAATACACATTATATTATCTTTGAAAGTTATTATTTATTCAAAATAGGTTCCATTTGACTCAACACAACGTTTGGAACGATCAACCAGCGCATGCATAGATTTTTTTATGTCATTTATAGAAATGTTTCTTCAGTACCTCGGTTACGGCTGCTTCATTTTTTTCAATTTTTTTTTAATTTTTTATACTTCAATTTAAATTTTTTTTTCAAGTTTGACACAAAATTTTATATTTGCTCTTTTTTTTTTTTTGGAACCATTAGCACACTTTTGGTTTTATTGAAATGGCTGTCACTTTTACATCTGTCATCCGACTTACATGAAGTCAGGTGCGTTTGAAAGAGGATGAATGTATCTTTTTAATTTGCAAATTTTCAATAGATGGCGCTGTATGTTGTATGATTTAAATATAAAGTTCGGTTATTTTTGGGACACACCGTGTATGTGTGTGCACATTCAGCGCTTTTCCTCTAATACGTAAATATGTACCTATATACCTTTCTTGACTTGTAGGTAAGCATTTAAAGGTAAACACTTAAACACATTTAATCCGACAACAGAGCGACAAAAGGTGGCGCTTTTAAATTAAAAAAAAAACATAAACATGGGTTCGCTAAACGCTTAATTTTTTCTATTATTATTATTACATTTTCGTCTTTTCTTATTTTATTTAAATATTATTTTTATGTTTCAATATTTTTAATTTATTTAATAAACTGTTTTTTATTATTTATTTATTTTTCGTTATTGAAAATTCAAAAGTTTGCGTAAATAATGACATAAAATCAGACTTATGTAATGAATATGTAACTAATGTCGCTCACTTAATGAAATTGTTTTTTAATTGGGCAGCAACTTGAAAATATGCAGCAAAAAAAAAAGAAATTAAAAAACAATAATGATAATTTTATAAAAACAATAATAGGAGAGCTGTAAAAATCATTTGTGACATGTTACCTCCTCACAGCACCACCTCCACCAACATCGCTTTGATACATACTACATTAGTCTTCTACTCCGAGCCTACATTGATACTTGTATACTGATAAGAAAGAGAGACATACATACATATATAAATAGCCGTAGGTGCAGTGGCGTAGCTAATATTTCAGAAAAAGGAATGGGAAGCGGTTATATTTAATTTATATTAATATAATTTATTTTCTTAAAAAAATTAAATTGAAATAAATGTTTTTTCTCGTTCTAATTTAATTTCATTTAATTTATTTTATTTATTTCAATTTATTTTATTTCTCGTTTTTTATTTTATTTTATTTAATTTTATGTTATTTAATTTAATTTCATTTTATTTTATTTTATCTATTTTCTTTTATTAATTTAATGTAATTTTATTTTACTTAATTTTTTAATTTAATTAAATTTAAATTAATTTTATTTTATTTTATCTAACATTATTTTATTTTCTTTTATTTTATTCTTTTTTGTTTTAATTTATGTTATTTTAATTTTTTCAATTTATTTTATTTTATTTTGTTTTGTCTTTTTTGATTTCATTTAATTTTAATAATTTTATTTTTTTTTTACTTTTCTTTATTTCATTTTATTTTAATGCAATCTTATTTAATTTAATTAAACTTATTTTTATACAATTCAATTTAGCTTGAATTTTTTATTTTATTTAACTTTATATTGTTATATTATATTTTATTTTAGTTTATTTAATTTATTTTATTTCATTCATTAAATCTATTTTGTTTGCTTCGTTTTACTTTTTTATTTATCCAATTTTTTTTTTTTTTTATTCCTTTATTTTTGTTGTATTTTAATATATTATGTTTAGAGCTTTTTACTTATTTTTTTAATTTTTTAATTATTATTTTGTTCTATTTTATTTTCAATTAATTTAATTTTTATTTCCAACAATATACATATGTATATAGTATCTACATATGGATGTATGCACATATTAAAAAGTGCCTGCTGATATTAATGAAAAAGCTTACAAAACACGTACATTGCAATACGCAACTTCTGGGAATTTTCTTTACATGCGATAAAGTCGACATCACATACTCGCGCACTACACAGTGTCCGAGCGTGAACGAAGCCAACGACCGTCAGAGGAGGCCCAGCCGGCGATCCGCTGTTGTCATTCACTACTTGAGCTGTCATTCAACGGCTGTGCGTGCTTATCTAAAGTGTCTGATCTCTACATAAAAGTATGCGCGTATAGACGGACATGCAAGTCGGTGTGTTTGTGTTGTTCCATTTGTCTTTAGCCGCGCATGCGAAACGCAAAAGCACGCATCTCAACATTCAACACTCATCAAAGCCATTCTGTGTTTTCAGCGGCACAGCACAGCTACTGATTGTTATTCGAGAAACCGAACTTAGAAACTCGCTCTACAATTTGAAAATGAGGTTAGAACGAAAGTGGGTAGGCGGTTTGTGAGGTGGAGGTTGAAGAGATGTGTGTGTAAGCTGGTAAATGAGTTGAATGCGAAACTATTTTGGATCTAAGTTTTTTTTTTGAACAAAATATGTTTAGCTCAAAACTTAAAATCCAGTCTGCAATATATAATTATCAAAGGATTATCACCTTAAGAAGGATTCGTCTTGTTTTTCTTGGATGATAGGAGCTTATGTAAAAGTCGATACAAGTGGAAAGAGTTTTTGACTGCCTTTCATCAGGAAGTGGTCAGAAACGATTATTTTACATAGATATGGCTCAAGCAGCTCAAGTATCATTAATCGAGAAGGCGAAACCCCAATAATATGTAATGAAAAAAACGAACCATGAAGACCGCTTGAATATTATTTTCAGTGTTTTAGGTTCTTTGAAGTGAGGTTCAGAAAGTCTGGTTTAACACTAAGTTCCATTAATTTTCGTTACGTACTTCACTTAGCATCTGGAATAGTTTCATAAGGATCTTCTTATTTTCATTAAATACCGCAAAGTTTTATTTAATGTATTACAGAGCTTGTCTAAGGAAATGCCCTGAAGCCATTGACCAGGCTTGAATGTTTTCCGCAGAACATCTCATGACAGTCAGTTTTCTATACTCGAATGAGACTAATTTATATGTATCCAAAGATTATTACACTGACAATATTTTCAAAAACAATTTACAAGCAATTTGCAGTTATAAATAACACTTTTTTCCTTTGGCGGACACGATTTGACGATTGAGTTTAGATCTGAAGCTCCTGAGAATTTGGTTTATTAGACAACTTTCTCTATCACCAAACCAAATACGCCTTCTCTTTGTGTGGAATGAATATGCCGGCTAATTATCGGTCTAGACTTCTTGGAAACTCCGTTAATTAGATAACATTTTGCAGGTCAAACGAAAGACCAAGCGATAAGCACTTTTTTGATTATTCACCGAATCAGATACGCCGTTAATTTCTATGGAATCGATTCGCCGGCTAAATGCTGACCTAGCCCACCTAGAAATCTTGAGTATCCCAACCATGCAGCAATTTCTATACTGCCTTAACTTGGTATACTTAATAGACCACAGAGTTTCATAAGAAGCCCAGTCATCTCTACTCATTTCTTTCCGCAATTTCTAAGGCACAGTTTGCCATTACGAATTTAAGTCCGAGCAAAGTTGGCACTAATGTGCCTTAACACGTTATACAGTTGCACCAAATTATTTAGAAACTGTGTAGGTGAGTACCTTTTTCTTAAATCATGATTGTCTATTTGTCGCTTTGCAAAACATAACTACACATATATTATGCTCTTTCTTATTTAAGTTTTTTTCTTTAAAAATTTTCGTAGTTACCCACCCGTAGTTCGGCTTCCAACTGGTTGCTATGTCCGGCCAAATTTGGCATAGCTGTCATATTGTAGCCCAGACCCTGACATGCTGGCACTGTGATACGTTGACACTGTAATCCATTGTTGGCATTGGCAATGCCCACGTTGCTGCCCCTACCGCTGCTGCTGTCCTGACTGCTACTACTACTACTGTCACCGACAATGCTGCCGCTGGACATGAGATGATTTGCTGCAGCGCTAGAGGATACAGCGTGCGTTGTTGTTGTTAGCAATTGCAGGATAATGCAGTAGATTAGCGGAGTGACGAATAGTTTGCTGCACGTGGTGCCAACTCGATAGGTGTTCTTGTAATTTAAGCACATTTTGTTTTTGAGTTGTGTGTGGAAAGTACGTAAAAAATTATTTATTAAAAAACGGCTAGTTTTATTTTTCTTTTTGAAGATTTAAAGTTTTTGTACATATGTATGTATTAACATTTTTCATACCGAGTTGCCACGGCATCACCATAAATATCTTTTTCTAACAAAATTTTTGTGTATAAAACAGATTTTCTCAATTTTATCACTTTTTTAACTTTTAAGTAAACAACTTTTCATGGTATGTTTTATTTTTTAACATTAAAATAGCATTCTTAAATTTTTTCATTTATCTTACACTTTTATTGCTTTTGTGCTTATTGTTTTTGTGGTTGCTTTCTGCCTTGAATTTTTTATCTTTTTTTCACTTTGTTTCCTCTTTTGAACATTCACTGCCGCAGCAACAAAATAATTCTATCCACACACATGTTTTTATGGGGCACTGCCTCTTCTCACTCAGTGTTTTGTTTCTGTTATTGTCGGGCTACATGAAAAAATAACATCAAAGAGCGTGGAATTCCCTCAAGCGCATCATGAACGCAGCACAAAAAAATTCACAAAAGAAAAAATGGAAAAAGTGTACAAAGAAGACCAGACCGCCGCTGTGTAACTGAGTCAGGCGGATCGCCGGATACCTCAGGTAGTCAACGAGTTTTTGTGCGTACAAATATACATACACACACACACACACACACACGTGAATGCGTTAATGGCGGAGCAATCAGCGAGACAGTCCAATTATGAGTTTTACTTGTTTTTTTCTTTTTTTGTTTTTCTTCACAAATGTGTAAGAAATCTCACACACGCACTTTATTCAGCACAAACTTACATACATACGCACACACACGTGTTGTCATTACACTTTATTTTCATTGTTTGCTTTTGTATTTAACTTCACTATCTTTGCGTTAATTTCTTTACTTTTCTCGTTATACGTTTACCGAGCGCACAGCGAGCAACGCACCGTTTCGCTCAAAATCCATTTGAAGAATTCTTCAAATTTCCATCAAGCAGCTGTTAATATACGCGGCCAATAAGCAAGAGGCAGTTCGAACTTGTGCGCTTTCGAACATGTTGCACGCAACTGCCAATTTATGTACGTGTACAAATATATGTATGTATTTTGCGGCAAAATTTCTTTTATGTTCTGCACTTTGAGTTTTTCGTTCGTTTTCCTTTTTTCCTTATGCCGGTTTTGTTTATTTTCTTTCGCCTTGGTAAAGTTGTTGTTTACACCGTTCGAGCTGGTTTGATCAACGTGTTTGGTTCGATTTTGTTTGGCTTGCGACAAAAAACAGAAAATTCGATTTATGTAGTGGGGGGGGGGGGGGGGGGGTGGGGGAAAGTATAATATTCTTTCTCATGAGTGAGGTCGGGAAAGTCTTTTGGAGACCTTGACTTAGTTGCCAGTAAATTATTTCAAATGTAATGCCGGCACACGTCTATTTTGAAGCGATACAGCTTCCACGGATTATTCAAGGCGTTGGTTCAGTTAAAGAATACATATGTACATATATCCTCCCTCTCCATTTCCTTGAAGGACTTTAGAGAGAGGCTCAATTATTCAACTATTCCGATATACCTACATATGTACGTAAGATACTATAGCTCACTCAAGAGCTTCCCATAATTGTATCTTCTTTTTACTCACCGGCGAATGGTCTCGATTTTATAAGTTGGCCGGGAATTAAATGTGGACAAAGATTGAGTTCACAGTAAAAGTACAAATAAGGACAAACACTTACACAGAAACGTAGAGAGAAATACGTAGCGAAATTTTTGAGAGAGTCAAACTGCGGAGCACCGTATCAAAAGATCTAATGAACCTGCTTAGTGTGCTGAGAGTAAAATTGCGAATAAGTAGCAACAGACTGTCAGGGTCTATTCCATTCTGATTGCAATTCCAAATATTATATATTGGCAAAGCTGGCGCTCTTCACGACTTTGAACTAATAGAGGAACTAAGAACACAAATAATTTCTTCCGGCTCGTAAACCTAGTCAAGAAATACTAACCTCAGACATTGGTTAGTTAATTGGTTGGAAAATAAGGGTTGATGACCTGACCACAAACGGCCGCATCTAAGACTCATTGTTCTCCTCCGCACACCCCAATTAGACCTTAGCGAACAGGTCGCACGATTTAATGAATTGTTTTAGTTTCTTCGTACCATTTGTGACCAGCTCCGCAAGGGTGGAACTGAGAGCATAGTGAAATGGCGCTTTGCCAGCTACTATGCATGCTCTGCACTCGGCTGATTCCACCTTATCCAGCTTGTGGAGATGATATCACAAAGTTAGATGCCCCGTCAATAAACCCACAAGAACGCTAAGTTCTCTTTTGCTTAATGCAAGTAACCATTCGGTTCGTCCACAATCACCACTCTCCTCAATAATTCAGTCGTACGTCCTACCGTAGCAGTGCTCCAGGACTTTAAGTGATTATCCAAGCCAAGCCTGTCGTAGCGCGCCTTTCTCATTTGAAGGGTTCAGTAAAACTCAGATTAATAGATTTCGGATTGAACTCTACTCTACTTGCAACCAAGTTCTAAGGTATATTCGGTACCTCATAAATTTCCTTCGACCAGTTAACAGATTTATCATTCAAATTTCGAAAAAAGAAGCAAAAATTATCAGGAAAGAGGACGATTCTGGGACTTGGATTTGTAGATGCCGAGTTCTCTTGTATGTTATCCAATCTTTTGAATTTATATGTGTAGTCTTCGCATCACTAACTGAATCTTACCCTCTTAACCTCTTCTTTTCTGAATTCTCAACGGTTTAAGTTTTCAAAAGATTTACTGCGTTAAATTAATTGGTGTAACTTACTCATTAAAATCCTTGAAGTCGATTGCCTGGCATTAAAGACTTCTAAAACTGATGTTGTTTCATCCGCAACTGGTGAGTCAATAGCTGCTTAACTCGCTGATATCTCATAGAGAGGACTTTACTCTTACGTGTATATAAATAAGTACTTTCGAAAAGACAGCTATTTTCTTGCTTGAGTCTTTTTCATATTGTACATATTAACTACGTCAGGTTCTGGACAAGATTAATAGAAGTTCAAGAGGTGGATAAAGCTCAGCGTCCATTTCAACTACCTGTTTCATCTTCTCTACTTCAACATAATACACAGCTGTCTCAGCCACATCAGTTACGTTCCCTCTAAAGTTCCCCCCCTGGCTTACTGCCAAGAAGGATCAAGTCTTTTGAAAACTTTGTACGCTCGATGAATAATAATTTCAAATTTGGAATGGCTTTATCTCCAAAGCAAAATTAATTTTATTATTAATATTTACATATATTAACCAAAACAATGGCCACTAAAATTTGCTGAAAGCTCAACGCAAAAAAAAAAATCGAATTCACACCTGCGAACTCGCGTCGCAACACTTGAAAGCAAGCAGCAACAAAAAAAAATACCAACAACACTTGGCAAATGCAGACATTACGCCTGGGCTTGAGCCATAAAGCATTGCATCAAAGAACCCAACAACAGCAATAACAACAACAGTAATTGCAAAAAACATTAATTTATGAATACGCAACAACTTTGTTGCCCACCGGCAGCAGCAACAGCAATTGCATTAAAAAGCGAATTGCAAAGACATCAACTCGACAGCTCGACGGCACAGCGACTCACACCGACTACTCATACCGACTTACCGCATTGCGAGGTAGCAATAAAAAATATCAAGCAAGCATTAGTGCAAAATTTAGCAATAAAAGAAAAACCTACTCCGCAACAACAACGACAATTGCTCATAAAATAACAATAAAAACCTGTTAAGGAGGAGCTAAGTTCGCAAGTGACGGGGTTTCGGCGAAATACCGGGCATACTTTTAAATAACAGTATTAAAAGATGAGCGGAGCACTACTTCTTGGGGTAACGGTGCATGTCGGGGGTCAAAGGAACGATGGTTGAATTCACGAATCAGGAGCCGATCAGTCGGAAACTTCAGCAGCTTTCTGAGATTCATTACGCAAAGTCCACAGGCAAGCTGGAAAAAAGTATTGCTTTCGAGGGGGATGCAGTTCAATAAGCAAGGAGCAAATACCCAGTCACAATATTATGACTGTAAGTCTATATTTACTTACCCTAGATCTATTTAAGGAAGCCCACAGTAGCCGAGTAGCTGAACATCCAAAATTATAGAATTTTGGGGTCGCTCCTCGACAGGAAATGCCAAGTCCAACCGAATGTTCTTGTGCTGTGGAAAAACACTCCTCATAAAAATCTATCAGCTGTCCGAAGCGGCTTTGAAAAAACTATAGGCCATTTGGGGGAAAAAATAAGATGCACACCACAAAGCAGGAGGAGGAGCTCGGTTGAAAATCGCTGTTGGATAAGGATTTCCATCTGTACCGAGCTAATTGTTGTCGGGTTGGTCGTTCTTTACCAAAAATCTTTCTATGACTGAGAGTCCAAATTATGGGGAGGGGGGATGGGGTCATTGTCTGCTATAAAAGCATTTCGTTACCTCTTCAATTCCTTCAGGGCATATTATGAGCTGGAGAAGAGCCGTTGTTTCCTAACTATCTGATTAACTTCCCGTGCGGATAGATGCTAGAGCCGCGGGCACAATAAAATACTAGAAAGAAGTTTGTTTTTTTTTCACCACTGATCTTTTTGCGCAGGGGTATATGGCTACATACTACTAAATTTCAGCGCTGGGGTAGTCTTCCCCATCTAAAGCCAGGCGGTCGATCCGGAGACCACTATTAGCAAGAGTGTTCCCCAATCGGGGCTTTAGGTTAAATTTTCTCAACCAATAAAGGAATTCTTACTTTGATATTTTGGAGGCCAATTTTTCATCAGAGCAACTTTTTATGTCATGAGCCTAAAGTCATCTAGCTTAATCTGGCAGATTTTGGACTTCGCCTTTCTACTAGAGTTGGCATCCAATCAGTCATCAGTCCCTTGGTTCCAAACTGCGAAAACGAAGAGCAAAATAATCGCGAGATCTTTCTATTTCGTGCACTTTCAGTCATAATTTGATAACCGGATATTTGGTATTGGTTCACATAACCGTTATATCAACGAACTCAATGTACATCGAGCAAGGACTAGCGCTCCATTATAAAATATCAAAAAAAAAAATTGCCGCTGCTTCAGTCTTTCGCAGTCGACGAATTAGCCGCACCAGTACTGGTGGCGAGCGGCGGCTTACTTTGAAGTCCGCTTTGATTTCCGGCGGGTAGATAAGACTTTACGCTTAGCAATAAAAACCAGCAACAATTGCATTAGCAAAGTGATGTTGTTGTATTACACTATCGTAGCTGTTGCAATGGCGAATCGAAAATGAATTGCCGCATTGCTGCGAGCTTAATTTTTTAATTTTTGCGCATTGTTCGCGCCAGTAAAGCGAGTTGGCTAATGCAAGCGCGTTGGGGCGGAGGCGGACGTGAAGGCGATTCGATGGCGCATGGTTTGGAGAAAATCGCTACAATCGCTACGAAGGAGTGCACATATACATATGTAGCTCGCATTGTCTTGCGAATGCAGCGCACAGATACAGCGGCTTATCGGCGCTTAATCGGCGAGCGGCATAGGGGCGTGTTGATCACGGCGTGGCGCAGCGCGGACCGGTGTGGCATAGCGAATGTGCAACGAATTTCGTAATTTGCCACACAACTTTGACCGGCTGACGCACATGCAGCCACACCAGCATAGAGTCGAGGAGGAGAGGCGTGTGAAATTAGTATAGTATGAATATAGAATAAAGATGAGAGAAAAAAGAGTGTATTAAAAAGTGAGCTATTGTTTGAAATAAAAGTGGAAGGCAGAAGCGCCGCAACGCGCCTTGCGGTGTTTATGAGTGTGGACAAAAGCTGGCAAAAGCGGATGGCAGTTAATACAGTCATACGAAGAGTGCACCGCCTTGGCTGAAGGTTTAAGTTGTGTGAACGTGCGCTGAACGTTGATGGCTAAATTTCATATTTTATGTCTTTCACTGCTTCTTTGATTGCCATTCATACATACGTCCATATATTCATAACTTCTTTTCCACTGTCGGCAATTTCGTAGAATACACCTACGCACGAAGCGAGGACGACCACACACATTTCGCTCGGTGCACTATTGTCCATATTGACATTTTTTCTGCATAATAAGTATATTTTAGCACGTCATTGCAGCCGATAAGTTGTAGCTGAACTTTTAATAGGCATACATATATCACAGTCCGCAGCAAATCTTCAAGCATAGTCTAACAGCGTTGAGCGAATCAAAAGCAATTTTCCCATCAATTATACAGAACTCAGTGAGCTGGACGTGAAAGATAAGCTCATAAGGAGTGGTAACCTTGGCTTCACATTCTCGAATAGTAAACTCACAATGGTTTACACTGCCGAGGTAATGCTAATGACATAAACCGCGAGACTTTTTTTCTCCTGAGAAGAGGTTCAGAGAGTTATTGAGATGGCTAAAGCCACCGACCAACCACCGGCGGCCGCGGTAGCCGAGTGGTTAGCATTGCGTATTGACATTCGGAAGGCTCGGGTTCAAATCCCGGTGCCACCAACATCCAAAAGTTATGGAAAATTAATTTAAATAAAAAATTAAGTTAAATTTTCTAATTGCGGTCGCCCCTCGGCAGGGAATGTCCACCCCTCTGAGTGCATTTCGTACGTGAAATAAAGGCTCCTCATTAAAAAACCATCAGCCGTTCGGAGGCTCGTATAAACTGTAGGTCCCTCCATTTGTTGGAAAAACATTAAGACGCAAAACCACAAATTGGAGGAGGAGCTCGGCCGAAAATCACTTCACCGGTTACAAAGCGCCTTATATATATATATATATAAAGCCACCGATAGCATATGGATGCTGATGTTAAAACTTCTGGGTCCTCAAGTTGTATCTGACCACTCTATTAAAAACCAACTTGTGAAAACTAGGAAGAGTGATGATGAGTCTCCTCTGAACAGAAGCAAAGACTTTCTGCACCCATCTTTTACTCACCACCCAAGCCCCGTGCTTACTATAAAGTGCACAGAGCCGCCACCGTGCTTCACGCCATGAACACCAAAATAACTCGTAGCCTCAAAATAAACCCTGCGAATGAACTGTCACGATGGATTTGAATTTGACAAAAGCCTTTACCACAGTCAACCATACAATTCCTCTGTCGGAAATTGAGAACTTCTCTTTAC
Organism: Ceratitis rosa; assembly: GCA_037013455.1. NCBI lineage: Eukaryota > Metazoa > Arthropoda > Insecta > Diptera > Tephritidae > Ceratitis > Ceratitis rosa. The sequence goes on from JAWMAG010000055.1 coordinate 4,537,184, forward strand.
AGCCGGGTTGGAAGAGATCCTGGTGCATGGTTCAATTACCTGAGTGGTGACAGCTCTCAATGGAATAGAGATCTATCACCAGAGGCTGTTTCTTTGATCTAATATGCCAGCTGATCTTAGGTTACTAGCTTGACTTAATCACCATCTTTTAGTTAATAACCCGAAGTTAATGTACATTTCACTAGCATCTGACGCGATCGGCATCAAAGTACAGACACAAAATCGTCAAGTTGCTAGCCGGCAACACAAAGAAATGTTGCTCGCAATATATAATGCAAATAATGACCGGCCACAAGCTACTCTAAAATGTTATGCTGTGTAAATAATAAACACCTACTTGAAGTGTAACAATCTTACAGTCATATCATACAGCCTAACTTTACGGAATCTATCATAGCATAGAACAATGGGAGTCCTCGACAGGCTCTGAACACTATTCACAGAGACTTCGTCAACACTTTCATTAACTTTCTTTCGTGAATGGCATTTTCGGAATACAATCACTACCCATACCATGAATACGACAATAAAAGTCTGTCTACTTTAACAGACCAACAGCCACTTATCCGGACCCGGCCTCGACGTTGCATGTTTACTAAACACGCTACTGCCTCTGGTCTGAGTCCATCGAGTCAGCTCACTTCTTGGGCTAATATTAGAAAACCATTGACTTCGACTAGCTTTTCCTGCTTCCTTCCTGTTGCCTAGTTATAGTTGCAGCAGGAAAAATGTAATCGGTAGAAAGCAGGGCTTGAGCGGAGGATGGGTCAAGACGAAACATATCTGCTTTGAAAATTGGGCTAATAGCAAGTAAGAAACTAAAATCTTAAATTATCTCATGATGTCTTCGCCTTTTGAACAAGCAGCCAACCAACGACATGCTTATGGAACTGTGTATCGTGGATGAAGCATAAGCCTGAGGAACGATCTTTGAAAAAAGTTTAACTATTTGGTAGAAAACTCTACGGTGATGGCACAGTTGTATAAGTAGTAGCAAAGGGAAAGGCAGGAGACTTTGTTTCCAGCGAGAAGAGCTCCACAATTTTAACTAAATCAGAAAGTACTTATCTTAGATTTTAAAGATGCAGCAATTAATATAAAAAAGAGCTCAGAAGATCAGAATTTGAAAACCCCAGAAAATGGGGAGAACAAGTGCAATCTCCAAATTGAAGCTTTTATTCTAGGTGAAGCCAATCGCCACCAGTTTTACAAGTCTAAAATGCTTTGGGAGAAAGAAACCGGGCAGCAGAAAATCGTCTAACTTGGGGACATTATAGCGCGTTAATTCAAATCCTAACATACTACCTTAGCTATTATATTCTTGCCACTTTGTAACCGCTGAAGCGATTTTCGGCACCTCCTAGAGCTCCTCGTCCTCCTTCTTGATGTTTTCCAACAAATGGAGGGATGGAGGGACCACAGTTAATTTCAAGCCGCCTCTAAACGTCTGATGCATTTTTATGAGAAGCTCTTATTTCGTATCACTCGAAAGGCTTAACATTCCCTGCCGAGGGACTAAAGCACTTAGAAAAATTAATTTTTATTAATTTTGGACGTGGATCGGATCAGGTCTCGAACCCTGGCCTTCCAAATGGTAGTACGTATTGCTAACCACTCGGTTATTGCAGTCGTTACTACAGGGAATAAATGCTGGATGAGATTTGACTTTAATTAATCAATCAGCCGTAATGGAATCCAGTATACAAGAAGCCATTCATAAAAACTATTTGCAATGCCTCACCAGAGGTATGTCCAGTAATGGGACGGCCCAACGGGTAGATCTAAGATCTTAATTTACTATGTATTCCTCATGAACTTAGGAAAACTGAGCTAAGAAAATCTCGAACTTAAATCAGTTTCGACAAATTTGCGCTATACAGAACGAAGATGAATGGGGTTAGTAGTACCATAGCTAACCTATTGGTATCTAAAGCACTTTAAGGTTCTACAGGCACGAGTAATCTTACATGAACTTTGCACACCACTATGAAATGAAAAATATGTATATGTATACAGAAATCTTTTATCCAATGTCCAATAGCTTTCGTCGGCTAAGTATCAACTAAATAAAGAACTGAAGCATATTTAAAAGTACTAAACACAAGCATAGAGATTAATAATAATCGCTTTTGAACTCAGCCGACCAGAAAACTATTTCAATGGGTACTTGATGTTGTTGGCCAACAACGACGAATATGTACATAAAAGAACAAAGAAGACAACAATAAGACGGACGGCAAGCCGGTAGATTGAGTTCGAACTCGAGAGTAAAATAAAAGCAAATGAAAATAGGAAATAGAAATAAGAAATGTTAAACCCTGTTTGTATGTATGTCTGTGGTTAGACATGAAACTTACATTACTTCCACAAACATTACAGACAGAAGAAGAAAACGAATTGCAAAAAAAGAGCTATGTAGAGAGGTCGTAAACGATGGCAAAAGTGGGATGGACCTCAGAATTTGGACGCAACCATTAACAGTAAGTTTATGGGGTTACATAGAGGACCATAAAGTAGAATCAGACACACCACAAGGAGGTGGTCAGCAGATTACTGATCAGGCTGATGGGGAGGCAGCCTTTACAGATGACATTTCGGTTATCCTAAGCGGTAAGTGCCAGACAATCATTACCTACCTGTCGAATCAAGCTTATGGAACAATAAACACAAGGACTAACATAGTGGTAAATACCAAGTTCTATTTTCGATCAAACCAAAACTAAGACAGATTACTTATAAGCGAATTGTCGTGAACGCTAAGTGCGGTGTAGCATGGGCAGAAAGTATCAGCTGCCCTTTGGGCCTCTTAATATAGGTCTCGGATCTTCATAGCGATTGTGAACTCAATAATGCCATATGGAGTCTATAGATATAGTTAAAAAATCGGCTTTCTGAGCTCAGGCCACCTAAATTGTTAGTAGACCTGTTAATAGAGCGTGTCTTCAAATCGGATCTGGTTGAGGATACCAAATGTCCAAAAGAAGATGATCGCACTTGGCGATAATAAAATTCAGGAGCTTCTATCTGGAAATGGATAAAGATCACATGTAGGAAACACTACGAACACTCTAAATGCAGTAATATCTATTTGAGACTGTCTGAAGAGTCGGTCAGCTCAAGCTAACATAACCAAAGCATGAGGAAGACTTCGAGGGCTTGATGGGTTTTAACTATCAGTATATCCTCCGATCCATTGAAATTTCCTGCAATGCTCATCTTTGACCTGATGTAACCGTAAGTAGGTCATCGCATCCTTAATAAAAGACATTCTAACGAAAAATAATGTCAGGTGGCAACTAGCAGCTTCAAAAAGTGCAGGGTCAGACAAGATTTTTTCAAACCAGATACAACAGTCTATGGGCGGCTGTGTCAGCTGACTGTATACTACATCAGAAGGAGTTTTAAGTCTAAGCTACATATCAAGATATATCTCACTGCAACCATAAGGACTTGAGACCAATAAACCTTGCTTAAAAGAAAAGCAGCGATTAATTGAGTTTCTAATTCGGAACACAGTGGAGCTCAAGCTGTTGAAAAATGTACAAGGTGGTATCGCAAATTGAAATATCTATCTCGGTCAAGGTATTTCGAGGGTCTGAGTACGCGGTAGTATTTCCCCTTAAGCATGGCGACAACGGAACCTCGGCTCTTTTATGGAACTTGGTTTATATTACTGAGGCACTTGAAAAGAGACCTGCTAGATCTGACTGTTATAATAAATGACAAATTCTTCCAATCCAGAAAATACAGATTAATGTATAATCTTCATTGACTTCAAGTGTTCATCCTAGAAAATTCCAGCATACACTCAACATTTGGGTGCAAGTCCTGATATTTTTCCAACAAATGGTGGGACCAATTGTTTATACAAAACCGCGCTCGAACAGCAGAGGGCCTTTTATGAAGAGCTTTAGTATTCACGATTTTCAAGCTATCTATCTTCTCAGATAGTCAGACAGCATGGAGTGGGACCTGTAATAATAATGGTAGAGAACTACCGTCTCAATTGTTGTAATATGTCCAAGATAATGTGAGAGAAAAAGTCAGAAACCTTAAGAAACTTCATCTGCGAATGCCATGCCCTTTGAAGGAGTATGTTGAAGACGTATAATTGGACAGGACTCTCATTCCGGCTTATGTAAGTGAATCGATGGTTTTACATCAGTAGCTTTTTTTTACGACGAGAGCGAGAGTTGAAAGTCGGAGGATGTGGAAGCTTTTCTGGTCGTTTAGTCAGGATAAGGATGCTAGTCAGTCTAATATAGAGGAAGGCGGCAGGATGTGATTTGAGTATAGCACCAGCTGGCTTGGAAGTGTCATATGAATGGCATTACGGCAGAAGTTGCTTAAGAGTAGGCATTAAATAAACAGAAATGCAGCACTAGAGAGCTTATATGTCGAGTAAAAATAAATTTATATACAATTAATATATATTTAAGTACTCGTATATATGTATCTGTAATGTTTCAAGTTCAAAGAGATTTAAACGATTACAAAGTAATGTAATAGGTTTGGCATTAGTATGTACTGCAACTTAACAGTAACATATCATATTACTTATTACACATCAAAGAGTTCTGCTGAGGGCTATTGTTGTAAAAAGCACTTGCACTAACAAATCCACATAATATGAAGAGGCAATCCCAGTACTCCCGGACCCCTCAACAACCAACAGTAGCAACACACTGGCACTGACAAAGGCTCGGTGGCTATGTGGCGTTGTGTCAGAAGCCATAGTAATAAAACCGGCATAATTACTACATGTGCAATGCTACACACGAACATGCACACTTACATAATTATACATATATATATATATATATATATATATGCACTAATACCTTAGTAGTTATGTTTAGAACTAAGTAAGTGCGTACATAATACGTAAAATCGCATTGTCGGCTTCCTAAGCTGTCGTTTGGTAGCAACTGAAGGAGAGACGAATGGTCTATTGAAGAAAGTTGGACTGCGAAAGGCAACTGAATGCATATCTATCAACCACAAAGAAAAGAACAAATAATACTAGACTTAGGAAGCCAAATGAGAGAAAATGGTATTGAATGCAGAAGCAAATTAAAAGTGGGAGATGGTCTCCTTTGAACACAACGTCATATTATAATATTATATTCCGGTGTATAAGATCAGTACTCGTGAGTGTAGTTTGTTATAATATATCTGTGAGATGCGGATTTTCGCTTCAAATATTATATTTTGATGTCCCTTAGTGAAGGTTAACTGCGTTGTTATTTGTCTAGAAAAATTTGGCTCTCTAGCAGAAAGAGCTCACTAAATGGTTTAGGTTCGGCTACTCGCGGTCTCAATATTTGATCAACGAAAATCAGATCAGCATACCATTCGGCTGCGAAAACGTTGCTTCGGATGCTCAGAAGAACGGCTGCTAACGCTAATCGCTCTTACAGCGAGTGAAATGCCCTTTACATAGTAAGCCAATGGGGCAGAGAAGAGTTTAAAGATCGAATTAATATAATACCATTCATCAGAATGTACACACCATCTGCTTTTAATCCGCCCTTTCTTAGTAATCACTTTTTCTACCGATGTCAATTACCTTACCTTGCCCGCCATTCGGAAGCCTCGGGTTCGAATCCTTGTGCCATACCAACATCCAAAAGGTAATAGAAAATTAATTTAAAATAAAAATTTCAACCCCTCCGAGTGTATTTCTGACATGAAATAAAAGGGTCCTCATAAAAAACCATCAGCCGTTCGGAGGCGACTTACTATAAACCTCCATTTGTTGGAAAAACATCAAGACGCAAAACCACAAATTGGAGGAGGAGCTCGACCGAATATCGCTTCAGCGGTTACAACGCGTCAATTATACATATATTATCTTAGATAACAAAACCACCTGAAAGGAGAAGCAAAGTTATGGCTGCAATGACTGCAAATAGGCGTTCGATAAAAGATGGCGATTTATACGATATATGTATTGTGTACTGACATTACAATGCAAAAATCTGTTCCATGGAGTCTAGCGATAAGCCGGATATAGCTTCCTCCTATCCTATTTACAATAGCGCTGCTCTCAACGCATACGAAAGGCCTTGAAAATTTGATTGATCCCCTCCGATCAGAGCTGTATGGTAAACTTCAAGTCAGATGTGATACTTAAGGCTGCTAAATGCAACCCAACCCTAATGGAACTACAAGAACACAAGCCATGCTTGTCCTTTCTAATTGTAAAAAGAAACAGCACTTCTAATATCAACACAAGATGAAGACGAGAAATGTCTCTGTAGTCTGGCAATTTTTCGTCGTCATTGTAGTTTTCCCTGTGTTCTTATGTTTGTCGTAAATGTTTTATCTGTTTTTATAGTTGTTGTGTTTGTCGAGTTAATGTAGGTACCTTAAAAAGGATTGCTCACTCGTCCGCTGAGCCCGTATGCGTAGAGCAGGTATTTGTACAACCGGCCTAGCCCACACATCGGAGGGAAACTTTTGCGTTCAGCTAATCAATAACCGCTCGCTGTACCTAGACTTCTTTGGCTTAAGCTGATGTTGATGCGGGTATTCTCAAATCTACCAAAGTCACCTTGTGGGCATTGTAAAGTTTCTCGCCTGTCCGTATAGGTACTAGACGTACCCGTTGAATTATACATCCACTGCTATTACGGAAGCTCTCCCTTCACTATTTTTGCTGGTAGGAAGGATCTGGAAGGTTTCTCTAAAGCGCCCAACAGAAGCCCGCCATTATTGAGAGACTCCATCATTCCTTTTACTTTTTCCATATCCTTAATACCTTCACGAAATCAATCACCTTGCTCTTCACTCACATATTCTATATAAGCTGGGTTTACTTTTAAACTCATTAGGCCTTGACCTCTTTAAAACCAATGTACTCTTCCTATGACCATTAGTCATGGTTGCAATGAACGAAAACACATTCCTTAAACTATGCTTCTGAGAGGCCTCGAAACTTTAATATTAAGCATTTCTTTGCTTCCTCAATCCCAGCATTGTGTGAAGCGGTGGTAAAAGAACTTTATTGTAGCTTTACAAAACTGGAAGCACATAAACGGGCATTACGAAGTAGAACTGCTTTAACGCATTTTAAGGAAGAATACGCCACTATGATGGGTCATATGAGACTTAAAAGTTAATACAATGAACCAACTCGTCCTCTTGGACAAAGTTAACTGCTTCCACGGAGGCTAGAGCAGTCATGTCAAAATTAAATGAATGCTTTTGTGTTGATCCCACCAGCTCAGCTCAGCTCAGCAGCTGTCTTTTGCCGAATCATTTACCTCACTAAGGGAAAACAATTTCGAGCTGCTGTCAACTTCAAATTCAAAACTTGAATTGTCATCAGATTCAGTTACAACACCATCTTCGTCAAACTTGGAAACTCTTTAAAAGCAGTAGAATCCTTAGACACTGTTATTTCGGTTTCGTGAGTATGAGAGTGACTGCTTCCCTTTTGAATAATAACTTGTCATATTACACTTGTACTTCATCGTCTTCCATCGTCGTATAACTCATAATGCTCATCGTTCCATTGTCTGCTGTACTCTCCTCCGTCCATCCACAGAGAACAATATATCTTTCGCAAAATATTTCTCTCGAAGACTTCCAAATCCAACTCATCGGTTGCTATGAACGTCCCCGCTTCTGCACCATATATAGCATAGCAGAATGAGCTAACTGTATAAGTTTTGCAGAGATACCAAACTCAGATTTAGCGGTAAAATAATAGCTTCCGTGTTGTGGAAGGTGGCTTTCAAATCAACAACAAGGGATGTATATAGCAGTTCGTTGAGCGAGGTCCGCTTCTTGTGGATCGGGCATGCATTCGTCCGACCATATTTTGAACAAAAGCTGTTGCATGCACCTTGTAGGTACACCATTACAATTGTTTAACCTTAATTGAATGTATGTAAACACCAAAATGAGACTTCTTAATTGCCTGGATTATATGTGAACACACTGTTAGTTCAAATTTGAGGTTATAGGAGAAAAATATTTAATTATTAAACTAATTTTTCCCCCGTTAGTAAGCCTCAGGGCCGTAATGGGCACCTAGAATACCATATAATGGGTGTTTGTATGAACTCTCTCTCTCTCTTAGACAATTGAATGCCATGCAATTACAAACTGTACCCGTAGGTATATCTACACATACACGTATATACACAGGTATAAGCCTAGGTATCAATTAAGTTGTATGGAAAAGTGGAAAGTATAAAAAAATCAAAATTGAAATATGAAAAATTGTTCAAACATGCGCTTTCATACATACATTACCTCAAAAACACAATACCTGTGTACAAAATAAATAGAAATTCGTTAAACAATGAAGATATATTCATTGTACACACATAGATACATACGTGTACATACATATAAATAAATAAAAAAACTTAAAATTGCACATAATTTGCCATATCCTCTTTATTCTCATCACAAGCGAAATGATCCGACAAGGGTGCCATGCCAACCTTTTTATTTTGGCAAGTACTGTGTGTTTTTTAACATACCTATGTATGTATGTATCTACACACGTTTGAATATGTATTAATCTCCACTACTGCAGTCATGTCCTCTGCTTTGCTTCCCTTTGTATTTATTGTATGCCTTTTGTGCCTATGTCAACAACATGAAGTGGAACAAGCACTCCAGGGACGATGATATCGTTTTGCTTAGTAATAATGGAAATTGCAGAATAAAAACAAATAACATAATAATATTGTCATAAGCCAGCACAGACCTGTAGGGCAAACCACTGTTATGAACTATGTATAAAATGTGTCTCAAAGAAAAAGAGACTATATCGTGAAGAGTAAACTACGTATAGTATATTTCTGCTCAAACACGATAAACCCTTAAATCATACTGACCCATCGCAAATATCTTCCGAAGATAAATGAACAGAACAGAGTATCCCTTATTTATGTCACGAAGACACAAAAACATAGAGTGGAATTGCAGGGCACAAACTTGGTAGGCAGAGTACAGGAATACCTTCATAGACAAGGACGCGTTAAGGTGGAAACAAAACTTGAACTGTCGTAGAAACATCAGTACCATACTAATATTTCGTTCGGTTTTTATCTAAGAGATGGCGTTATTGTCCATAGTACTGCTGTTACGTGTCCCATCATGTCATACTATAAACGTGTTTATTCGCGCTAAAAGTTTGTTTTTGACAGTTTTTCGATTGATTGAATCAGTACGTTGTGAGCGCTCGTCAAAGATGGACACCAGCAAAGAGAAAATTCGCTATATTTTACAATTTTTTTCGAACAAGGCGAAAAAGCATCCAAAGCGGTTAAAAAATTAATTTAGTTTATGGGCCCGATACTGTAAACGAACGTGTAGCACAAAAGTGGTTTGCTAGGTTCCGTTCCGGTAATTTCGATGTCAAAGATGCACCACGCTTCGGTAGACCTGTCGATAAAATCATGGAAATAGTGGAAACAAACCGTCACGTGAGCACTTATTTAATTGCTGAGGAACTAAAGATAAGCCAGAAAACCGTTTGGAACCATTTGCATAACCATGGATTCAAAAAGAAGCTCGATGTTTGGGTGCCACATGAACTAACGCAAAAAAACATGATGGACCGAATTTCCATCTGCGAATCGGAGCTGAATCGCAACAAAACCGACCCATTTCTGAAGCGTTTGGTGACTGGCGATGAAAAGTGGATCACTTACGACAACGTCAAGCGAAATCGGTCGTGGTCGAAACGCGGTGAGCCGGCGGAAACGGTGGCCAAGCCAGGATTGACGGCCAGGAAGGTTTTGCTATGTGTTTTGTGAGATTGGCAAACGAGCTAATCCTCTATGGCCAAAAGCTCAATTCGACCGTCTACTGCCAACAACTGGACCGCTTGAAGGCAGCACTTATCCAGATGCGGCCATCTTTGATCAACAGAGGCCGAATTCTGTCCATCGGGACAACGCCAGGCTACACACGTCTTTGGTGACGCGCCAGAAGCTCCAGGAGCTCGGATGAGAGGTCCTAATGCACGCTCCTTATAGTCCGGACCTTGCACCAAGTGATTACCATCTGTTCCTGTCCATAGCGAACGCACTTAATGGCGAGAAGTTGGACTCAAGAGGGCCTGTGAAAATTGGATTTCCGAGGTTTTTGCCAATAGGGACGCAGCCTTCTACGAGAGGGGTATAATGAAGTTGGAATCTCGATGACAACAAGTTTACGAACAAAGCGGCGCATATTTGACTTAAATCGGACAAATGTACACAAAGTTATCATATTTTGAAAAATCAATAAAAAAAACCGAACGAACTATTTACTTGACCTAATAAAATGCTACCTATTTCACTCATATTGATGTACTTTTTCAATATAATAACATAACCCCTTGCTGAGTGCCTTGAGTGGAGATTAGCTATAACCACCCGCTTTTCATGATAGTCGCCGTAAAAATTGGTGCTAATTACAACAATTTTCGTTTATATTTTCCCCATTGAACACTAATGATGTTTTATGACTTAAATACCATCTCAAAACTAGAACATTACAATATTTAAAAATACAATACGTACTCACTGGATTTCACTTGACGCACTTTGCGAAGGGATCAAGACTCTTTGCTATAAGGATTGCAAACAATAATACATTGTACCTTCATTTGATTTTTATGGGAAATACAAGTGGATCATGCACCCTTCGATTCTACACACAGCCCTACACATACATACATAGATATGGTTTTTGACAACACTCTCTTCTGTAAAGATAACAATATTATTTTTATTAATGTGGCATTTATGTAAAAATGGCAAAATTGCGAAGTTGCCCCATTGACAGAACATTTATAAATCAGCTGTTTTCTATTTGTCAAAAGTAAAAACTAATTATGCCGAGAATAAGTGAAAAACAAAAGTTTATGAAATTATTGGAAATACCAGCGATAAATGATTTGATTATTGTAGAATTTTTTTGTGAGGAAGGAGATCACAAGCGTATCTTGGAAAACCTTCGTTGTTATTTTAAATTTAATAAAGGGAGACGACCTTTTCAACCAATCCCGATCATGCAAACAATTTCCTCTTGAAACGCAACTCGCAATTGGATTATATTGCTTGGGCTCAAGTGGTGAAGGTGCTACTCTATCGAAAATAGTTGGATTGTTTGGAATTATTGATGGTGGTATCATTTTGGTCAAAATCCATTATTGTTTTCACACACTGAATATCAACGATTTTTAATTTTTGAATTTAACTAAGAATCTTTAACGCGCTCTCAAAACACAAAGATGAGTATTTATTTGGACAAATGTCGATGAACGCAGAAAGCTCGCATCAGAAACGTGGAATAAATTACCTAATTGCGTGGGCGGCTGTGCTTTCCTTTAATAAAGGGTGGTTAAATTTTAAGGGCCGATGTTGAATGTGAACCACACCTAAACGCCAAGTTTTTTTCCGAATTCAATTTGACATTTCTCTATTTCAGACTTACTCAATTTGAACCATGGAGAGATACACAATCCAACAACGTGTTAAAGTTATCCAGACTTATTATGAAAATTTTCGAAGAAAATCATCTTCAGTGATGAGGCACATTTTCACCTCAGTGGATTCGTCAATAAACAGAATTGCCGCATTTGGGCGAATGAGAATCCAAGAGTGATTGTCGAAAAACCAATGCACCCACAAAGAGTGACTGTTTGGTGCGGTTTATGGGCTGGCGGCATCATCGGGCCGTATTTTTTCCAAAATGAGGCCGGTCAGGCAGTTACTGTGAATGGTGTTCGCTATCGTGAGATGATAACGAATTTTTTATGGCCACAATTGGAAGATATGGATGTGGACGATATGTGGCTTCAGCAGGACGGTGCCACTTGCCACACAGCTAACGAAACAATGGCTCTTTTGCGCAACAAATTCAATGGCCGTGTTATCTCACGTAATGGCGATGTCAATTGGCCCCCAAGATCATGTGATTTGACACCGTTGGACTTTTTTCTCTGGGGTTATTTGAAAGAAAAGGTGTACGTCGATAAGCCAGCAACAATTCAAGAGCTAAAGGATGAGATAATTCGGCACATTAACGGCATAGAAACTCCATTATGCCTCAGCGTCATCGAAAATTTGGACCATCGTATGGAGGTGTGCCGCCGAGGTCGCGGCGCTCATTTAGCCGATGTTTTGTTACATACATAATTGAGTAATACCAATATATCATAATTAAATAAAATTTCAATAATTTCCTAAATAGTTTGTGTTTTATTCAAAATCAACATCGGCGCTTGAAAATTTAACCACCCTTTATTCCAATGCTTGTTTCAGCCAAACTAATTGACCAATCCTAATGAAATTTGCAGGAGTTGTTGCTGTTGATCTAATTTATGTTTATTTATTATATTTTGTACATAAATGTTGCTAATTTATAAATACCATAATTTGTTGCTAAAATATTTACACTTTCATCACAAATTTTTACATAGCCGTGCACTTATTTAACATACGTGATGAAAAATAATAAATTTAATCTATTCACATGCGCTTACAAAGATTGTAGTATTTTTATTTTATTTGGTTTTTCTGCTATACAATATTTTATTTTTGTATATTATTTATAAACGATTTGCAAGAGAAATGGCCGATAATGTCAATAAGTGGGTGTTGCTATACGGCGTAAAAATAAAAATACAATACTGTACAGGGTTGTATGTACACAATAATATTAAAAAAAAACATAAAACATAAAAGTAATGACAATTTACAAAGGGATTTCGCTCAAACATACTGTGCAAGGCGAAGCCGGTGTGGGCCCGGCCCAGGGTTACAATCAAAAGCGCGACCGAAGGCCGCCAACTTAAAAAGGAGTTTCGCTTAAAAATACTGTGCAAGGCGAAGCCGGTGTGGGCCCGGCCCAGGGTTACAATCAAAAGTGCGGCCGAAGGCCGCCAACTTAAAAAGGAGTTTCGCTTAAAAATACTGTGCAAGGCGAAGCCGGTGTTCAAAAGGAGTTTCGCTTAGAAATACTGTGCAAGGCGAAGCCGGTGTTGGTCCGGCTCAGGGTTACAATCAAAAGCGCGGCCAAAGGCCGCCAACTTAAAAAGGAGTTTCGCTTAAAAATACTGTGCAAGGCGAAACCGATGTTACTTTTTACTGGTATACCCAGGAAAACCCCTTCTTAAAATTTGTAGAGGCCATTAAATATACATATAAAATACAAAAATTGTATTTTAGATGTTTTATTATGGAATTTCTTTTTTATATGTGGCAACACCAAAATTCAAAGTAAATGCTTTATGTACAAAAAAATAGGGTAAAAATCCATTTTTTTCGCAATTTCAACTTTGAATATCTCGAAAACTAAAGCTCTCCGGTAAGTTTGGTTTTCAGTGTCTGAAAGTGGGTGAAACCCCTACTACCCCCTATAACTCATTTTTCTCAAAGCCTGGAATATTAAAGGAAAAGCATCCCGCGTGGGCTACGTTGATGGTAACGAAGTTCCATTTGCGGGAAGGTTCAAGCTGTGTGCGATTATAGACTGCAAATAAGCCATAAGCCAGGCAGCGTGAACGATGCACGTATTTATAATAACTGCGAATTATCGAATGAATTTGATAATTTTTTGAGTGGTGCTGAATGGATTGCAGGTGACAGTGCCTTGAAATGAACACTGTTTTGACATGCTAAAAGATAGCTTTGGCAGCTTAAAAATCTTAGGACTACAAATCAAAGATGAAAATGGAATGAAAACAATTAACTAATGGATCCTCTGTTGCTCTATGTTTCACAACCTTATACTCCAACAAGATGATCAGATCAATTACCAACTTGAGGAATCAGAGCACGACATCGACGAGTGAAGGGGAAGAATTGCGACGAACAATCTGTGCAATGTTCAATTATACAAACACTCAATAAATAAATTTGCATTGACAATTTGATTTTTTTTTTTAATTTGAAGAAAAAGATTCGTTTATGACAAATTGCCATAAATACCATTGAAAAAAGTCTCGCATAGTTGCCATTTTATCGGTAAGAAAGTTTCATATACAAATGAAAAATTGATTTGCGACATTGCCAGTTTGCGAAGTTTGCAACAAATGCTATAAGCTTGCGACTTTAAATGTGTACCACTAATATAATATCTTTATTCTTTTGTGCTGTCGTCGGTCTAAGAACAAAGTCTCAATATTAATTTAATTGCCCACTGCCTTTAAATGAAAAAATATAATAAATATGCTCTGTAGGCATTGGTTCGAATCCCACTTCTGATATTGTAGTTATAGATTTAATTAGCGGTAACTCAAAACAACTGTTCACTTCAATTGCCAAATTTTATCTAATCTCCTTTAGATTAGTAGTGATTATACCTTCCTTTATTTATATCGCTAACCCGATTACAAAGTCGAAGTACATACATATATGCTAACATAACACTACGTTTATATGTATGTATTTGTATTATAAAGTGTTTACATCAACATTATATACGTAAGTATGTATTACAATATGATGCCTATATACTGTCTTGAGTGTTCGAAGAGGGTGAGGTGGAAAAAATACTAATACTAATTAAGATGTAAAGCATTTATAGGTGGTAATTTGAATTAAACATACTCGTACGATATATTCACTAAGGCCTTCTTGCTCCAATGAATTGTCGGTCATAATTAGCTCACTGTATATATATATTTGGCGTTTTGTAACCGCTGAAGCGATTTTCGGCCCAGCTCCTCTTCCAATTTGTGGTTTTGCGTCTAGATGTTTTCCAACAAATGGATGAATCGGGGCGAAAGAGGTTGTTGAGAAATTATTGATCTAAATATACCAAATTAATAAAAAAATGTCTTATACCAATCGCCTCTAAGCAGTTAATTTCAGCCCCTCCGAGTTTTGCGACATAAAATATGCGTTTCTTATAAAAATTTCTAAACCATTCGGAAAACGTCTAGAAAGAAATTGTAGCTACCTACGCTCGTTCACTTTTTGAGACGAACAAAACAACCAGTTCATACCTAAACGAAGCTCACACGCCGAGGCCACGGTTGAGACTGATCAACTACCGGTAGTTTGTGTCATCTTATTATGAGGAAGGTATATCTAAAATACTTTAGTACAAACAACCAAATCCCTTACAAAAGCCGGCGTCATTTCATGTACCCAACGAATCTCTGTCAAAGAACTCGATGTGTTGTTATACCAACGGGTTTCAGCAAAAGAGGAAGGTGATCTCCACTTAACTGGAATAACAATTAAAGAAAGATTGAACTACGCTTTGGATCGTCGTCTCTCACTAAATCGTAGACCCGGTTAAAATAGTTTCAGAAAACCTATTAACAACTGCCTAAATAAAAGTAGAATAGAGTTCCCAATTAATACTAAGCCTTGCAAGGTTAGGTAATAAAAATGGATGTGAGACCATTCTACAAGCTTTCAGATTGCTAATATACCGCAGAGTTTGGCCCTAAGGCAACCAGCATGGCCTTTTTATTCCAGAAGCCTCCATTGCTTTGAGCTAGTTTTTGTTTTACTATATTATTTTATTTTGTTATTACTATTATATTTTTTATTATTCCTTTTTATTCCAAAAACCCTTTACGTCTACAAGTTTACATCTCTCACTGGCTTGTAACGCACGCTTACATATACGAATTTGTATGTATGTAGGTATGTAGTATGAACCACTTTCCGTCGAGATTCACTTAACCGCAAAACTGCCAATGTTAATACATATCGCCAGCCACACATCAAAATGAGAGGAGCAACAAGATTTGCCTTTTCAAAAGGAATAAACTTCAGATAAGGAAAAAATGTCAAAATTATCTACACACTTGAATTGAGCGCATTAAAAGGATGTGGCCGACGGCCGCGACAACGATGACGGCGACGACAAAGGAACCAAACTGGGGGCAGATGAAACTGCGAAGCTTGCGAAGGACGGATTGGACTTACCTAAGATTGTAGTACAAATATGTATGATAAATATGTATTATCAGTATGTGAGTTCCTTGGAAATGAGATTGTCTATTGGAAATTGCCAACATGATGCAGATTTTGAAATGAAATGAGTAAAATATAATATACTTACAAACATATGTACGTGTATGTATAATTATATAATATATGTGAGAGATTTTGCGGAGCTCAATTGGCCGAAACTGATGATCGAACCGAAATTGATTTTATTGGAGTCAGTGTTGCGGTTGCAAATTTCAGTCTATTGTAAAGCTGATTTTCATCTGCTTGACAACAAATAAATAAACAGCGGAGACGAGGCTTTGCTCCAGTGATAGTTTTAACAGTGATTACTTCGAAGTAGACTGGGTGGAGTTCCACCCAACTCATCACTCTATAAGAGTCTTACAGAGCACATGGTACAAAAATGTGGACGAGGAGTCGACACTGATCACCACTTGTCCGTATAACCAGCTGTCGTGGGAGTTGCATAACATCGTCGCAGATACCTGCTGCGTGCTAACGACAAGATTTAATCGCCACTCACAGGGAGTCCGTCAACATCTTCATCTACCCATATTTCGAACTACCTACAACAACAACAACATTGTAGGCGATGGAAAGATGAGCTAAGTTAGGTAGGCAACGACATTTTTAAGACTCAACGAATTGAGGACTACGCGACAATACTGTGCCATGATGTTCGAATGGATGAAAACACCTTAGCTTTGGCAGAGTTCTCACTGGTGGAAGCATAGGTAAACAGCGACCGTCATTCCGTTTAAAAGATCAGATGGAGAAGGACCTGACATCACTTGTTGTCTCTAAATAGCGCAAAACGAAGCAAAGCAAAAATGATTGGATCGCTTTGTAGACCCACGGAATCAGTGCCATCGTCAATTAAGTAGAAATCTAATACCTAAGCACCTGAATCAGAACTCTGGTGTACAGCTGCTACGTTGCTGGGTTTTGGGTGCGATCCTCGGTTGGTATGGTCATTACATATGTGTATTGATCTTTCAAAAATAAGTTTTAGAGACCTAATGGAAGATTCTTTTCCTACTCAGAGCTCTCTAACTAGCTGCATTCAGCGACTGAAAAAGGTCTGCAGCCTGGCAGTGGGCAGGACTATTGGTTACAGCTGAAGTTACCCAAGCTGAACCTGGGAAAAAAACGTTACGAAATTTCCTTTATCAGAGTTCCACCTGGATTCGGAGACTACTGATCTTTCGCCATCGGAATAGTAAATCCTTTACATCCCTAATCACTCCACATACATACAAGGGTATATACATATGTACGAGTATGTATGCATCCCATTGCGCAATTGCCACTGACGCCAAGTCGATTGCGTTCGCTGTGGTCGTCGTCATTGCCGCCAAAGATGCCAAAGTGCATCAGGCAGTAAAAGGCAGAAAATTAAAAGTGGCTTTCAAATAAAAATAATATAAAATCTATATTGACGCATGCACAAATATAGCCAACCACCGGCGAATGATAATGGCTTGCTGCCAAGCCAGTGGCTAGTGAAATGCTTGCGTCGCAAGATCGCGACTATACTACAGCAATCTGCGGCGAAAGGACGACGGGGATGAGGATGACGTTGGCAAATGTTGTGGTCAAGTAAGCGTTGCTAAGTACGAGTATTAAGTAAGAAGTGAGTTTAGGAAGACAAAGAGAGCGCGCAGAAAAAAACACCAAGAGTCAATTAATTAGTAGATGAAGTTGAGATTAAAGTCGCGTTAATATGGGCGTTCGCAGTTGGTTGGGCCAATGCGACGGACGACGACTACGCGGTTGCGGTTGCCACTACTGCCGGTCGAAGTACTCGTGCTTGCGGCGTGCCGGCATGTGTGTGCGCGTTTGTGGGCATTTCAGATTGGCCGCATCGTTGGGTTTACTCAAGATAACACATGTCCATAAAGTGGAAGACACACAGCGTGGCGCGCTAGCTTCAACGTACGAGCGCGAAAACGTATTATGCATATGCTATGTGTGTAGGAATGTTTGTATCTGAGGTAAGTCGGCCTGGTAAGTGAGTGAGATAAGTGACTTCAAAAGAATGTGGCGCATCAACAGCACATCAAAAATGAGAAAAATTATTTTAAATAAAAGATAATAAACATTATGTGGATGTATGTATGTATAGATGTACATATGTACATATGTATTAGATCAATGGAAATTGGGAATTTAATTCAATTTTTATCATTAACTCTTTGGAGTGGATGGGGGACTCCTTAGAAGATACTTTTGCCACTTACGCGATTATAGCCAACGCAACAAAAGCGCTGCAGTAATTTCTTCCGTTCAGTTCCTTATCTTTCTGAAGTTTTTAACGGAATGAAAGTATTTTCCATCCTCTGGTTGCGCCTGCGGGGAAACTGGATATTTCAAGTGAAACCCATGCCTGCACCTCCTGATCCAGAAAGGCGTTGATTCTCTTATTATTATTCCTTCCATCTGCGGACAGAACGTAGAAAACTTTCAGAGCTGGTGTGTTTTCACCCTGCCGGGCAACAGGTCAAGTCTGTTTCTTAACTCGATGAATGAAGTCAATGTCGTCGTTATCTCATTTAGTTCATATTGGGCTCTGAGGTAAATGCTATTCCCCACGGTTTAGAGTAGTGTGTTCTTGAGGTCCAGGTATAATTTATTGTAATTGTATATATATTCGCAACGTCATTCTTCTCGAAAACAGAACACTTTGCAACTAGTGTTTTTTGAGATGAGGCTGCATTGACAAACTTAATATCTTTCGAAGTGTAACATACCATTAAGATCTAAGAATAAAAATGATAAAAAGACTGGACTAGGCAGGAATGTACGAGTCTAGCAACTTTTGACTCTTCCAAACTCGACAAGATATCATTTTCTCAGAGTTAGCCAACCATTCTTAATTCCAATCAGTCATCTCTTGATATCATATTAAATAATCCAATTAGGCATACGCCGGATATACACGTAAAAAAATCGAAAAAAAAAATCCTTGAACCAAATAAATATGGTTACAGTGAGTCCTTGTTTCTCAGAAAAAAATTTCCGAGATTTTAAGTGCAGGCTCTATTACCTCTGATGGTCAATCCCATAATTTGGAAAGCAGCCCGATAATTTGGTTAATGAAGCTCATCCTTAGTAGCGGACACAGCGTGCGCTATTTTGGAGCGTCACCAGTTATTTCCTGAATTGCCTTCATCCTTACCCCTGTTCGCAATAAGTCAAGTAAACTCTGATTGTTCCAGCTTCCTATGAAGGATTTGCCATAAGCTGACTCCGTGGAAAAAATCTGTCTATGAGCTATGGAATGGAAAGACTAAGTGGGCGAGAAGACATCGAATGGAAAACTGAACTCTCCGTATGGTGTATACATCTTCTTTCCTTCCTGCCGGAGGCGTGCGGCTAACAGCAGTGTGTTCATGATGGTGCCAACCAATATACGAATAGCCAGTGGCGAAAATGGCACTTTGTACATATGTACAAATCCATCCATACGTACATTAAGACGCATATGAAACCCTTGCAAAGTGAGATCGCGGTCCGTCCGTCGGTAGACACTAATTTAGTGAAATTATTTAGCCGCAAAACGCCACGTACTGCGAGAAGGATACAAAGAAGTGAAGACAACAAAGTAGCACACGCAAAGAGCATACGTATGAGTATATACGTACACACAAACATACAGGTGCCCGAACACCTTTACCTGCTGACCGATCGCAGAGTTGAACAGCAAAATATGTTTAAATTCATTTGGACATATTAAGATACCAAAAGGCATGCATTGACCAACAACAACAAAATTAATTGATGACTTCGATGTGAGATCGATGCGAACTGTATATTCGAAACAAACACTCGTACATACATATAGACAAGGCACATGTGCGAGTACAATTACTGTTGTGGTGTGGACTTCAAGGAGAAAGAGGAAACCAGTGAAGGAAAAGAAAAATGAGACCAACTTGAGATCTAAATATATTGATCCTTTAGCCTACGCTTTAGAAAAGCTAAGAATCTTTAGCAATCTCAAGAAAACCCAGCTTTTCACTGCTTCCTTACCAGGGAGCATCTTAAATTGAGCCTTGATCCAGTCTTAATGAAACCGACCGCTATGTCGGTATCTCTAAGAGACTTCTGAATGGAAAACACCAAATTCATTTTGAGTCTCGAAGCCTCTCCATTCTCTTCCATTCCCCTAAAGCTTGAACTTCCTATTGCATTCGGCCTACTCTCTCTCCGTCAGCTGAAATGCACAGGGAAATAACAACAGTCCACCAGTCCAGTACCTAACAGTATTTCCTGGAACTGACAGCAAATACGCCACGCAGTCGATGTGCTTGCTACGCTTTTTCTTTGCTGTCCAACTGCTAGATGCCCACAAATAAATACACTCATGTCAAAAACGTACTCGTACCGACGTGGACTCAAAGCTCCGCATGCACAATGCGTTTGTTGTTTTGTCCGTTCAAGCGCAGCAAATTACACAGCATTGCACATGCTCGACTTAATGGCTACACACCGGAGGCACACTCGCTCACACAAATGCCAACGGAGGGCTGAAATGTCTGAGAAATTTGTGAATTGTTGTTGTTTGTTGTTGTTTTTTTTTTTTTGTTTTTTTTTTTCCAAGTAGAGCCATGGTCTGACTAACTTCCAAAATTTTCTCATAATAAAAATTCATCGGCTGTTCGGGGGTTCGAAAAACATCAAGACGCACACACACATATAAATTAGAGGAGGAAGAGCTCGGTCGAAAATCGCTTCAACGGTTACAAAGCGCCGCTTATATATATTATATATAAAACCCTTGAAACTCTGCTTTACCTTCTACCGTTGAACCTGTATGCTAAACTTCAAGCGCTTTTAACCCACTCTGGAGAAACCACAGTATTGGACACTCCTAAATTCGAAACTCATAACCTTTGAAGTGACCGCAACTAGATAGAAAAGGATAAGCCTATAGAACTCCTTTTCTCTACCAGATCACTGCAATGTCGAACTGACGGTCATTCTTGAAGCTGTCGGCGATCAGTTAACGTGATGACTAAGCGATTCTCTCAGAACCTGATTTAGATGTATGAACACTGTAACATGCCGGATTATAAAAATATGGACAGGCTTGAAAGGAAGGCCACTTCCATTTCATTGTCCCGACCGGGAAGAGGGTACTCCAAAGATTACGGGCCAGAGGCGTGGTCTCAGAGATTTGGCTTATCTACCACAACAATTCAACTACAGGAAGCAAATCACCCATTAATGCCTGTTTTGAAGTTTGACACGGTTCGTTGTGAGAGAGAAATTCTAAGCTACACCTCGTGATTAGCGTGAAACTTTGCCAATTTCTGCAAACACGGCTACCTTCACTAACGAAGGAACTTTCCTTCTTAGTCCAGATAACAAAAGAGGAAAAAATAAGATAAATCTAGCGAATAAAAGCCTGTATTCGACACCCGTTGCTCCACTTCTTGCTCCTCATCTCACTTATCGCGAAAAAGATTAAGAAGAAAACATAATACTCGTATATAGGTATAAGGACTCTGCAATCCTAAGTCGACTTCTTGCTGATGGATTTTTAGGAGAAGTTAATGTATTCATCATCTGAAATACCTGTCAAAGCAATGAAATCCCTGTTCAAGTACGCCCGCACCTCTCAGATCCTCATCAAGTCGGAAATCGATTAAAAGACCTCTTGCTCTGAGCAAATTGTTACCAAGGCGACCACAGCGAAATATGTTGAGACCACAAATGTATATCCTCCAGTAATTACTTTCAAACTACCTGCACGGGCACACACACCTACAATTGTATAACAATTTCAGAAATCTCATTTTTAAATGCAATTCATTAAGTAAATTTCGTCATTAATTTAAATTTTCCTCTCATCCAAACAGATGTTAGCTCCAACACAACACAGAAGCCACATTTGTGCCGCCCTTGTTTTGTATCGCATCGACAAGCTCCGATCAGACCAACAAAGCCATCGAGATCGATGCTTCTGTAACAACAATAACAGGAAAACGAGTTTAAGTAAAAGGTACTCGTCCATCGACTAGTGGCCTCTGTGATAAAAAAAAAAAAACAAAGCAAAAGGAGGTAGACAAAAACAATGGGATTTCCACACTCCAGCAGCCCTCGAACGTTGAAATTGTTGGGAGGATCATTGCGCATTCGCAATCAAATTTCAATATCAAAGCTGGCTAGGTAGAGTATACTACACCTACAGTGGCATGTGAACAAATTTTTTGTTGTCAAAATCACCTATATCACCCTCTGCTGACCGGCTGGCTAATCACCTTTTCACTTACCAGGTGTGTTTGTTGAAGGTTGCCGGTTTTACTAGTAGATGTCGCTAGCAATATATATAAATTTCTATGATTTGGCATGTATGTAATTTTTTTCTATTGACATTAACCTACAAAAATACGTAAGTCACATTCCGCCAAAATAATAGCCTCATATTTGTTTACCTCAGTGAATATGTCGAGTTTCGTTCCAAGTAAATCGCATTTGCGGCATTCGTTGCTTTTCTTATTTCATCAAAAGAAAAAAGCAGCTGAAGCACACCGGTTGCTGGTAGAAACTTATGGTGAACATGCTCCAGTGATTAGAACATGTGAGAAATGGTTTCATCAATTTAAAAGTGGAGATTACGATTTGACAGACAATGAACATCCTGGTGCAGCGAAAAAGTTCGAAGACGAGGAATTGCAGGCGTTATTGGATGTTGATTCAACCCAATCGCAACAAAAATTGGCAGAAACACTACATGTGACTCGAGGAGCAATTTGCCAACGTGTAAAAGCCATGGGAAAGATCCAGAAGTATGGAAAATGGGTGGCACACCAGCTGAACGATAGACAAATAGAAAATCGAAAAACCGTTTGTGAAATGCTGCTTCAACGATTCGAAACGAAATCTTTTCTGCATCGAATTGTCACGGGTGACGAAAAATGGATTTATTTTGAGAACCCGAAGCGAAAAAATCATGGCTTTCCCCTGGTGAAGCAGTGTAGTGTGGTGTACTACGAGTTGTTAAAACCTAGTGAAACGGTGAACACGGATCGCTACCGACAACAAATGATCAATTTGAATCAAGCGTTGAATGAAAAACGGTCGGAATGGGCCCGAAGACATGAGAAAGTTATCTTGCAACATGACAACGCGCCGTCTCATACCGCTAAACTGGTGAAAGACACTTTAAAAACACTTAATTGGGAAATATTATCGCACCCGCTGTACTCTCCAGACCTCGCCCCGTCCGACTATCACCTTTTCGCATCGATGGGACACTCCCTTGTAGAGCAGTGCTTCGCTAATTTTGAAGAAGTCGAAAAATGGCTCGTCGAATGTTTTACCTCGAAAGAGAAAAAGTTTTTTTGGAATGGTATCCATAATTTGCCTGAGAGATGGGCGAAATGTGTAGAAACCAATGGTCAATACTTTGAATACAAAAATTTTGAGATTCCTCTGAAAATTAAGTGTTTTCTTTATCGAAAAATTTCAACTAACACACCTGGTACTTAGTTTGGGAGACTTACAACGTGGTGTGACTAAAAAAATCCTTCCTAGAAGAGCTAACGCAATACACGGTCGAGATTTTGTGGTATCTGACATATTAAGCGATTCTCGCAGCTTCCTCCTTTAGAGAGGTCCGTTATTTCAAATTCTATTTCTTTAATATGTATGTACGTACCAATTTCGCACGAAATAATTGTCAAGATAACTTGTATCGTACCCAGTTATAATGGTGGCTTTACAACGTCCTGGCTCTTCATCTTCGTTCATCACACAGACTGTGACAATCAAGAACTTTCCCTTTACCTTTCACTTCTGGAAGAGTTCCATAACGTTCTGCTTATAGCAGTATCAGCGCTTATATACATGCAGGGCCCTGTGGTAGTACGACCATTAGGAGGAAATTTTATTCCTAGTTAATTTAACATTGAGTCGAGGTCTACAACCAGAAGTTACTTATGGGATCACTGATCACTTCTAGTAATCTCAAAAACCTGAAAAACCACTTGAGGTGCTCGGAAATTTTAAGGCTCATCTCACCGTTGTTCATAAGAACAGACTCTTGTGACTAAAAGAAGCGTGGATTTGGTGTAGCAATCGCCGATGAAGAGATATTCCTGGTGCCGAGTGCTATTGTGTATCCCGATGGACGAAGGTCTAAGAACATTCTGTTGAAAGCGCGTCCTCTCTCCTTCGAAGGAGATGGATGATTTGACAAAAGACGACTTCTTCGACGCCTTGGAGCACAATCATATTAGGTCGAATTTATATCTGGCACAAAAGTCGTACTATCCAAGGTCCTTTCATTGACTCTGAGCACCATTTCGTCGCTGCAAAGTTCTACAATTTTTAAATCAGTCTTCGTTCAACTCCTACCACCGTACTGTAGTGCGAAATAGAAGGCAAGGAAAGAATTCAAACAAGTGCCCAACCCTGTAAATGACTATCCATACTCAGACCTAAGCGGGTATTTGCATCGGTAGACAGACAAACAAACCACCACAAGCTCCGCCGCTTCCACGGCTCATCTACATTTTCATTTTGAGTCTTCGTATGCATCTTCACCTTCCTCAACGTCTTCGCCGTCGTCGCCTTTACCTTCATCGTCTTTATTGTGGGCATTTCGAAAATCGCGCACGTTTTTATGAATTATTACCCTGGGGGGCGGTACGATTACGATGCATTTACAACGTCCCGGGTGTCGGTAATTATAGGGAGTTTATGTCTGAGGCTTCATTATGTTGCGTTTTGTTATACTTTGATTGCTGAATTAAGTTGAAACGGCGCACCAGAAGGTGATCATAGCCATAACAACAACAACTACATCAACAGTATGATAGTACAAAACAAAAAGACAACAACAACAACACAAGATAGAATGAAATATGTTTTCTGTGGCGAATATGCATTCGATTATACATACAAACATACAAACATACAAACATGCATGCAAAGCATATGGCTCAAGAAAATATGAGCGAATCGAATGCGTAACGAATCACTTCGAAATGCAGCGGGAGAGACACAGAGAAAAGCGAAAAGAAACAAGTTTGGCCATGACTAAAGTGATTCTTCTTCAATTACTTCAATCTTTTTTGGTATTAAATCATTGATTTTTGTGCTTTTCTCCATGGTCGAGCCAAGGTGGAGACATTGGTGGGATACCCATGTGGACGCATGCATGTATGTGTACTGTTTTCTTGGAATGAGTTGATGGAACTTAATATGTCAGCAAAGGTTTCAAACCAACTATCTTGGAGTCTAACCAAAAATCCGCAGAATATGTCTGCTGTAATAGTAAGAGGAAGTGCTTAAGCGCAGTAAGAACTGAAAGAAAGAGTTGCCCTGATATACCCAAATAGCCCCTGTGAATTATGATAGACTGGTTATTCTATTAAATGTGGTTCTTTAAGGATCCTTAATAACGTGAGAACACCCGAACAACCCCAACATTCAAACACTGAACTTTCGCTCTTCCCACTCCGCATCACCACCCCGTTCCGCAATAACTGTTCCAACCATTCCAGCTGTATGACCTCAACCTGTCTAACCTGTTTAGCAGGGGAGGAAGTACAAACTTCCAGTTCAACATTTGTCGTAGATGTTCATTAAGAGTACTTACTGAGATTCTGAATTGCTGATAATGAAAATAAGTTGGAGAGCTTAACCTTTCAAACAATAGTTAGTTGGTTAGTAGGTTTATTAGACTACAGTTCAGAACCCTTACGTTCTACTGAAATTTATCTTTGATTTCCAACTGAGGCACTCTAGAGTTGTTGTCATTTATCTGTCATGCAAAGGAGTTGGACGCCCCGTGTTTGTTGCTACGCGTCTGTGCATACTTTCTCTTGACCTGATAAATCGGTTCTTATCTAATCGTATTTGGTGCATCTTGACTTAACTATCTAGCACTTGAATGTGGAAGTTATTAGTTTTGAGCTCAAGCAAAGTGCTCCACTTCTCAGTTTCTGTGCGGCAATCAAAAATACTACTTGCTTGGATCGAAAGCTCGTCCTTTTAATAGAGTTGAGTGAAAACGAGGAATTTCCAACTGCCTTACTTTGATTTCGGACCTTGTTGTTAACAGTGCTTAAAGGCAAAATAGAGTGGGTGCGCTATCACATAAGTGGCGATGAGATATGGGTCGGAAACAAGGCATCTCCAACCATAAGCCAGGCCAAACGACCAGTGTTAAATGACGTTAGTTGTATTATTGCTGCGTTCATTGTTGCCGAAAGTCAAATTTTTGCTGGTGAGTCTTATCTGGCATCTTACTATCTAAAAAATTCTCATGTCCACCGTCATACTTACCTCTAACCATCAACCACAGAAATAAGATGTTTACTACCCGAAGTTATTACTGTAAATCTCTTGATTTTTCCCTACTTCTAAATAACTGTACCAAATGTTGCTGAATTACAGAAAGGTCTAGATGGTTAGGGTGAGTATTTAACTCCGGAGTGTACCACATACAAGGATGGCTAGAAACGAGATGAATATCCGGTGCAGATCCCAACCTCAACACCCAACTTCACTGCGCGAGTTATATAAAATGAAAAATACATATAGCGAGCCGTTTGCTTCAATACCGAAGTCCGCCAATACCCGAATCTCTGACGAACAAACCCTACAGAATAAAGTCTCACTAGAAGCCCTTAAACCTCTATTCCTTTGGGGCGTGACTCAAGATTCCACAAGGGTTGTTTACTTCATTACGCTCAAGGGTTGTCCAGTTTTCCAGAGTGTGTAACAAGGATGATGGATGATAACAATGCAGCTTTGAAAATATTCGTTGTAGTACACGTCGATGTAAGCAGATCAGAAAAAAGACCTTCACTCTATTGATTGATGATTTACTGAGCGCGGATCTTCGAAGTGAAAACAACTGGCGCGTTATTGTTGACTCGGTTATGTCGCGTAAGCTGAGCCTACGACAATAAAGAAGAAGAAGAAGTAGGTGCTTATGACTTACAACTCCCAGAAGAAACTGTAAGATGCATGCCCCCGTTTCACTGAAGATTATTGACACTTCCTGCCGAGAAGAGACTGAGTTTTTTTCTTTCGTTTTTTCACATGTTACTCATATCCTAAGAGTTGATTTTCTATCATTAAAAGTATAATTTTGGATCGCAGCACTTCGCCGACCATTTGAGGGGGACGGCATCACTTGATCGCCCGATTGATAATAATAAGATGAAGATGCAAGCTTTTGATAAGTCTACGTCACCAACTTATTAAGTAATCAAAAGTGACTATTTATTACCTAGTATCTACGTATAAAGAACGGGCACCTTCTATCCCTCTCACTCCCTCTCTCTCTCTCTCACTCAAACTCTCTCTCTCTCTCTGAATTGCCGCTTCGTAAAACGTCAATTAAAATTTGAAACGAGTTTCGCGATTAATTGCGCCGATAATTTAAACTGCAAAACTAGCGATAGTCAAATGCATGCATACATACATACATACTCACTTATCTCCCATGGCCCGTACAAGCACAACAGCGTCCCGCATCGTCACACCGCCATCGGGCTGTCGCATGTAATTTTAATTACAATTAAAATGCATTTATTGTATCCGTCAGATACGGCAGCGATGCGCGGCACTTTCAATATTCGCTGGCTTGTTTATATGTTTGTTTGTTTTTTCGTAAATATTTTTTTCACAGCTGTTGGCCCTGTTGCTGTACTCGTACGTCGTCAACGTCATTGCCAATGATATCGAGTTGACGTTCCGATGACTATGGCCCCGGCTCTTTCATCAACCGCCGCTGATCGCGTTGGCGCGTCCAGCCGTGGCCAAAGCCAAGTTAAACTCGCTTATACGAGTATGTGTGCCAGCTTGTAGTGTGTGTTTTGCGTCTGTCATATGTGTGGCTTTACGCTCGTTCCTGGTCGCTATTGTGTTTGCTTCGAGTATTTCATCTCTATTTTTTGCTTCCTTTTTGCTTGCGATCCGCGGGCGCATCCCCAGCCAGTCGTTTTGTTGCGTTTATGATGGCCACGAAATTGTTGAGTTGTGGCAAAGTGTAGTGGAGCCGCAAAAACGTTCAAGTGGCGTTGAAGATAAGCGCCGATAAGATGTTGCAAGCTTATCTCGCTGAGCGGTCCGTCCTCTCACTTGCAACCGGCAGGCGAACAACACGATACGTTCCGCTGGGAAACTTACGATAAGCAACAACAAAAACCTCGTCGTGGGTCAAAAGAGTTTGTCTGAAATTAGCACAGAAAAAAATCGACAGGAAGTCGAAGCTGACAGATCGATTGGAAAAGAGTTTTAGGTGAGATAAGTATGTATGTATATGGCATGAATTTCATTGTTATCAACTTATCTGAATTTGCGGATTATGAACTTTGAGCTTAGTGATATTTTGGCTTTCCCTTTGCAAGCGAATTTAAAGACTGAATTTAAGGTCTGTTTGTAGGGCCTCCATTGAAAAATTAGATTTTGGACAATGTCCAAAGAAGAGCTGTTACGACAAGGCAGAAGATAGACTGCCTATCTGGGTACGCTGCGTTCGCAACGCGTGTTGTGTTGGAGAAATACTAAGAGTTAAAGTGGTAAGCGAGACTTCAGGCCGAAATAGAGGGAAGGCGAAATGCGTGAGTATGAAGAGCTTGAGAATGCCGAAGAATACCGTGAAATGATGAAATCAATATAGTACAGCGAATTAGAATAAGAGCTTGCACTCTTGCATTCGTCTAACCACCCATAGAGAGTTGCAGCAAAAAATGCCTAACTCACTCATCTAGAGTACTCCGCTCCCTCTGGTCGGAAGCCCTCATGAACCTCCCATTAGTTGAGCTCGACAGCACAGAGTAAGCGGCTTGAGCTAGCCCCTACAACTACATCATCAACACGGTAGGGATCGAAAAGTTTAAGCTAGATACTTTATCGACCAAGAAGATCTATTCCACACACAAAATTTCCCATATTTTGCTTTTTAGTCCCCCTTCCACTCTCGCAGTAAAATATTGTGACTAATCATGAGGGAAAGTGGTCTACGTCCAAAGGGTGAAACGGTTATACTCATATGTGAGTTTTGATGGCCCCACTATTCCGGCTATGTACGAGTATGTCATCAAGCCAAGAGGTCATGCTACGCTATTACCGCTGAATATAAATTTCAGAACGAAATTCTGAATATTGTTATAGCACCTATATATTATATAACATAGCAGCTAGCCCAGTCGTTAACATTGCGTACTGCCATTCGGAAGACTTAGTATAAACTGTAGGTCCCTCCATTTGTTTGAAAAACATCAAGACGCACACCACAAATTGGAGGAAGAGCTCCGCCGAAAATCGCTTCAGCGGCTACAAACGCCAATTATATATATATACATATATACGGGTCACCGGTGCACTCCCCGGAGAGCAGAGTAGTTTGACTTTTTTTAATAGGTCGGACGATGGTCTAATTCCCGGAAAGAAGTCAAGTCTTCCTGTTAATCTAAGCAAAATGACACTTATGTATGTGCAGGTCAGACCCTGGTCCACTTTCCGGAGAGAATAACAGTCTTTTTGTAATAATAAGCAAAAAGCTAACAATGTACCGAATTTCAAGTAAATCAAACCATAAATAAGATTTTCTAGAATAGGTCAGTCCCTGGTCCACTTCCCAAAAATTTTTTTTCGTAAAACCCTTCCCAAGTATAAAAGAAGCAATCTGACGTAATTTCAAGTCAATTGATCGTTAACTTTTGGAGAACACCCGTACTGCGGCGACATGAGTTTTTTTTCGAATATGGAGATTTTGGAAAATTACTGAATTTTTCCATGCGGACCTAAGAGTTTTCTAATAGCCGACGGCGGTTAATGTCATGCCCGGTGAGTATATTTTTAAATATATATATACGTGAGCGTTTGGTACTAGTACGCGTTGAGTCACAAGGTAGCTGCAAAACCATTTTTTTTTTTACAAGGAAATTTTTCAATCCTAGTTCCAACCAGAATGGCAAGGTCACCTCCATTTTTATAACATGATTTATTGGTTTAATCTGTAATAGTGTTACTGATACTGATTGAATTTTATTTCACCAAATAAAATATTCTCAAACAAGCTTTGAAAACAATGCAAGTTATCAGACTACCAGCTTAAAGATCTAGAATTTATTGCTCTTCATACCTGGGATATTGCAGTTGCTTGAAGTCTAGTTCGACATGCAGATGGCGCAACTGAAACGCGCAGTGGTGCATCTCTGCCTAAGGCATGAAACATTTTTCCTTTTTGTTTTTACACACCAAAGAACGTATATGAATATGAAGCATCAAAGAACGTATATTACGTTCTTTGTTATTAATATACGTTCTTTGATATGGTTATTTGCTTCGGTATAAATTCTAAATGTGCAAAGTTTTTTTAGTATTATGTGAAAGGCACTTTTGTTGTTTTTGAGGTGCATACATTGAATTATTTATTAGAAATTTACTTTGAATTGCATAATCGTTATTGCAAGCGACAAAATTTATAAGTTCGCGATCTGACAAATCGTGTCGAAAAAGTTACAGAACTGCACCACTGAAGCGCGTACCCAAAAATACAACTCTGCGTTGCTGCTGACACGCCAAATAATATTTGACGTTTCTAGAGTGTCACATTTTGTGAAAATTTCAGGCAATAGAAATTATTTTAAGGCCTGTGTCAGTTTGTATGAAGGATTGTTAAAGATATTCCTAGTAATATTAAAAACTTAAAAATAAACGTATAGAAAAACTAACAAATTTCCGAAGGTAAATAAGTACAGAATAAAGTTTTATTGATAGTATGTGCTATAAAATCAGTTTTCTAAGCGTGCTTGATGTGGACTGAAAAACTAGGACAAAGAACAAATCATATTTGTGTGTATGTAAAAATTGGAACATTTTGTACAAAACAAAGAATTTTCAATTTCGTCGAAAAGGGTGATATTTCAAAGAGTAATGGTGTTTCTCTAGTCTTAACGATTTGTCAATCCTTTAGTAATTACTGAAAATGCGTGCCGTGTTGTTTCTTTTTCAATTTCCGATGTATTTTCGTTGTTTTCCTTGATGCAGACGTGTGAACTTAACCTCAATTGCAGGGAAAAAGTTGCACTGTGACACAGAAAAAATAAAATTTTCAGTAAAAGTTAAATTATAAGAAAGGAAATTGTGTAATTGGTGCAATAAGCATAAGGGAAAACTATTAAATAAGCATTTTCTTATCTCTTCTAGGTACTTATCAATACACACTAATTACATAGGTACATTCATACATACCTTAACTTGATTAGTGAAGCTTTATAGAGCGCTTATATTAACTAAACGCAGCAAGCAATTAGGTAGTTATGGTGAAGAAGAAGCGACAATCAGATGCACTTGAGGATAGCTCCTCCACGGACTCCTCTGACGGTCAAATGCTGAGTCCTACTTCCGCCGCTGGCGTTTGTCAGCATGCTAAAAAGTCCGTTGACACCACCAAATTGCGTAAAGTTCTTAAAACGAATGGACTGGTCACGGACTGCATGCAATGCGCAAAACAAGGCGCTACGTCACCTGCAGCAGAAGTTAAGGAGTCTTCCATGGATGAATCCATTAGTGGTTTTGAGTATGATAACACTTTATGGTTATGCCTTAAGTGTGGCTCGCAGCTATGCGGACGAGCCCGAAACCAACATGCATTACAACATTATAAGGTAAAATATATATATATTTATTTAATAATTGTTTGTTATTAGATATTAATTTTCGTTTAAATTTTTAGACTCCTCACTCCGACTCGCATTCGCTTACAATGAACACACGCTCTTATGAAATCTGGTGTTATGATTGCGATAATGAGGTGAAATCGAATTCACGTAAAAATCTCTTGGAATGTGTCGAAATGGTAAAGAAAGCTGCTCAAAAACCTCCTCCTGTTGCTTCACCTGCAGCAAATACCCAACTCAATAATATCGAGGGCAAAATACTAGCAACATGGGAATCTTTACGTCCACTTGTTGAGACCAAATCTGGAGAATTGTCAAATAAGCCAATACCGCTACCGCCGCCACCACCCATACCTGGTATGGCAAAACGTATCACAGATCCTGCTATTATATCGGCTCCTACATTGAATATCAAAAAACCTCAAACCAACTTCGACCCGAAAGAAATAGATGCACTACCACGTGTGCGAGGTTTGACAAATTTAGGCAATACATGCTTTTTCAATGCTGTAATGCAATGCTTGGCTCAAACACCATATTTGTTGGACGTGCTCAAGGAGTTGTCGGAACCTGGTGAAGAGTAAGTTTGTGCGATGTG
Source organism: Ceratitis rosa (assembly GCA_037013455.1). NCBI lineage: Eukaryota > Metazoa > Arthropoda > Insecta > Diptera > Tephritidae > Ceratitis > Ceratitis rosa. The sequence goes on from JAWMAG010000055.1 coordinate 4,569,364, forward strand.
GTTAAACTCAAATAACTTCTTTTTTTGTCATTTCAGATTCATTCTTCCAGGTGGTACATTTAAATTCAAAGATGACGAAGATGTACACTTGCCAATGATTAAGGGCACCTTGTCATCGTGGGGCGGATTAACCGCAGCACTCGCACAGGCTTTAGAAGAACTCCAGTCGGGAGGTGAGCGTAGTGTTTGTAATGTAACAAAGTCAAATCTCTTTCGTGAGAGAAGATGAAACATACTTTCTCCATTTCGTAGCTCCTACGCCTCCTTTCATTTCCATTTTGTATTCTTTAGCTCAGTATATATTTAACTGATTCCGTTTTTCGTATTATAGGCGGCGTTTTTACTCCCAGCAAATTGTTCGACAAACTCTGTACGAAATGTCCGCAGTTCCGCGGAGGTGACCAACACGACTCTCACGAACTTTTACGTCATCTACTGGAGAGCGTGCGGTAAGTCACATGCCTTTACACCAACTCCGATTTCTCTAATAATAAACTTTGCAGGTCTGAAGATTTAAAACGTTACCAACGAGTAATTCTAACCAATCTCGGATATAAGGATCAGGACATAAATAGTGTTTCCGAAGAGATGCGACAAAAATGTAAAATCTACGGTAATCAAGCAGCTGATCGCATACTCCGCCCAGAGCAAGTGTTTCGTGGCTTCCTTGTCTCCACGCTGACTTGCCAAGATTGCTTTAATGTATCTTCACGGCATGAATACTTTTTAGATATGTCATTGCCAGTAAGTGTAGAAAAACCACAACCGCCGATTAGGCGTAAAAACAGCCCCGAAAATACACCAAACACATGCTCATTTTTCCTGAATACGGCACCAGTCGGCCCCTCGAAGGCGCAATTGAATAAAGAAAAAGAAAAGAAACGCAAAGCAAAACGTGCGGCTAAGCATCATGAAACTAAATTACGTCAAAAAGCTTTATACGAGAATGCGTCAGATGGTGTGGCGGAGGCAAATGTAATAGCAGCGAACACTGAAATCGGCTGTGCCAACCGTGACGAAGCTGCTGGCTATTCCTCATCAACATCTTCATCTGAACAATCCGACGCTGATGTAGAAGACAACCTCCTGGACGATAATGCGGCAACGAAATCCACGCGTACCTCAAACGCAACAACTTATGACACGAATGGCAACAATCAACTGCCGCGCACTGGCAAGGCGGAGAAGCGTGACGAATCACCAGAACACATGGACAAAGACTCGCTGGATGAAGATGAACATGGTAAGAAATTGAAACGAAAAATATCTTAAATACCTATATTCTAATATTATTAACTATTTTCACTTCCAACAGATTCTGGTATCGCCAACAGTCCAGCCAATGCAGGCAGCAATTTCCTGTCTTGTTCCGAAACGAACGGCGGCAGCGATGGAAATTCTGTCACTGCAAATAATAGTTTACTCGCAGTCGGTCTGAGCGAGAAGGGCGCCACAATGATGCGCCAACTCTCGATAACGGAGTCAGCTGCCAGTGTAGAAGGCATCTACATGAATGGAGAATTGAAAGACGAAGCAGCGCTCACTGCGCAACTTGAGCAGTTAAAACTTAACGAACAAAAGGCGGCGCGCATGAAAGCCAAACGAGTACGCACGCAAAGTCACTCCGATTGGAGCACGACAATAGCGCCACGCTATCAATGCGAAGATGGTGAATGTTCCGTGCAATCGTGTTTGAATAACTTCACCGGCGTCGAACTAATGACGGGCAATAACAAGGTGGGTTGTGAAAACTGTACCAAACGCATTAACGGTACCGATCCCAAGGCCAAAACCGTTAATACGAATGCGACCAAACAGTTTCTCATATCTAGTCCGCCAGCGGTATTGATACTACACTTGAAACGTTTCCAACTCGGCCCGCGCTGTATATTTCGCAAACTAACACGTGGCGTCAGCTTTCCCATGGTTTTAGACATTGCGCCATTCTGTGGTTCGAAAGTAAAAAATCTGCCAAATATCGATCGTAAACAAAAGAAACTCCTATACGCGCTTTATGGCATTGTCGAACATTCGGGAGGCATGTATGGCGGTCACTACACAGCCTACGTCAAGGTGCGGACAAAATTGTCACGCGATGATAAACGTTGGAAGTTCTTGCCACAGGGTAGCAAGGCGGAGTTGGATCAAGATGATGAGCAACGTAAGAAACTCGAAGAGCTGCTGGCGAAAGAGAAAGCGCGCGAATTGCGTATGAAGGCGGCGAATGACAGCGATGATTTCTCAAACAGCGATGACTGCTCATCAACAACAACGACAACAAGCTCCTCCGATGCCGACGAGTTGCCCACAGACGGCGATGCAGCAGCAGCTGGCGGTGCGTATGGTGGTGATGAAGAAGCACGCGATGTGCAAGTGCCGATGGGCAAATGGTATTATGTGTCCGATTCTCGAGTGCAAGAGGTGAACGAGGAGACCGTGCTAAAGGCGCAAGCTTATTTATTGTTCTACGAACGTATTTATTAGATGTATGTTGAATTAAAATAATGAAAAACTAAAAACTGGAAAATGCAAAAAGAAAAACAAACACAAATAGATCAGCAACGATGTTGATAGTCATACTTTACCATACTGATGAGGATACTGGTGATGATGCCGATCACTGTGCAACTAATTAAGTATGCGCTCGTGCATTTTCATGCGTTTTTTCACAGATAGACATAATAGAAAACCTCGATTTAAACGGGGAAAATTATAACATCGCTATTGATATAAAAAACTGAAATTATACGAATAGTTAGGTTAGAAAGTAGTAATAAAGGCTATGGTGCGCCAGCAAAATAATAAAAATAGTAAACACAGACACACTCACACTCGGTATGTATAAGTAGTAGCGCTGTAAAGTCAATACGAAAAACATGTCTCGCGTCTGAGCTATTTAAGTAGCCCGTCTGAAGTTGGGACATACGTGTATAATAGAATTTAAAGCACCGAACTAAAATTTTATTGCAAATGTATAATAACTTAAATCAGTTCTGAAAAGCAATAAAAAACAAAAAACAGTTGAAAAGTGCAACGCTTGCCCAACAACACGTGACTGAGCGTCAATCGACCGTACCCGTGAACTAGTATTGCGTTTGCGACAACTAATAAGCAACTCCTTACCCGCAGCAACTTGATAAGTTTCTTAATTTACTTACTTATAATACATACATATATATTTATAATACATAAGTTTGAGATTTCACATATAAATACACATTTATATATATATAGATATATATGTATATATATATATATATATAGATCTCTATATGTATATATATATATATATATATATATCGATATATATGTATATATATATATATATATAGATATATATATATGAATATATGTATATATGTATATATAGATATAGGGTTTGACGGGTAATAAGCGGTTACATACTACCTACGTGCAGACACATTTTTTTTTTTATCGTAATTATGCATTTGTTATACATTTACATATATATATATATTTTGCTATCACCGCCTCTTTATATTGTTAAATATTTGCTCTTCATTTATATACAACTTGCATACGAGTTTTGCTGATTATTAATATAAAATGCATTTCTTATTATTGTACTTCTCTATGTACACACATATACATATGTACATACACAACTAAAAAACTGGTGGTTTAGGTACGAATATATTTAGTGATTTTTGTATAATTGAGATTGCCCTGCAAGCAAGTACGCTATCTCAAGCGGCTCTGGAGTATAACATACCTACATACACAGTGTGTGTGGCGCTGATTAATATGTAGCTATAATGATGATTGATGTGTCCTAAAGAAAGTCTTTGAAATACTTCTGCGAAAGTTATTTCTTATTGCAGAGATATAATAAATATATACAATGCAATGTATGTACACATATGTATAATTAATAATGTTTACTTCTTATTATCTGCTATGATTATTGCGAACGAAACGTATTTGAAGTACCCACACTTATTAAAAAGCAACAACAACAACAACAACAATTGAATAAATAACTATATTATTAAGCTATGCGTAAATAAAAAATAATAATAAAAGAACCAACTTGAGAATAAATTAAAAGATTTTATGAAATACTATGTAACTGAATTTTATTTTTAAATCTCTTTTTGCTTCAATTTACGTCCACGGAATGAAAGTGTTGTACGGAGGGTTTGGCTCTTTAGGATCGTAACATGTTCAGTGACTCATAATTAATGTGAATACGAGGTTTCATTGTTATTAGGCAATTAGTATTTGAGCAATCGTCAACCAATCCATATAATCGGGAGTGAAAAGTGAAATATGGAAAATACCGAATATCGTGACTTTATTAAGTTTCTTCCCAAGCAAGGAAAATCAGTTGCGAACATTATTAATGAGATGTCATTGCCTTGCGGGGACTTTTGTCCGGAAAAAGCATGATATATAAGTGGCACAGCTTTTTTTTGAAAATGAAAGAGAATGCCTTGAAGACAACCCTAGGTCGAGCTGGAGAATGTACTTATCCAAAAAGTTGAAAAAATTGTTTTCAATGATACTCGACCAAAGAGGAAAAAACTAGCAGAAATGGATCCGATGCAACCAATTTTAAAATCATGCACGATCAAGATGGGTGCTAAAAATTTTCACTCAATCCTCCACAAAACTCTACCACTTAGACGATTATAGCCGAGTTATAGCGTGCCATTCATTTCATCCTTTCGCTGTTTAGTGCTAGTTGGGAATATCAAGTACGGCCAGGACCTCTACCTGGTTTTATCAACGGTGTGGAGGTATTCGTCTTCCTCTGCTACTACCGACGGATACTGCGTCGAAAACTTTCAGAGCTGGAGTATTCCTATCCATCCGTCCTGCGTAGCCATTGTCTATTGATTCGCTGAACTATGTTAATGTCGCCGTATATCTCATACAGCTAATCATTCCATCGACTGCGGTATTTGCCGTTAGGAACTCGTAGAGGACCCTAAATCTTACGAAAAACCTTTCTCTCGAAAACTAGCTCCGACTCATCAGATGTTGACTTCTCATCATGTAGCAGGACAAGAATGAGTAGCGATTTGTATGATTTGATCTTTCCTCGTCGAGAAAGAATTTTACTTTTCAACTGTCTACTCAGTCCAAGTAGCAACTGTTGGCAACTGTGATTCTGCGTTAGATTTCCAGGCTGCCATTGTTGTTGGTGTTATTACTGGTTCCAAGACAAAAGAAATTATTCACAACTTCAAAGTAATAAAAAATATACATTAGCAGTCATATACAGACCAATCCGCAAATAGAGAGAGTAACTGATGTTGAAAACGGGTTGCTTGTATTTAACAGTATATGTACTAGCAACAGCAGCAACTATGGCCACACCAGAGCAGAAAACAAAAGCAAAGACATTGATAACTAATAGCGGAATAGAATTACTGGTCCGAAATAAGCGACGTTTGCGTCGCGAATGGCAAGCCTACCGATCTCCCGATGCAAAAATTCGTCTTAAGGTGGAAGAAAAACAAACTAAAAAAGGCATTAGTATACGAAGAAGAAAGAAATATCAAACATCTTATAACGTCTTTGTCTCCCAACGTTTCTACTAAAAAATAAAAAATCTCTATGGAAAGCTAGCAAAAACCTTAAGCCGCCAGTAAGCACTGAAGTGCCGTTGAGACTGCGCAATGGTTCATGGGACGGATGAAGAAAAGTCGTCTTGTTTTGCAGAGCACCTCAGCACAGTATTTCAACCAAATACTGCTACATATAGTGCACTTTTGTCACCGAACCATACTGATCCCAGATACACTATTACTTGCGGAGCATCTGTGTCTGAACTAAAAAACACTATTATCGCCTTAAATCCACAAAAATATCCAGGAGACGATTATATCTCACCAAAAATGCTAAAAGAATTGCCGAGCATTGCACTCGGTTTTCTTGCAAAGCTTTTCAGTGTCATTTTAATGCTAGGATATCATCCACAAATCTGGAAAAAGTCGCAGATAATTATGATAGCGAAACCAGGTAAAGACGCCACCCTGCCGTCATCATATAGACCAATCAGCCTGTTGCCTTGCCTATCAAAACTTTTCGAAAAAGTGCTGCTATCAAAAATTACTCCTTTTCTCCATCAAAACGATAATATTTCTACACATCAATTTGGTTTTCGGGAAAAAAACGGCACAATTGAACAAGTAAATCTTATAACAAATGAAATAAGGAAAGCTTTCGAAATGAGAGAGTATTGCTCGGCCGTTTTTCTTGATGTGGCGCAAGCATTTGGCATCCTAGAATCCTACTTATTCAACAGACGAATCATGGTAAAAGTAAATGAATACATAACAAAAGAGTGTCCAATTGCGGGTAGTGTTCTTGGACCAATATTGTACATACTGTTTACCACAGATATTCCTACAAGACACGAAGTAATTACGTCAACATTTGCGGATGATACTACTATACTAAGTCGACATAAATGCCCCATTATAGCCACAAAAGTGTTACAGCAGCATCTTAAACTAATTGAAGAATGGCTAGCAAAATGGCGCATAAAAGTTAATGAAAACAAGTGCAAACACATAACTTTTACATTAAGGCCAAAAACGTGTCCTACTGTTAAGCTCAACAATGAATCAATACCGCAAGCTGACGAAATTACATATCTCGGAATCCACTTGGACAGGCGCTTAACCTGGAGACGACACATTGCAGCTAAATAGCTGCAGCTTAAACTCAAATCTGCCAGTTTGGCTTTTAAACAAGAAGTCTGGACTTAGCCTTAGCAACAAAGTCCTCCTATATAAGCAACAATAAAACCGATATGGATGTATGGAATCCAGTTATGGGGCACAGCTTGCCCGACGAATATAGATATAATTCAAAGATTCCAATCGAAAACGTTAAGAGCAATAACGGGCGCACCATGGTACAAGCGAGATGAAAATATTCATAGAGTTCTAAATATACCTACCATTAAGGAAGAAATTGAAATCGCAGCCCCAAAAATACTTAACAAAACTGCGTAACCATCCGAACCCTTTGGCTAACACCTTGGCCCATGCAACAAGTCAAACCCGCCTGCGAAGAAGAGACAAAGCAGCCTTCTAAAAAGCAACGTCAAGCCAGCAGCCTCTTCCTACTAAAGGGCTTTATGTTTTAATTTAGTTTAATATTTTATTACTTATTGTTAGGCTTCCGAAGTCGAAGCAGATTCAATAAATAAATATTAATGTTAAAACTTCAAAGTAATGACTATCAACAGTGACGTCGAAGCCGAATGGCGAATTCGAAGACTATTTGTTTGATGACAAAAGGTATTTTGTCGTGCTATCATTCATTACCAGAGCTCTGTAGCTCTATTATTTTTTCTAGCAATAAATTAAAGAAGTCACACGATAAGGATTCACCTTGTCTCAAACCTCGTTTGGTATCGAACGGTTCGGAGAGGTCCTTCCCGATTTTGACGGAGCTTTTGATGTTGCTTAACGTCAGTTTACATTGCCGTTTGCGAGAATATCCAATTCAGACATATCGTAGAGTCAAGTCCTTTTCCTGATTTGGAAGACTGTTTCAAAATCGATGAAGAGGTGATGTGGGACGATCCTCTTTTCACGGATATTTTCCAAGATTTGGGGCAAAATAAATATCTGGTTCAATCAGTTTGTTGAAGGTGGGCTTTAGTCTTCCACACAATACGCTTGGTAGTACTTTAAATGTGATGTTGTGGGGGCTTATCTCACTGTAATTTGCGGAGACATTGGGGTGACTCTTTTTGTGGATTGGACAGAGCATACTTAGGTTACATTCGTCGGTCATGCTTTCATCCAACCACATCCTTCACCAGATGAGATACTGTCTGTAGAACCGATTGTCGCGAGAATCGATCTTGCGCGCAAAGTTAGTTTCTTTTGGATCGTCCGTTAGATGAACTGGACGTCATCAACTAATTTATACTGCTCTTAAGCGGGGTTATCTAGCCTCTACAACAACAAGGAGTCTTCGACGCAATGTTTATATAGTAATTTATGGGCTCCTTATTGACGTTGTGCATTGAGAAGATGGACCTTGGATTACCTGAGTGGGTGGTATAGTATCAAAGTGGTTAGAGCCCCAAAGTTAAGAAATTTAAAGAAGTGGATTCGAGTTATGTTCTCTTCCCGCTACTGTTTAATTCCTACATTTCGAAGCTCCTTCTACCACCAGATGGTGTTTCCTTAAACTCAACCTTAGTAGCCGAAGTAGTCAGGCAGTTCGTGAGATCCGTGAAATATTCACGCAATTAAATCCTGAATTCTGTAGTACGCTGAGCCATCACTTTGATCGACTCGCCTTCTATACGTAGCCCGCATATAAACTAAAACCCACTAACCTAACACCCGCTATATCGACGACAAACACCAAAAACAACAGTTGTAGTAAAAAAATGAATGTTTGATACGCCTTGGCTTGAGCTTAATTGAATCCATTACAGACGCTCCGCCTAATGAATTTTTGTGTCATTATATTTATGGCAGGAGTGACAGCTCTTGACCGTTTAAAAATATATCCGGGTTAACTCCATCCAATCTCTAATTATTGCAGACAACAAATTCGAACTTCTCGTACTAACCGTTAAACTTTGACTCAAGTAAAGTATGATCTATTTCACGATCCAACGGTTGTATATCCCACAAGTCTACACATGATACTAACCACCTCTTTGCACACCGTCTTCAACCAACTCAAAGGAGGGATGTCTCAACACCCTGCAGCTTAAGGGAATGTCTGTCGAAAGAGGAAACTAAAGTCCAACAGTCGGCTCTTTATACCGGAACGTTCTGCATTTTTATCCGGCCAAGAACAGTCGCTCTCTTTGGTTCGAACCCATCGGAATAGCATACTTCGGTTTACTTGCTGGTAAAGAGAAGTATCTTTAGACGAATAATCTTATGACAGTGGAAGACTGCTCTGTAGCTCAAATTGCCGCATCAAATCTGCTATTTGGTCCAGGCTTCGTAGCGTGGAGAGCGATGTTGTCTAAAGGGCAGTATTGGTGATAATCCTTCTTTTGCTGATATACAGAGCGGTTCCCCTCGTGACTTTCTTAGTTTCTTCGAGAAACAAGAGTCGTTTACAGGACTCCGTCAAGTTTTTTTCTTGAGATTCTGAACGGTTGACAGATTCCAAATGAAAATATTTCTTCTTACATATAATTTAATGGCTCGGTACTCTTAGAAGCCTTTGGGTAATGCTGCATTAACGGCTTTGCCCAGTGGTTGATGGGTAGTTTATAATGTGGCGAGAATATCTTTAGAAGACATGGTGCACTTTATCTGTTCAGGAACCATTTGGGACTGTATTATGTACTTATTCTCCTTTTTAACACAAACATTACACTTCGAATAAAATCGAGTCTTCAATCTAGATAAGTAACACAAATTGTGAATATTCGAAACGACAACAACAACAACAACAACAACAATAATACTCAACAATACAATATGTAGACTCACATCATATCGCTGAGGTCGCTAAGCGCTAATTATCGAAATCGTCCTAGTCCGAGCTAACATTGAGTCCAATAATGCTCGATCCAATATTTCTGCCGTGTGCTGTGCAAAGAAGTCTTTCGATTTTCAAGCTAAGTTGGCGGCATCAAGCGCAATGACATGGCTCGGGCCTTAAAACACTAATTCAACGTCTTACATCGCCAGTGGTATAAGTCTCCAAAAGGAGGTGCTCGTACAAAAAGGTTCCTCCACCAACAAATATTAGGGAAACGGAATGCCTTGCGTGTAGCCTTTCTCTTTACACAGCGAGGGGAAAATTATCCTAGTGTACTTGGTATGCTATGATGGCGCGCGCTATACCATCTGGTCCCTTTGGGTAATGGGGGCGGCCTCAAATGGTTGGGCATTAATAAGTGCGTGCCGGATCAGATTCTTGCGATCTTTGAAAGCAAACACATCTTTTCGCAGACGGGCGTGTTTCTTTTCGTGAAAAAATATAAATATAATAGATTGGTGCCAATAGAAGCGAGAGAAAGGCAGAGAGGGCAGCTGAAGCCCCCCCGGTTTAAAGTTGTCCCCGGCAGCACGGAAGTAGTGCGAGTGGGTTCGTAACCAGTTTGGTTAGACCACACCTCGGGTGCACCCCAAAGTGTTGTTGATGGTAGGCTTTAACGAACAACCACAGGTGGTATACGAGTATGTACGTATAGGTATACATACGCATATACATATTGTTATTAGGAAAAGTGAAGGTGACAAAGTATGCGCTGCAATTTGCTGTTACCCACCACATGTGACCAACAGAGGACCTTGAAGTCCCGCCGGTTAAAAAAAAAAACAAGAATAATACATCTAATGTCCCCTCACCATTTTTGATTGAGCTTTTAATTCGAGCTTGGAGATTAACTTATATTTGTATATAGTTTTCGAGTCGAAGATCAAAGGTTAAGATGCACTATCTGCTCAATTTTTTTACATGTACAAGGAAGTTTGACATCAAAACTGAATTTAGAGTTAGGTATTGTTTTCGGCTCGAGCATAGTGGAGTTCTTCATTTTATGAGCAAAATTAAGGCATTTCAGCTCCTGAAAGAAAATGTATTTATTAATGTAGTGTAAGCACTGCGAAGTAAAATAAAAAGACTAACATTAAAAGACTTCGTCGGCTTGAAGGCATTGCCAATATATTGCTGGAACAATTGGCAAACAAATTTATCCGGCGACTGGAGTCCAAGCTGTGGAATATACAGAAACACACCAACATCCAAATTATTAATGTCTAGTCGAACTAACAACCTGTTTTCGTTCCTTGAGAACTACATTCAAGCTCTTAACGCTACCTTTGGAATGGGATATGGCGTCGGTTTGTCAACGTGATTACGGAGGTCGTCAATGACCATCGAAGCTTTACACATATCATTTTCCCACATACCCTTTTGTATTTGGCCCGTGTGCATGTGATAGAACGTGCCCTCGCCATTTTTGAAGCCTCGCGCAAAATGTCCTTCATAACGATTGCCGTTTTCTGTGAAATAAATCCAATCCAATAAGATCTCTCCACTTTCTATTCACCACAACACACCATAAAATAAAACACCCGCACCATGCTTCACATCCGCCTCCCATTCACCCATATAAATTGCATCGTTATTATACCACATAACACCCGCACCATGACGTCTATTCCGCTCCCACCAACCATAATAGACGCCATCCCGAAAGAATTGCTTGCCCTCGCCACATTTCATGTCGTCATGCCATTCCCCAATATACAAACGCTCCATTGTGCCATTCGGTAGACGATAACGCATCGTTCCGTGGCCGTCACGCTTGCCATGACGCCACTGCCCGTCGTATATGAAATGCTTTTCCGACTCTTTAACGCCATAATGATGATGTTGATTTCGAAGCCAATAACCTTTATAGGTGCCACCGCCGGGGAAAAAGAATGCTGCTCGCACACCCGTACTCTCAGCTTTAATGTTATTCTTGCGCACGCAGGTCTGCACACAGCCGCCGTGCACTCTATCCCACGAGTTGCATTGTGCCATCGGTGGAATGGTTGCGGTGGAAACCGGTGTAAATCGGATGAAAAACTAGTTCGACCAAAAAAATATGTACAAAGTTTCAAAGTCGAAAAAGTAAAATGTAAAAAAATTAATTTTTCTATGTTGCCACCTGATGGCTTCCTCATATACTTGGGTTCCTTCTAAAAAATATTAAGGAAGACTACAAAATCGTTTCCGAGTAGGCGCATATGTGTTCTTAGCGGAACTCAATATATCTAGAAAGGAGTAGGTCCTCAGCGTCTCTAAATAACTGTATGTTCGTGAATGTGGGGACTAATACCAAAACACGAACTTTCCACAGACAAAGTAGTTCCTCGCCACCTCTACCAGGTGTGTTAGTTTTTTCGATAAAGAAAACACTTAATTTTCAGAGGAATCTCAAAATTTTTTTATTCAAAGTATTGACCAATGGTTTCTACACATCTCGCCCATCTCACAGGCAAATTATGGTTACCATTCCAAAAAAAACTTTTTCTCTTTCGAGGCAAACCATTCGAAGAGCCATTTTTCGACTTCTTCAAAATTAGCAAAGCACTGCTCTGCAAGGGAGTATCCCATCGATGCGAAAAGGTGATAGTCGGACGGGGCGAGGTCTGGAGAGTACAGCGGGTGCGATAATATTTCCCAATTAAATGTTTTTAATGTGTCTTTCACCAGTTTAGCGGTATGAGACGGCGCGTTGTCATGTTGCAAGATAACTTTCTCATGTCTTCGGGCCCATTCCGACCGTTTTTCAATCAACGCATGATTCAAATTGATCATTTGTTGTCGGTAGCGATCCGTGTTCACCGTTTCACTAGGTTTTAACAACTCGTAGTACACCACACCACACTGGTCCCACCAAACACAGAGCATTGTCTTACGGCCACAGCGATTTGGCCTTGCAGTCGATGGGCCAGCTTCACCAGGGGAAAGCCATGATTTTTTTCGCTTCGGGTTCTCAAAATAAATCCATTTTTGTCCCCCGTGACTGACAATTCGATACAGAAAAGATTTCGTTTCGAATCGTTGAAGCAGCATTTCACAAACGGTTTTTCGATTTTCCATTTGTCTATCGTTCAGCTGGTGTGCCACCCATTTTCCATACTTCTGGATCTTTCCCATGGCTTTTAAACGTTGGCAAATTGCTCCTCGAGTCACATGTAGTGTTTCTGCCAATTTTTGTTGCGATTGGGTTGGATCAACATCCAATAACGCCTGCAATTCCTCGTCTTCGAACTTTTTCGCTGCACCAGGATGTTCATTGTCTGTCAAATCGAAATCTCCACTTTTAAATTGACGAAACCATGTCTCACATGTTCTAATCACTGGAGCATGTTCACCATAAGTTTCTACCAGCTTCAGCTGCTTTTTTCTTCTGATGAAATAAGAAAAGCAACGAATGCCGCAAATGCGATTTACTTGGAACGAAACTCGACATATTCACTGAGGTAAACAAATATGACGATATTATTTTGGCGGAATGTGACTTGCGTATTTTTGTAGGTTAATGTCAATAGAAAAAAATTACATAGGTACATGCCAAATCATAGAAATTTATACATATTGCTAGCGACATCTACTAGTAAAACCTGCAAACTTCAACTAAAACCCCTGGTAAATACCTAATTTACTCCGCTTAATTTTTTAAGATAGCCATGTGTTCATTGGATATTATGTACAGCGGTCCATCCTATGACGTTACCGTCTGGTAGTCGGTTTTGAATGAAAATGCTTTCAAGAGCAAATGAATATAGAGTTCATCAGTATGCAGCTGCTCTTTTAACGGAAGCTCGAACAGTACCTCTGTCACTTTCACTGTCCGAGAAGGAATAATTTACTATACTTTTCAATCACAGCAGATAATTCAGCAGTTTAATTACCGACATACACACCGTTTTCCTCTCTGAGAAGCACGCCTCAAGATCTCGGTATAAGGCAAATACGAGGGCTGCTATATATATTTCTGGCCTAGGCAACACTAAGTGTTGCCAGGTGCAATTTGACATTTCCATTGGAAAGTTTGACATTTTTTAGCATAACATCACTCAGAACGTTTTGTCATTTAATCGTGAATTGTTTTATTTACAGGGAATTAAAAAATTCATCTCGGTCGCCAGAAGATGCTGTTGAAGCATTCAAAAACCATGTTTTGGAGGTGTCTCAATCGGAGTGGAAAAAGTGCTTCGAAAATTGGTTTGAGCGCATGCAAAAGTGTATAAATCTTGATGGAGAATATTTTGAAAAACAATAAAACCCTTTTCGTTGATAAATATTCGTATTTTCATTATTAGGCCGGAAATATAGGTATATAGCAGCCCTCGTACTATATAACTGGCATATTTATTTGCAGTCGAAGGTTAAGTGTGGAAGTGATACCAAAAGTTGAAGTGCATTTACGACAGAAAAAGAAATGGTAAAATTCGTGAGTATGAAAAGCATGGAAAGTTAGTCGACAGAGGAAATACTTGAGAATTCTATTAGACAATAAGCCGACTTGCTGAAGCTTTCAAAACCCGGGCATACTCATATAGGAAAGATAGGGGTGATCTGTAGAGTATGGCGGGAATACCGCAATCCGCATCCAATTTGTGGTGCTGGTTCAATGTTTCTCCAGCTAAAGGAAGAAATAGCCTAAAGTTCTAGGTGGCTTTCAAACGACTGATGGATGTTTTCGGTCTGACCAGCACCCGAACCCATGACCCTACGAATAGTAGCACGTGGTGCTAATCACTCGATTGCAACGGCCGTCATGCATAGGAATATATTATAGCTATCGATAAGAGTTTTTGCACAAGAAAAATTATGAATATCTCTAAAGCGATTTGCTATTGACTTCCGTTTGCCGATAACAGAAACTCAACATTAAACTTGACTTGGTAAGCTGCGCTATGCAAATCATTTGCAGTTTCATATCTAAAATCATCTCGAAATGTACAAGCAACTAGCGGCGTATTTGCTTTATTTAATACTTAAATTGCAAAGAAACGCCGACATAGTGACGGCTACTCAGGATGAAGAAGTCCCCACGCAGCCTTTGACCATATACGTAGACGCGGGTGAGGAAGTAGAGACGCTTTTGAAATCCATGAATTTATACGGCAGCAAGCAAGATGATTTCGAGAAAATGTTATTTCGGTAAAAAAGAAATAATCTAAAAAATGAAGAAAACATAACCTCACTTTTTGTATTCACCCTTTAGAGTACAAACACTCATGGAATCAATGGATAAACGTTTAACGAAATTAGAGAGTGATTTTGAGACCACTAGTGATAATCAACAAAAGTGAGTGTGTAGAAATTTTTAAGTGTGGGCTTAACTCCACATTTAAAGTAACTTACAAGTCAAGTGAATCAAGTTGAGCCCACAGTAGTCGGGGGGGTGCGCGGTATCTGACACCATACGGATGTTCATAGGCTCGAACTCTGGTTTGGGAAATTTCAACCCCTCTCCAGTGTATTTGAAACAAAATCTTAAAACTCATAAAAATCCAACATCCGTTTGGAGGTGGCTTGGAAAAAAAACCATAGGTCCGGTCTTTTCATTTTGCTGCAAAAGCTCTTTTCTGGATGTTGGCCAAAGTATTTAACTACAGACTCATACACAGAGAGTACTTTGGGAAAAAAAATTACATAGAGGTTTTACATTGAGCGATCTGTCAGTTGAGCAAGTGGCTAGACTGTTAACAACAAAATGAAGGATTCGTTTGTTTCTAAGAACCTAACTATTTCGACTAATTGCATTTGCAAACATCCCGAAGATCATCATCTACAATACGGTGGGCCCACTTACCAGCGAAATTCCCAAACATTTTTCGGGAGCTCCGATGCTTAGGACATAATTGTGCACATTATTTGTCAATGTCAATAATTTTATCTAATAAATCCGTGGATGTCTAATTATTGTTTTAATTAAAGCTTTGCAAAGTCTTCAGGTGACTCATCATTACTTTAATACCAAGCGAAATCGTCTGGACGACATGGAATTATCTCATTTCTTCCAGTCAAATCATTCGGCTTTCCTGACTGTAGCTGGAAGTAATGGACTTTAGTCGTCTCTTACGACAGGCATGCCTTACCACGGGCAATTCTTGAGCCTCTAACCCGCAGGGACGGATCAGTTGATATTATCTATACTCGGTTCTTTAAAACGGATTGATCAATTATGGGGCAAATTAAATGGTCCGAACTGCCGAAAAATTGTTCCTACTTGCATTGTTTGACGGGAAACCTATGCTAACGACTTTCGAATTAGCTAGCAGTTTTTTTTTTGTCCTATTCAATTGTAATAGATTTACATACATATATGCTACTCTAGAGTAGAATTCCTTCGATATTTAAGATAGAGATGCCGCTTTTGATGCGACAGTGAATGGTTCACTGATTGAGAGGACCAAGAAACTCAACAACGCTTGCCTGTAAGCTTACTCAGTCTTCCCCGGTCGGAAAACTTTCCAGTTATTGAAGTTATACATATATTTCAGCTAAATGGGAAACTAGACTTAGGACTGTAGACAAAAAGGCTTACTTGCTTTGCTAGTAAACTATTTCTCCCCAGACATCTCCCACCTGGAAAACCAATTTCATGTAAATAAATTGTTGGCCTGCTGTTAAAATACCTGTTCAACTATCAGAATTCTGATAGTTGTGCGATGGATGTACTTTGCTGGCCAGTGTAGCTAGACAATTATCCTTATTCGGTACACCTTTAGAAGTGATCCTCAATTTCTCATTTGAATTTCTTTGCGAAACTAGCGCCCTCGGTAATAGTCGATTTCGGTGCAAACACTGACTGCCCAGTTGTCCAAACAATTGCATTGGCCCAGGTGATTCTATTGCAATGTCCCGCAATAAGTAAGGTCTGGGCACGACGCCGACGAAACTGCGCCGCTCCAAAGATTGTGCTTTTCATGTTTTTTTGTAATTATTGCTGATTTTATGCACTTGAAATGGTATATTAATTCCGGTCCCAAGTATTAGTACCAAAAAGAAAAGAGTGAGACCTACCAAAATTTATCGGATCATAACGACGACCTGAGTTGATTTAGCTTTGCCCGTCTGTTTAACGCAAACTAGTTCCTTCCGGGTGGTGAGATATATCAATCATACTTATACAATGTTTTGGGTCAAAAATGCGTAAAAGAAAGCAATGAACATAAGTTCACTCTAGAGTAAAATAACTGCCTGTTAGGCGTTAACCCATCAATTTTGGACATTAATATGGCACACGATTTGAAAAGAAGCGGTAACCAAAGGTACTCTTAAAAGGTCTTATTTATTTTGAAGGCTGATGATTTTTAACCCATCAAAATGGTTTCATATAGTACCTCTATCCACAATGACATCCCTGTTTGTACAGCAGAAACTGTAGAATCTTTAGAGATTCCCGAAAGAATTCGGTCGCTTTTCATTCGCTCTTTTTGTTGAAATTTTTATTTATTTTCTCGAATCATTTGATAAAAATTTACATTTAAATGAATATAAAACAAGAAAACAATCACTTCTAAACCCATTTTAGCGATCAATCTTCCATAACAGCCTTCGAGAGCCGTCTTACAGATATAGAAAATGCATTGGATTCTACTAAAGACCGAGAGAGGAGGTAAAATTTTTATATTATTTTTAAGAAAGTAGTAACTATTTAAATATATATTTCAAAGGTATTATTTCAAAACTTTTAATTTGTTGATCCAACATTTTATGAACAATTTTTAAATTCTTCTCAGAAACATTCAATTTCTAATGGAAAAATTATACGAAATGGACAAAATGTTAAAATCTGCACCAAACGCGCTAACAGTGTGAGTATTCAGAATATATTTAGTAAAAAATATTATCGAAAAATACATATCGTATACATAATGAAAAGTGCCAGAAATGGGCATTCCATTTAAGAAATAATCGGCTATAATACCGAGTTAACTGCATCGAAAACTTGCAAAGCTGGAGTGTTCTCGCTCAAAGAGCTACATGATCTATCCAGTGGGGCCGCTGCCTCTTGATTCGCAGGTCTTCTCTCCATCGCCTGCGATATTCGTCGTTGCCAATACGTAAATGATCATAAGTTGTAGTCACCGTATATGCCATTTATCAGGACTGGCACGGTGATCGACTTATAGAGTTTGGCCATTGTTCGTCGAGAGAGGACTTTTCTTTTTAATTGTCTACTCAGTCCAAAGTAGCAACTCCTGGCAAGGCTAATACTGCGTTGGACTTCCAGGCTGGCATATTATTGGTGTTAATACTGGTTCCAAGATAGATGAAGTCATCTACAACTTCAAAGTTATGAGTGTCAACAGTGAATGCGATGACTGTTTGTTTGATGAAAGGAGATATTTCGTCTTGTACTAATTTACCACCAGACCAACTCACTTTGCTTGCCTGTCTTATAGAATATTATACATATCTTCTCCTGATGGAGTTTTCGGTGTCGCTTAACGTCAGTTCACAGAGCAGTTTAAGTTTTGTGGGGATACCAAACTCAGAAAAAGCCGAGTATACTATAGATAATCACTAGATCACCTCTTTGTGACCTACGAAAGAATTCTTCGATCTTGAAACCTTCTGTAAGTAGCCGCATCAGTCGACCATCTTCTCAAGTTCTTCATACTCATGTATTTCTGCCATTTCAAGTCTCGGTATCTCTGTCACAGTTCGTTTCGCTATCTGTTGTGATTGCAGCTTTTCGACGTCCAACATTCCTTGTCTTTGTTGAGGGAGTATTTGCAAAACAAAGGCGGCTGTGTATATTTGATGCTAAAAGATAGTGGTACGATAGCAGAGCGAACCCACGTCAAGAACACTGGAGATATGTTTGTGAGGTTTTTTTACAAGACGTAGTCAATTAGGCTTCGGGGAATCCTTAAACCGAATAATTCAGAGTGGCTCCACTGAAGTTTCCTCTCTTTTAGCTGTAACCGAGGGCTACACAAGAGTTGATCATGGTTCAATGATACCAGATGTGGACGTTAGAGAAGGAATCGAGTATAATCTGTAACTCCCCATTATTTGTGAATAGAAGTATTCCACTAAATAACATTTTAAATCAAAAATTTCACTTTTATTGTATCTTATTTCAGCAGAGGCAAGCAGTTTGATATACGTTACACACCGCCGCAAATCAAGATGCCAACCACTTATACGGATTGTGCGGATGTCAAAATGAAACTTGGTGCCCGGTATGCGGACGGCGTGTATGAAATAAATGTGGCAAACTTTCCCCCCTGGAAAGTGCGTTGTGTGAGCAAGTGTTTGGTGGGCAATTGTTGTGCGTGGACTGTGATTATGCATGGCAGTGCGGATAGTGTAGAACGTGTATATCAAAGAGATTGGAATGAATACCAAAATGGCTTTGGCACCGCCAACGGTGATCACTTTATTGGATTGGATCGTTTGCATGCACTGACAAATCGCTCACCACAACTCATGGTAATTACCGACTATGTGCTCAGCAAAGAATATATTTTCAAGGATTTCCGTGTTGCGAGTGCGCTGTTCAATTATGCCGTCACTAATCCGATGGACCTTGAGAAAATTGCAGGAGGCTTAAATGATTTAATGTTAAGCAAAATTTGGAAGTTTTCCACCAATAGCAATTGTGCCATGCTACACGCGCGAAGTTGGTGGTACAATGACCAATGCATCGGAGGTTTTCGAAGAGAGTAAGTTATCCTATGTACGAATGTCTTATCTACTTTCATTTATTTATTTTTGTTTTTCTAGAACTTTGTCGGATAATATATATATGATGATACGTCCTGAGCAGTGTAATGGTAATTAGTGAATGTATACTGTACTATTTTTTAAACAAAATACATTCATTTCAAATTAATGTAATTGTTTTATTAAGAAACTATAAAGACGAAAATTCGAAACTCGAAAGTGTTAGTAAAACGCCTTAAAACCTTAGCAAAACAATTCTTTGAAGAGCTTTTAAAAACAGCTTACCGGTTTCCACCATCATACACGATTCTATACGCGAAGGGCGGGCCGTATAGAGATCTGTAGTGGCTCTTTGTGACAAGCCGCTCCTTTCCTGTTGTCTACTCAATTTAAACGGTCGTTACTCCAGCCGAGTGGGTTTGTTGTATTTTCCACTCGCTAAAGATAGTTTTAATTCCAGATGTACAAGTAAAACGGCGGAGAATATTAATACCTTGAATAAAAGTGCTGGCATTAAAATAGGCTCTTTAAGAATCAATCATTTTTCACATCCAACATCAGTTCACTTAGCCACACGCATAAGCTTCACAGAGCTAACAACTTCAAACACACCGGAGACCAATTTAAAATTGTCGAAGAGGTGGAGTGTATTTGACAGGCGAAAAGCTACACCTACAAAACCCAATGAGCATGTTCGCTTCTTACACACGTGAAAATAATAATTTATCTGGAGGAGAAAATCACCGCTACGCCTTACAGGCTTTTGTTGGACAATATATAGTGGAGTTTCAAGTTAATTCAATGTGAAATTGCCTTTGTATAGCACTCTTTTTGCGAAGTTTAAGATGACTTTCATATCCAATATTGAAAATTTGTCTAGTCCTCTGAACTGCACAGGTTCTACATTTCTAAAACGTGTTCTAGATAAGGTCGCATAGAAACAGAGAAGGTGTTCCAACGTTCTACAAATATGTGCCTCCCTAATCTTACAGCATAGAGTTTTTGGTTTGTCATTTGGCCTACAACTGTCATGCAATCCTTTCGGAACCGTGTCTTGTACTTTCTTTTCACAGCAGCGGTTGAAACAGAGAAAAAGAGATTGTTCGGTGAGTTAGCCTTTAGGGGGCATGAAAAGGGGTGGTTACCATTGTGCGAGGGCTCAGTGCATGAAGGACCTAGGATAGTTAGAAGTCTCGGCCAAGTCAGAATAAGTAGGACTTAAGTCGACTACATATCCAGGCCCTAACTGAGTCAGTACTCATAAAGCAGCTCGAGCTTTTAATTTGCTATGGGTGGTGAATTCAATCCGAGCACGTCATTCACGGGAACAGAATTTAAAAAGGTGTTGACGCACTCTCAACAGAGGTTATAGACAGCATTAAAATAACGTAATATAAATCAAAATCTCTCAGACTAAAGCGGTGATTTCAATAACGTTTTTTTAGTCAGGGCTTTTCTGAACTATAATTTGTGGTGCAAAGGGGTACAATCAAGCTTCTGGGTATGTTGTTACAGTTGCGAGGCTATACTCAATTCCTACTCTTGCGCCCATGTCGCGCACCCAGGAAGCATGAGCAACTCTTATGCAAGATATAGTAACCTACGCGTGTGGAGCCTTGAGTCACGGCTAATGAGAGAGGAAGCTTCACTGGAGCCACTACGACTTATTCGGTTTAAGTTCACTAGAGGTCGCTATATGTGTAAAAAATTTAAACTCACTCGCCTAGTGAGGTTGTGTGCTGGGCTTGGAACCCGCCACGTAGAAACCAGTTTCAATAAAAAAAATAATAATGCCTTGGATGAGATACCTCTTTCTGATGACGATCCCCGTAAATGATCACGATTTGGGGGCGTGCACCTGGAAGGACCGGTCCCATAATTGACAAGGTGCCGCTTCCCAGCAAGTTGATGTCCTCTTAAGAATAAAGGCTGATATCACTGCCATCCAAGAAGTGCCATGGACGACTCTTTTGAATACAAATAATAACGTAATGGAGCCCTTCCTTCCTCTGCTTCCACCAGCGGGTACTGCCTCGAATATTTTCAAAGCTGGAGTGCTTTCATCCATTCGGACGACATGACCTAGCCAGCGTAGCCGCTGTCTCTTCCTTCGCTGAAATATGTCAATATCATCATATAGCTCGTACAGCTCATCGTTCCATCGTCTGCGGTATTCGCCGTTACTAATGCGCAAATGACCATAAATCGTTCACAAAACTTTTCTCTCGAAGACTCCTAGAGCCAACGCATCAGATGTTGACATCGTCCACGCTTCTGCGCGAGTTTAATTTTCGTTTGTTGAAAAGGGCTTTACGTTTCAATTGCCTACTCAGTCCAAAGGAGCGCCTGTGGGCAAGAGTTTTTCCGCGTTGGGTTTCAAGGCTGACGTTATTATTGGTGTTGATGCTAGTTCCTAGATAGACGAAATTCTCTACGACGTCAAAGTTATAACTGTCAACAGTGACATAGGAGCCGAGTCGCGAATGCGATGACTGTTTGTCTGATGACAGGAGATATTTCCTCTTGTCCTATTTTACTACCAGATCCATTCGCTTCGCTTCTTTATCAAGTCTGGGGAAAGCAGAACTCACGGCGCGGTTGTTGGGGCCAATGCCAGCAGCTGTACACTCTTATAGAATATTGTACCTTCTCTATTCTCTCAAGGCCAGTTTACAGCCTTTCACACAATACACTTGATATGACCTTATATGCGATGTTAAGAAGGCTTATCCCACGGTAATTGGCGCAGACTGTGAGATTTTTTGTGGATTCGGCAGAGCACACTTAAGTTCCAATCGTCGGGCATGCTTTCATCCGACCATATTTTGCAAAGAAGATAATGCATGCACCTGATCAGCTCTTCACCGCCATGTTTGAATAGCTCTGCCTATAGGCCGTCAGCCCCAGCAGCTTTGTTGTTCTTTAGTCGGGCAATCGCTATTCGAACTTCGACATGGTCAGGTAGTGAAGCGCCTGTTCCATCGTCTTCAAATGGGGTTTCACCTTCTCCGGGTGTTTCATTTTCACTGCCGCTCAGCAGGCTTTAGAAGTGTTCCCGCAATAGCTTCAGTATACTCTGGTCGTCGTCGTATCTTTTCGAGCATCACCCATGTCGGCCAGCTTCTCATGCTGTTCGTACTCACGTATTTCGGCCTCTTTCTTTTTTTCCCTGCAAATACGTCTTGCTTTCCTCTTTAGCTTTCGGTATCTATCCCACCTCTCACGTGTTGTAGCCGATCGCAAGGTTGCGGGGTAGAAAGTCTGCTTTCTCTCCACTGCGACACGGCAGTCCTCATCGTACCAGCTGCTTTTGCGACCTTTCCGAAATCCAATAGTTTCGCTTGCAGCTGTACGTAGAGAGTTTGCAATGCCGTCCCACATTTCCCTTATACCGGGTTGTTGATGAGTGTTCTCAGAGAGCAGGTGTGCAAGTCGAGTAGAAAACCGCTCGGCAGTTTGTTGTGATTGCGGCTTTTCAACGTTGAACCTTTCTTGTGTTTTTTGACGGGTGCTCTTCGATATACAGAGGTGCGTACGAATTTTCGCTGCGATAAGATAGTGATCGGAGTCAATATTAGTATCTCGGAACGTACGCACGTCTAAAACACTGGATAGATGTCTTCCGTCTATCACAACATGATCGATATAATTGAAAGTTTTTCGATCTGGGTACAGCCAAGTAGCTTGGTGAATTTTTTTGTGCTGGAATTTAGTTCTACAGACAACCATATTTCGGACCCGGCGAAGTCGATCATCCTCAGCCCATTTGGGGATGTTTCGTAGTGTAGACTGAATTTTCCGGCTGTTGTCCCAAAACTACCTCGTAATCAAGTACACTTTTGACGTCGTGACGGGAGCAGTTTTTCATTGGATTTTGCTTTTTATGTGGTGGGTCCCAAACCCTACGCACAACCGCATGGTCTTCGCCTTCAAAAGGATGTTTGTTGGATACGCAGAGGATACTTGGTCTAAGACCGGAAGTCGTGAGCTGCAAAAAATCGTTTCTGACCACTCCCAGGTGAATGGCAGTCAAAAACTTTCCTCACTTGCTTGAACTTCTACACATAGCACCATCCCCCCACTACTTACTAAAAGCTTTAAATTAAGTAATTTCCCTTTTACACGCTTTATATTAGCTTCACTTGTATGTCAGTATGTCTGTCTGTCAGTTTGTAACTTTTTAGCGGTGACTCGATCCCAATATGAAATATTTGAAATGCGAATCGTTGCATACATCGTAGCGTTGACAGAATTAATCAGAGAACGTATAATAATCCATACTAATAATTATTATACGTTCTCTGATTAATTCAGAGAAAAAAAATCAAAATAGAGTTAATTAGAAAAATATATAAAATAAATATAGTTTAAAAAAAACTAAAAAAAACACGCTTTTAAAGAATATTAAACTAAAAAGTTGAAAATAATTTTGGAAATAAACTTAAGACAATAGTATATAAAAAATACTTGTATAATTAAGAGAAGAGCGTGGGGCGTTCGATATATGGAAATTATGGTACAAAGCGCCCCACGCTTTTCTCTTAATTATACAAGTATTTTTTATATACTATTGTCTTAAGTTTATTTTCAAAATTATTTTCAACTTTTTAGTACAATATTCTTCAAAAGCGTGTTTTTTAGTTTTTTAAACTATATTTATTCCATGTAACTGTTGGTGTAAGAGGCAAATGTAAACGCGAACTTCCGCGATCGGTGTAGGGTAAAGACATTTCGGACTGTCACTGGTTTTCGGTCACCGGATTGTTGAAATTTTCGATAAACCTTCAGGCGCGCCCCTTGTGCGTAATGTTGCGTTCGTCGTCAAAAAATAAAAATAAATAAAAATAAATGTACATACCATATGTACATATGTATATTTGTATGTAAACAAATAGGCGCGAATTGTTCATATTACTTTCTAAATATTTATCTCATTATTAATTCTTATTAAAACTAATTAATAATATTTAAATCTAATAACATAAATTGCAAACAAATCGTTTTGATTTTAAGCCACTCCATTTCCGGATGAATACTCTTTTTCCAATTTCACCTCAAGTGCTGCCAAACGCCACTCAACTTTTCGGTTGCAAGTTTCAATACTAAACGAATAGAAAAATATAGCCTTTATGATGAGTATGAAAATAAAAACGTTTTATAAAATAAATAAAAATAAAAATTAAAGATAACAACAACAATATATTAAAATAAAATGAATGGAATAAAATAAAATAGATAAGAATATAATTATATCTG
Source organism: Ceratitis rosa (assembly GCA_037013455.1). NCBI lineage: Eukaryota > Metazoa > Arthropoda > Insecta > Diptera > Tephritidae > Ceratitis > Ceratitis rosa. The sequence goes on from JAWMAG010000055.1 coordinate 4,593,781, forward strand.
ATATCAAAAATTTAAACAAAATAAAACCTAATACAATAATAAAAATAAAATAAAAATATTTAATTAGAATAATATAATGCAAAATAAAATTATATAAAAGAAATTAAAATTTTATAACATGAAATAAAACAAAATAAAATAATATAAGATAAAAAGTATAAAAAAGCAAAATCTGGTGCTGTTTTTGGCATCTTTGGTCCATGTGATCTGCCAAAGCAACCATTTCCCAAAATTATTAGTCGCGTCATCGTTCTTTATTATAAAATGACGATGCCTGGCTGCAGTAAGCTCTTAAACTAATGGGACTTTTTAAATGTAAAAAATGTAATTTTCTTTCAATTGTAACTTTAATGCTTATAGTATATTTATTTTTTATTGAACAAAAAGCAAAAACAAAAATTTCTCATTACTTGTTTCTGTGGCCAGGGACCCAACAAGAGATAGTATTTTTGTTCTGTTTTGTCATCTCTTGAAGGGATTTGCGACAGTCTAGTACGATTCTAGAATTTGTCATGAACGAGCCCAGAGCTTTAGAAGCTGGCTGAAGAGAAAAATATGTCCCTTCCTGAGCTTTCGTTTATAATGTGTTTAACAGAATCCATAATAGCGGAGATTCAAGGAACCATCTGTGCAAACTTCAATACTTCGTCATAAAATTGGATCAGTTATCCAAAGTAGAAACGAATTAGCCTTGCCGGTCAATCAGTAGATAGCAACAATCTCGTAACGATTAATGCGCTGGAAGCCAACAATGAGGAATTTATTCCTCAAATACCGACCGATATTGTGCAGATAATATGACAGAATTGGCGGCTGCGGTACCCAAGTGGTTAGCATTCGGAAGGCTCAGGTTCAAAACCTGGTGTCGTACAAACATCCAAATAAAAATTAAGCTAAATTTTCTAAATGCGGTCGCTCCTCGGCAGGGAATGTCAACCCCTCCGAGTGTATTTCTGACATGAAATAAAAGGCTTTCCATAAAAATCCATCAGCCGCTCGGAGGCGGCTTAGTATAATATAAACTGTAGGTCCCTCCATTTGTTGGAAAAACATCAAGACGCAAAATCACAAATTGGAAGAGGAGCTCGGCAGAAAATCACTTCAGCGGTTACAAAGTGCCAATTATATATATACCTATACGTGTATGTAAATGACAGAATTGGTCCTGCCGTATGAACCATTTACCACGCAATCGCGGTATACATTTGCATTATATTATCTGTAAACATTAAATTACTGTATCGACCATTCTGTTGGCTCAAATAAAGGTTTAATAAACCTTTCTGAATTTTACGTTTTTTTATTTAACTTGACTGATATAACATATAGATTTCCTTTTTCGGTTAGTAAATGAATTCTTCTGAGGCAAGGCATTTTCATAAGCGAATTCATAAAGGTGAAGTTGGTAGCACAGCTGATTTCCAGAATGTCAGGCAAAGCAAAGAGTGAAATATAAAAAACAAGATAGCTGGTTCATCTTGAACTTATTTACTTTACTGAAGTGGAGACAGCTTACGCGATTATAGCCGAGTTAACAACATTGCGCCATTCGTTTTTTCTTTTAACTGTTTGGCGCCAATAGGAAATACCAAGTACAGCCAGGCCCTTCTCTACCCGGTCTTTCCTCTTCCTCTGCTTTCAACGGCAGGTACTGCATTGAAAACTTTCGAAGCTGGAAGATTTGTATACATCCGGACCACATGGCCTAGCCAGCGTAGCCGCTGTTTCTTGATTCGCTGAACTATGTCAATGTTGCCGTATAACTCGTACAGCTCATCATTCCATCGTCTGCGGTATTCGCTGTCGCCAACTAGTAGAAGACCAAAAATCTTACGCAAAACCTTTTTCACGAATATTCCTAACGCCGACTCATCAAATGTTGTCATCGTCCATGCTTCCGCACCATATAGCAGAACGGGAAGGATGAGCGACTTGTAGAGTTTGGTTTTGGTTCGCCGAGAGAGGACTCTACTTTTCAATTGCCAACTCAATCCAAAGTGGCACCTGTTGCCTAAGTGATTCTGCGCTGGATTTCAAGGCTGACATTATTATTGGTGTTGATGCTGGTTCCTAGATAGACGAAATTATCTATGACCTCGAAGTTATGACATGGAAGCTAAGTCGGGAATGCGATGACTGTTTGTGTGATGACAAAAGATATTTCGTCTTGCCCTCGTTCACTACCAGACCCATATCCTTCACTTTCTTATCCAGTCTGGAGAAAGCAGAACTCACGGCGCGGTTGTTGAGACCAGTAATGTCAATATCATCGGCATACGCCAGCAGCTGAAATTTCAGCTCTGCAGCTCGTATTATTTTCTCCAGCATTAAATTAAAAGGATTGGGTAGAGCGCACTTAAAATCCAATCGTCGGGCATGCTTTCGTCCGACCATATTCTGCAAAGTAGCTAATGCATGCACCTTGTCAGCTCTTCACCGCCATGTTTGAATAGTTCGGCCTGTAGGCCGTCAGCTCCAGCCACTTGGTTGTTTTTAAGGGGACGATTGCTATACGAACTTCTTCATGGTCAGGTAATGGAACATCTTTTCCATCGTCATATATTGGAGTTTCGGGGTCACCATTTCCGGATGCTCCATTTTCACTGTCATTCAGCAAGCTGGAGAAGTGTTCCCTCCAAAAATTAAATATACACGTACTCTGGGCATCGGTTGCTAGAACACCTCTTTGTGTCTTACAGGTGTCAGCTCCGGTCTTGAAACCTTCTGTAAGTCGTCGTATATTCTCATAGAATTTTTGAACATTACCCATATCGGCCAACTTCTCAAGCTCTTCATACCAGGTGTACAAGTATGAAATGTCGTTTTTTTTAAATCAAAAAACACGTTAAATTTTGTGGAAAAAGAAAAAATCATTTATTCAAAGTATTTGCCGTCGCTAGCTACACATTTTTCCCATCTCTCGGGCAATTTGTGGATTCCACGCCAGTAGAACTCATCGTCTTTTGCGGCGAACCATTCATCGAGCCATTTTTTCACACTTTCGTAAGAATCGAAGCGCTGCTCAGCGAGTGCGTGTCCCATCGAAGCGAATAGGTGGTAATCGGATGGGGCCAGGTCTGGTGAGTAAGCCGCATGCGGAAGCACTTCCCAATTGAGTGTTTCCAACGTGTCGCGAACCGCTCTTGCCGTATGTGATGGAGCGTTGTCATGGAGAAAAATGACCTTGTGTTGTCTTTTTTGATATTCCGGTCGTTTTCTCTGAAGCGCACGGTTCAAATTGATCAATTGTTGTTGGTAGCTTGCCGTATTTGCGTTTGAGCATCGTCTTCATCCAATAATGCTTGCAGTTCGGCGTCTTCGAACCTTTTTGGTGGTTTTCCGTGCTCTTTGTCGTCGACGTCAAAATCACCACTTTTGAAGCGTTGAAACCACCGTTCACACGTTTTCACAGTTGGTACTTGTTCGCCAAAGGCTTCAACAAGCATTCGGTGCGATTCCGCAGCTGTTTTCTTCAAATGAAAACAGAAAATTAACACTGTCCGCGTTTGCTCTTTATTCGGCACGAAACTCGACATGTTGACTGCACTGAGAGTAAACGATAATGACGCTCGATTCGCGCAAAACTATGGTGGTTCGACAGTCAAGGTTGACACTTCACAAGGTCAAAGTTTTATGACAATCGATAAATATTTACGTTTGCGAGACATCTATATGTTCGAACCGACATTTCATACTTGTACACCTGGTACTTACGCATCTCGGCCTCTTTCTTTTTTTGTCTGCAGATGCGTCTTGTCCGCACATGTTGTGGTCGATCGCAACGTTGCGAGGTAGACAGTCTTTTTTCCCTCCACTGCTTTTACTATGACATTCGACAACGCCAATATTCGCTCTTTTCCCCATTGCGGCAACCTCTAGTGAATTCACCTTGGCAGGGGACTATCGAAAACATGGAAAATTTATTTAAACCAAAAACACAAAATCACAATTCTCATGATTTTCCCGTTACAAAGAAATTCAAGCGAACATATTGTGGTGAAAATGCAAGATACGAATGCGAGTTGAAAAGCGTGTGTATCGAATGTTCGTTATCGACATCAATCAAAAAAGAACCTTCTAGAGGGGCATGCGAGCAATCGTTAGGTACATAAGATTGTATTGAATTTGGGACGCTTCATTACTGCGTTACTTTACTGGCATCATTGTAAAGTAAAGCCGATTAAACTGTGTGTTTACAGGAGAATAAACTGCATGAGTATCAAATAAAGGTTGCTTAAATTCTATGGAATTAAGGAACTGAACAACAAATTTGGGGCTTTTATTTAACAATCCAGTGATAGAACTCGAAGGATATGGGAAATAATCGAGGTTTATTATGCAAAAATCGTTACAATTATGTTATTGAGAAATAATTTTGACAATCCCGACGTTCAATTAATGAAGAAACTTGAAATCTAAACATCTTATACTTTAGACCGATTCTCAATTAGCTTAACGACAGCCATATTAAGGGGTTACAGTTCAATGGGGCTTCACGAAGAAAGAAAGGACTATCGTTCTAATTATTTTTGCCGCAGCTACAGGGACGAAGAAGACAAGAGTCTATTGAATACTACCACTTTTTCACGTTGCTTTTATAAAACAGACGTAATGGTTCGAACAATTGGGAAGATGAACATAGCAGTATCTCGATGGGACCATTGTCCTAAATGCTTTGCTCACTGACCAACCGCCGCATCAATTTAACAACAACGGCCCATTTTTTTTTTTTTTGAAAATTTTCACTTTTACTGTTAGAAATTCAAATTAAATGTAAATTTCAATAAACATTTTGACAGGCTTTACTCTGAAGCGAATTAATTAAACGAAAAAAGTTGAATTCGCTTCCCTAGTAACTCCTCCACCTTGCTAAATTCGCTTTGTTCTGAAGTGATTTCTTATAAAAGAAAAATGAATTTGATATGAACATCAAAGCCTAGTTAAACAACATGTTTTGAATACAAATACAAAACGTTTTTAGCATTGTTGGACGTCTTTTTGAAATTTTAAATATTTCCAAAAGTAACCCATGTAACCAATTTTCGGATCACCTTTTATTAACACTTGCGGCTCTTCAATACTGAAATTTTATTGGCCGATCTCTTTCTCACCATTTCAACTTATCCTCAATGGATTTCATCGATTTTTGCAGCGATTCAAATTCGTTTGCTCCATCTATGAAAATTGTCAGCGGCTCGTCTGTGTCGCCATTTCCTATATCTTTGCCATCGCCGATTACTAACGAAAGCATAATAACTGCGAATATATTTATGTAGCGTACACAAAAACACTTCATTCTATTACGGCCCACGACATCCAACTAAATTCGTGAACTCCCTTAATGATTTCGGAGGAATGTTTTTATCAGCGAACAGAACTTTTTCTTTTTAAATGCATACATACATACAACTATATTTATATAAAAAACCAGCTAATTTTTATATACATTCATATAATATTTATATTTATGTATCTTAAGTATTCCGTTATCGCATATGTTATACAGTTGAAAGACCAGGCCTTTCCACGTATTTTCACTGAGTACTTATGTACATATGCATATGTATCCACGTTAGGGTGGCTCTTAGTTATATTTGAGGGGAGGGGGTTTCATCCCATAAAATTAATACACAGATTTACGTAGAAGTGACTCTCACAGCGAATAAAATCCAACAAAACCTTAAAAATTTACCTTTCTTTGATTTAGCTTTTCACACTTCCTCAATTATGCATTAAATTTCTTCATTCTTAATATTTGTAAATTTTAATGATTCCTGTGTTGCAAAAATATCAGAAATGGCTCAAATTAAGCCTTGGAGAATACGTCGCAAGGGTAAAAATCCCGTTGTTCATCAGTGTAGTAAAGAATATACTCACCAAGCTTCAGACGTTTGCGTATCCACGGCTAACATTAGGTGGAACTGTTTCATTTGCATAGACAGGAGGAAAGTACAGATGCGATGAAGCAAGTCCTGGACACGCAGCAATTCCTCCAAGAAAAAAGTAGTGGTGGTTCAATAATCAAGAAATCAAAGCCAGGAAGTGGATGACTGTGGAAAATCAGTACACTTCGAACGTGACTTTACGACGCTCTCCACAAGACGGAAAACGGAGGATTTAAACGCAAGTCTGAAAAGAATACCCTATAATGAGCAGTAATGAAGTACTGGTGATCAGGAACGAGCATCGAAATGAAAATACCCAAGATGTGCATAAGTCTGTTGAAGAGAGCAACGAATCCAAAACGAATATGGAGTGTGGCTATACAACCTACGACCGTTGAAATGTTTGCTCCCAAAAGATGATAAAGGTCCACCTGGAAAGGCTTCCAGCGCTAGGAGTAGGACATGTGTCTGATCGGGTCAATATCTGAACGGCCGATGGATTTTTATGTTTAAATACTCGTACACTCGAAAGAGTGGTAGTACGCCCTCAACGATGATTGGTATAAGTAGTGCCCACAAGATCACGTCAAAGTTTAAGGCCTGCTTGTGACTCTCAATATTTCACCAATGAACTTAATATCCATAAAAGAGAAGACAGTATGGAGATATTTATATACGCTATGGATCAAAACTGGAAAAGTAGTTGGTGGAGGTGTTTTCTCAAGAAACCCACCATTTAGCCCACTTTCAGGCTATTCGATCATTGTAGGATATTGCAAGCTAAAATTTGATCTGTTGTGGGGTCAGCAGAATACCGCACTCATGAACAATGATGTCTTTATTTTTAGCGATAGACAGACAACGATTAAATCGCTTGGCACGATGACAATGAGACAAATTGCACGACAGACGAGATTCCCAGGCGAAGCACGAAAAAGTAGATTCATTCTGGAAGAGAACACTGCTACTCAAAGAATTCCCTGATGAGCACATCAAATTACAATAGAATCACACTGCACTTTCAGGAATGGAAAAAATCGGAAAAGCTTATACCAAACATACTCCCCTGAAATGAAAGACATTTCTAAAGTTATAGGAGTTTTAGCAAGCTACGGCTTGATAGGATGGCATGCAATGAGGCAGGGAGTTCCTTTTAGGAGATGTGCAGAAGCTGCAGGAACGACTACGTTGGGCAGAACTTGATTCCGATATCCAGAAGCAGCTTTCCTCGATGATTTGTCTCAGACATAGCAGGCATTTAAGTAAATTATTTAATAAAATTTATGGGCTTTCTCGGCATCCATCTTGCGCTGACCTTAGTCATGCAATGATTATCCTTGTTTAAATAAACTGTGCCCTTTGGTCATCATGGGTTTTCCCGGGTAAGAGTCACCGTAAAACAGTGACTAATTTTTCTTACTTAGTGAGGAACTTTAAATGGCACGATTCAAAATTTTTGGTATTTTTCACTTTTCACTCGATCAATCCACCAATTTCCAGAATTTAGTGAAATATTTTAATTTTTCTTCAATTGGGATATTTCTAGGGCCGAGGATCGAATCTCATTTCAAAATAAATGTCACCCCCAATGTACATACACATTTATGCGATAATAACAGTAATAATTAACTTGAACTGTTATCAGAAATTACTCACTGCCGCTATTTATTGAGTTATTTAATGATTAATCCTGTACCATATCAAAATAATGACGTGAACTGCATGTTTATAACAGCGGTCGATCGCCGAGGTCTTCCTTTTCCTCTGCTTGTTGTTGGATTTTAAAATTAGTTCCAAAATAGACGAAGTTATTTACGCCTTCGATGTTATGATCGTCGACAGTGACGTGGGAGCCGAGCCGCGAATGCGATGACTGTTAGTTTCATAACAGGAGATATTTCGTCTTGTCCTCGTTCACTACCAGAGCCATATACTTCGCTATCCTATCCAGTCTAGAGAATGCAGAACTCGCGAACTGGCCAATGATGCCAATATCATCGTCACATGATAAGGAATCACCTTGTATGAAACATCGTTTGATATTGAACGGCTTGGTCAGGTCTTTCCCGATCCTGAAGGAGCTTTTAGTGTTGCTTATCGTCAGTTTACATAGCCGTATAAGTTTTGCGGGGATAACAAATTAAGGCTTAGCTGCGTAAAGGCGGCTCCTTTTCGTGCTGTCAAAAGCCGCTTTAAAATAGATGGTGAGTATCGATCTACGGGTCTTTTTCAAATTTTGGCGCATGGTGAATATATGAACAATGGTTGATTTACCAGGTCTAAAGCCACATCAAAGAACGTATATTAATAAGAAGGGAAAAGAACTGTGACTTGTTGATTGAAGTGGCTCACGTTTCACAGGCAGAATGCGTGTCCTCTTTGGAACTTCTTTCGCACAATAATTCACCTCGTAGGGGTAATGTTGTTATGTTTTCTCGGCATTTTTACGGCGACGATGACAACAAAAACGAAAAGGAGGCAAAAGATGCGAATTTGCTTTGAATTTATTTCATATTATTCTAAATAATTTTGCTTCCATATTTATGAAATGAAATAAATAAAATTTTAGAAGGAAATCAATTATTAAATTTTAATTATGTGGTTTTCTTTAAAAACTAATCACATTGTAAAATTATGCACATACCACCTATGTACGTATGTATGTACATATGATCTTACTATACATATGTATGTATGTTCACATAATGCCATATAATGCAAAGTGACCTATATATTTTTTTTATATAATCATTGAAATAATCTGCTCCAACGAAATTGCATATGCAAAATAGCTGACCTACTGCTACCTTCATACATACATATATTATGTACCTGCATATGCATCTAAATAATCCTAAATATCCATATACATATGTACAAGCATACGAGCATATGTACAAATACATATGTGTGTAAAGTCATATGCTATGATCAACTCGACTTCAATAACATAAAAGTCAACCATCATTATCAATGACGCTCAACAAAAATGCGAACAAAAACAAATCTCACTGCTGAAGGCATGCAACAACAACCATGTATGTATGTACATTTGCTTGCTTTTTCCCTTCAACTCGCAAAATATGTACATGTCGATGGCTCATAGCATTGCTTCAAATTCCTGTGACTAAAAAAAATTCACTCGTCGTACACCGAAATCAGCATCGTGCTGTTAAGTTTGCTGCTTGCCTAATAGCTCATATTGCCCAGCAAGCAATTTCCTTCCCTTCCCGCATGCACCTTGTCGACAAGTCGTTCTAAAATACTCTAAAAAATTCTTAAAGTTCCAGAAAATTCTAGAATATTTGATTTCAATGAAGAAAAACCCTCTTCCCTTCAACTCTTCATCCACAAACAATTTCCTCAAGTTGAAGTCAAATTTTACAAAAATCAAAAATTAAAGTCGCAAACCCACACATGCAAAGCTTCATATACGTATACAAAAAACAAACACACACAAAGTATTGTGACATCCCTTTTCCCTTGCTTCCTCCACCAACAAGCCGTTTCGGTCAGAAATTTTGTCAAAAGTCAGAAATTGATGTTGAAGTTGCGACAAAGTGAAAACACATACATTTAAGCATTTTAATATGTATACGGAAAACGCACACAATCTTAGTAACTTGCAAGCCCTTCCTTCTTTCACCCCGCCATCCACAAACATCTTCTTCGCGGCGATGACAAAATTTCAGAACAATCAGAATTCATCTGAAGTTGAAGACACATACATTCAAAGAAGCCAATGTGTACACGAAAAACAGACACATGCATAAAAACTTGCAAATTCTCTTCCCTTGTACCCCGTCATCAACGAACGAGTTCTTCGGGACGATGGCAAAATTTGCAAAAATCAGAAATCAAGTTGAGTTGATGTCAAAACAAACACATTCAAAGTTTCCTGTATGTATACGAGAGACCCATACATACATGAAACCAGGAAAAAATTTAACATTTTCATTCACAAACGCCTAACATTTGCTTCATCGTGACGGTCGCAAACTCTAACATGCAAGAAAGGCTAAATTCGATTGGAACCGAACAATAGGTACTCGGCTGATATTTATATGACACACTGTTTAACATCTCAGTTCTTACTCGAGCTATCGTGTATGGAGACGGAGGGACAGACATTCCTAAATCGATTTATCTCTCCATTCCATGAAGTTTCCTACATAGAATTTATTCTTACTTCGATTATTTTAAAACAGAACAGCAGAACAAGCCTAATGTACTCGCTTACATAGTATAGACGGGTATAAAAAATCCCGTAACAATCATGCTTCGAGAATAACGACAACAACATACATTTGAGGCAGAGACAAAAATTGCTTCAAATTTTTGCGACTTTGACAAAAATCCAGACTTCGTAAACCGATCGTCCTGCTAAATTTGCTGTTCGCCTATTAGCTCATATTAAGAGCTAAGCAAGCCAATGTACGAGTAGACAAAATGCAAAATGCTCGATTTTTAGAGAAGCATGAGAGACGTGCGAGGTGACACAAACAAACGCTTTAGCATTTTACATATATGTACATATATTTATGAATGAATATCTCTTGTCGTTTTGCATGCATGTGCGAATGATTTCAACTATTTTATCTCATTATAATGAAAATATACAAGTTTTGATTGATAACTTAATTATTCAATATTATTAAATAAATGGCAATTTGGAAAACTCTTGATGGATACAAAATTCTTGTACATTCATATATATATATGCATAGATTTTTATCACAACTAATGCAATTTATGTATAATGTGCACACTTATTTTGTAAATGTTAACGCACTTCACTTTATTAAACACATTTTTCACAAAGATTCTGGAAGTAGAAGTATTTATTTACATATTAAGCAATAATTCACAAATCGTTTATGTGCACAAAACTTTTAATTACTTTATTCGAAATGCCGACGGCAAACGAAACGACCACAAATTTTCACAAAACCACATTTTAATCACCATAAAAATGTTTAAAACTCACTATCACTTCTTTATTTCCACATTAATATCTTCCTTTTACTAATTTTTGAACAATAAACTGCACTAATTTCAAATTATTCTTATTTTTGTCCAAAAATGCACTATTTGCTTACACATTTTTCACATTTTTGCCAATTCAATCGGCTCTTATTTGTCTTGGCACGATATTTCAGAGAACTTAGAATACATTCTTCTTAATAGTCGGGCAACGAAACATTTGTTCCGTCATCGTCGATTGGAGAAGTGTTCTCTCCATAAATTCAGTATACACTTTGCGTCAGTAACTAGATCACCTTTCGTAAGTTGCCGTATCTTTTCGTATCTACCTATACCATCCCGCACGTGTTGTGTACGATCGCAAGGTTGCGAGGTGGGCAGCCTGCTTTCTCTCCACTGCAGTTCGACATTCCTCATCGTACCAACTATTTTTGTGGCCTTTTCGAAAACCAATAGTTTCGAACGCAGGGAGTTTGAAATTCCATCACAGTTCCCTTACACCGAGTTGCTGATGAGTGCTCTCAGAGAGCAGGACTGAAGTCAAATAGAAAACCGTTCCGTTTTTGTTTGTTGTGATCGAAGCTTCGAAGTTCGTCGAACTTTACTTGCGTTTGTTGACTGACATTTTCCTTTTGCTGGAATCTAGTTCAAAAGCTTCTAAGAGTACGAAATTCGGTATTCTACATGCCTATCTACTAATAAACATCGTTGTCGAAGACATGGGTAAACCTAATAGAATTATAGGAAAAATATGTATTTAGTTTAATATGTTTAGATACGTATATATATATATATATATATATAATACATACTTACCGTACCCTGAAATACTCACCTTTAACTGAAATTACTCACCTCCTATTCCTTGAATACTTACCTGTAAAGCTATAAAGAAAATAAATATAAATAAAACCTGAATTTCCCCTCCGTACCCGTTAGAAGATACGACTATTAATATACCTATAGCATTAAGTATGTTACTCGTCACTAGCCACCACTTGCTTATCCTCAAACCATTCGGTCGTGTAAAAGTGTAAAGGAAAATATCAAAACCTTACGAAGAATTGCATTCTGTTAAAAAGGTGAATTTAAATTATTAAATAACGAAATTTTTCTATCAAAATATAAGTTTAATATTCAGTGGTTGAATCCTGAATATGGTGCCGAAACCCTCTTCGGAGTGAAAAAATAAAGATAAAAACCACATACATATTAACAACTAGAAACGTCTAACAAAAAAAAAAAAAAAACAAAAGTAAGCGATAGTCGCGAATATTTCTTTATACGGGCTTATAAATTTGTGAAAAAAAATACTAATAATTTAGTTCTCAAAAAAAAAAAAAACAAAAAACCACTCAAAATGATAGCGAGTGAGCGTTGTGGATTTTAATTTTTTGTGAAGCTTATGTGTAGTGAAATAATAAATAATAAATATATATTGTACATAAGTGGAAACATAATATAAATATTATGTACTAACACAAAATACTTACCCGCTCTATATACATACGCACATACAAAGTCGCTTAAAGCAAAATACATACTTACCATATATACTTACGTACATTGTGTCCAAAGTGCTAACGCCTAAAACAAAAAACAAAATTTGAAATAAAAAAAAAAGAAATTACTTCGGTTTTAAGGGCAAACGGTTAGTTAAAAAGTGAGAAAAACATGAACATAAAGATTAAAAAGTAAATATATATAAACCTACCTGAACAAATCAAACAGTGAAAAAAGAAAAAAAAACAAATACTTACCCATAAAAGGACAAACATAAATACGTACACACAAACTTACATACTTACAAACGGTTGTAGTATGTCATATATTGTATTATATTAACACTAAATAAAATAAAATAAATAAATCAAATATAAACATATAATACATTATAAAAACAAAAAAAAAAAAAAAACTCAACATCTACTCAATTAAAAAACGCAACAACAAATCCACAGGAATAAATAGTGCGCATACATAGTACATACATACACGTACATAGCAGAATACGCACAGGAAGGAAAACAGGAGGAAGGAAAACAGGAGTCGTGCTTTGTAGTACTCACATAGAATGCCAAAGTAAGTTATAACTACTTTTCTCGAATGCATAAAAAGCCAGTTTAGCGGATTTTTTTCCCCGAAAGGTGTTTGTTAATTTACACACCGCTAGAAAAAAGTTAAATCTTAAAATCCGCTAAACCAAAATTCCGTTTAAGCATCTTTATCAAAATATATACATAGCGGGTCTCCTAATTCGGTAAATAGAAGACCTCCTTTTTTCATTTACCGCTCAAAATATATATTCACACATTAAAATCTATGTATGACACTCCTGCATTGTTCACAGCTCTCACATAAACAAAGATATTTACAAAAAACCGCTAAGTATATATTTGCGTTATACACATATATTAAAATTATACACGTACCTATATAATATTCCTCCCACATACACATTCCAACTGGCCCAAAACCGGACCAGTGCGATAATATTGATATAGTTGAAAACACCTCCCAGCTTTCAACTCCAAATCATCTGCATTAACCACGTAGAGAATACTCCCCTCTCATACACATTCCAACTGGTCCAAAAAGGCATTTCCGCCGCTCCATAATCGAGTTAGTTGCTTATAATAACTTTAGTGAGCAGTGGCTTGCATACAAACCATTTCCGACTCCTTCTATATTCCCAATAGTAAATAAAATTGCCTGCGCGGCCTAAGATTATACATAAGAATAAAGTCTAATCCAAGATGCCAGACGAGAAAGTCGAAAAGCCTCAACAATTCCAACTTTCTTCGGGACCACGAACAAGGTCCAAATCACAGGCAGACGAAGAGAAAGTCTCACAATTGCACAGGATATTCATTTATGAGTTATCATCCCTGGAACAATTTTGCGAAAAATGGTGGGAGATTAGTTCATCCATTCATTCGCTAGCATCAATTAAGACTTACAAGGAAAAACTGGATAACATATCCTTGGCAGAAGCGGCCTATCGCGCAATACAAATCAGCACCTTCACAGACGAAAAGATGCAATCAACTTGTGCAGAAGCATACGAGACTTCAAACAACAATGCATTACTCGCAAACATTCGGATTCATGAGTCTCTCGCAGAACTCACTACAAAATCTGGATACCCTTCTCCAATTACCCATGCGCAACACACAGCGCAATCACAAACTCACCTCAACACCCAAAATTACCTCAAGGTGCCCGCATGCGATACCCACATATTTTATGGAGGATACGAGGAAGGGCTATCGTTCAGGGACTTATTCACTGCAGTATATGTTGAACACCCCATGTTATCACAAGCCCAAAAGTTGTATTATCTAAAGATGAAGACTAGAGGAGAAGCGGCGCGGATAATACAACAATATTCTGTAAATGATTTCAATTTCGACCTCGCGTGGCAAGCACTCGCATCTCGATATGAGAATATTCGGTTATTAGTGGATAACCAAATAGACACACTACTTGATCTTAAAAAGATCCCAGTTCTCCCTCAATTAACACAACACCTACCGTCTTTCAAAGTGACATATCGTGACCTAAGAGAGTATGCCGCACTACCATTAGCAGATCCCAACTGCTTCGCTCCTGCAAAAATTGATATGGTAATTGGCAGCGACATTTTACCCAAAATATTAATTCCAGGGTTCAAAAATAATATAGGTGGAAGTGTCATAGCTCAAAATACAATATTCGGATGGATATTAAGCGCACCATTAGTGGAACCAATATCAGCATTCACAACACAGGTAGTCGAGAGCACGGCGGATCCAATAAGTGACCTACTCAGGAGATTTTGGGAGCAGGAGGAAACACCAGGAACTCAAGCACCCAAAGAAGAGGATACCTTCTGCGAAAATCTATACCGAAACACAACCTATCGAAGAGAGGATGGCCGTTTCGTGGTAAAACTACCATTCAAACACGAATTTCCCAACACAATGGCATTAGGACACTCCAGGCCTTCAGCTCAGCAACAGTATTTGAGTATCGAACGGAGCATTCACAAAAAAGCTGAACTCCAACTACATACTCCTAGAAGAATACTTAACCCTGGACCACATGGAACCAGCCAGTTCCCAAGAAATCATTCGGGATGGGAAATATTTCTCCTTTTACTTACCTCATCACGCAGTGATAAAACCAGATAGCAAAACTACTAAAGTCCGGGTAGTATTTAACGCGTCAAAGCAATCTCATTCAGGTCTCTCACTTAATGACGTGCTGCACACTGGTTCCGTATTACAAAATGATCTCATGCTCGTAATACTTAGGTGGCGACTTTATACATATGTTTTCAATGGCGACATAGAAAAAATGTATCGTCAAATATATGTCCACAAAGAAGATCAAGACTATCAACGAATTCTATTTCGAAGATCCCAAATAGCCCCTTGAAAGACTATAAACTAAAAACAGTCACATTTGGCGTCAATTGCGCCCCATATTTGGCTATTAGAACACGCCACCAGTTAGCCAAAGACTCAGAACAAAATTTCCCTTTAATCTCGAAAATCCTGGTCAACGAGACTTATGTTGATGATATCCTCTCAGGCGGACATGACCTAGAGTCAGCAAAAATTTCGATGACTCAAATAATCGAAGTACTCAAATCTGCCGGATTCCCGCTCAGGAAAATAACAGCAAACAACAGATCACTGTTAAACGAGATACCTCAATCTCATCTCCTAGACTCTGAGTTTCGCCTATTTCAAGAATCTAGCTCTACAAAAACGCTCGGAATTAGATGGAACGCCCTCACAGACAGCTTTTCATATTCCGTTGAACCCCTTCCCGATGCAAACTCAGCGAGGAAACGACAGATTTTGTCGGCAGTTGCGAAACTTTTCGACCCGGCAGGCTGGCTAACGCCTATAATGATTACCGCTAAAACACTTCTTCAACAGCTCTGGATGGAAGGCACTGACTGGGACGAAACAGTCAAACCCATCTCTCTCTTCAAGTGGAACACTTTCCGAAAAAACCTCTCAGCAATCACCGAAATAAAAATACCACGATGGGTGCAATTCTCCCCGGAGGGCGCAATGCCACTACACGGTTTTGCTGACGCTTCGGAAAAGGCCTTCTGCACTTGTGTATATCTCCGTGTTCAGCACAACGGGACGGTAACCTCTCACTTACTTGCTGCTAAAAGTAAAGTAGCACCTTTGCAAATCGTTTCCCTTCCGAGACTGGAACTTTGCGGCACCGTACTTCTCTCAAAGTTGGTAAAACAATATTCTATCCCACCTAGATTTCTCATCCCATGAACTAACCCTTTGGAGTGATTCTTCTATTGTGCTTGCCTAGCTGGAGAAACCGCCATGGACATGGAAGACATACGTATCCAATAGAATATCCCAAATCCTCCCTAATGTAAAAAATGCAACATGGCGCCGTGTCCCCACGTCCAATAACCCAGCAGACCTAGGTACGCGTGGAGTCAAGCCTCAAGAGCTCGCCAAATGCTCACTTTGGTGGACTGGTCCCGAGTGGCTATGTGATCACCCCGAATTCTGGCCAAAAGTCACTCCAACACACTCTTCTCCTCCAGAACAACGCCAAACTGAAGCACTCCACGCAGCCGAAAACATTGATGTCTTAAATCGGTTCTCCTCTTACCCAAGAGCCCTCAGAGTAGTAGCCTTCATGCTCCGATTCATAAATAAGGCAAAACAGCTTTCTGTCCCCTCTTCGCTAACCATAACCCACGAAGAAATGAACCAGGCAAAGACGCTTCTAATCCGGAACGCTCAGCAAAGGTACTACAGCTCAACGGTCTCCACCCTCTCCGCCTCAGAACCAATAAGCAAAAAGGACTCTCTGTTGACCTTGAACCCCTTTCTAGACACATCAGGCCTGTTACGAGTAAACGCCGCGCTCAGCTACAATGAACGCCACCCCATTATAATCCCAAATGACTCCAGATTGTGTACTTTGATTCTCACATTCCTGCACTTAACTCTGCTTCATGCTGATAAACAACTAATGATCCGCATGGTTCAACAAGAATATTATATGCCACGATTGAAGCAGAAGGTCAAAACATGCATATTCCTTTACAGTGGAAGTAGAGTGACATGCACTATATTTAAGCAGAGAGTGAGGTCACAACTAATGGCAGCGTTACCTCCTGAACGCACAACGTATTCCCTACTCTTCCAAACAACTGGCGTCGATTTCGCTGGACCATTTCTCGTAAAAACGTCAGCGCTTCGACGAGCATCATACTCAAAAGCGTACGTCTGTGTTTTCGTCTGCTTTGCCACAAAGGCTATACATCTAGATCTCTGTTCTGACTTAAGCAAAGAAGCATTCAAAGCTGCATTTGCTCGTTTCGCTGGCCGACGCGGAATGCCTCACAAAATTATGTCCGACAACGCCCGCACGTTCATTGGAGCAAAACGAGTTTTCAATAAAGAAATAACAGCGTTCGTGGCAGAAGTCTCCAAGGAAATTGTCAATAAGTATGCAATCAATGGACTCTCATGGCAATTCATACCACCTTACGCACCTCATATGGGAGGACTATGGGAAGCAGCCGTAAAAAGCTTCAAAATTCATCTGACGAAGATCACTGGGAACCAAAGGTTTACATTTGAAGAACTCACCACTCTTCTTGTGCGCATTGAAGCTGTCTTGAACTCCAGACCCCTGTCACCAATGTCACAAGACCCTGACGATCTAAAGGCTCTTAAACCAGGTCATTTCCTACGCAGGGCCCCCCTACTTTCCATCCCGAAAACCTTTCTCTAATTAATAAATGGCAAAAGCTGAAGGTACTCCACCACCAATTCAGCAAACGGTGGAAAAATGAGTATCTACAAGGACTGCACAAACGCTACAAATGGAGAGGTCAGGAATCAAATACAAGAGAGGGAGACCTTGTCGTCATCAAAGACGACCTCTTAACTCCCAACGAGTGGCGACTAGGCCGAATTGTACAGCTTCATCTCTCGCCAGACCAAAACCCGCGTGGTTGACATTCGCACTCAAAGCGGCATAGTCACACGCAACATCACCAAACTTTGCGTACTACCACCTGCGTAGCACGCCCCTGTCCACAAATATTCTCGCCTCCAATAAAATTATGTGTCTCCATCCACCACCCTAACCTTAACTTATAACGGTTCTCGGTCATATCATTACAGGGTACCGGACTTCCGCATATGCCGCTTGTGCTGCCGCCCCTACTCCCTACGCTACTGCCGCGCTTTTCTCGCAATGACGCCAGACGAGGGGTATGAATCCGCAAAGGCCCACCGTTACTGCATAAACTGCTTAGCGACCTCTCACACCACAGGGGCATACGACTCTCCAGACAGCTGTCGTCGGTGTAGATTAGCGCATCATACGCTACTTCATCGCCATTCGCCCGAATCGTCGGAACGCACGTCATCTCAAAGACGAAAAAGGGTGACATTCAGGCTGAAAAATGAAAACCCTCCCGGTCGTGAAAGGCAAACTAAGAAAATGGAGCCAGCGAGTAAAATTATCTTCCGGAGAGTCGGTGAAAGAGCTCAACGAAGCAGCGCTCCTGCCCGCCAACGACGAATCCGTGGGCTAGTAAATAAAGCCCGCGAAACCCTGCAGCAGCTCGAAGATTTGGTGCAAGTCACTTCGCCGCAGGCCAGCCGGCATGTCGAAGACATGGGTGTCAACCTAATAGAATTATAGGAAACATATGTATTTAGTTTAATATGTTTAGATACGTATATATATATATATAATACATACTTACCGTACCCTGAAATACTCACCTTTAACTGAAATTACTCACCTCCTATTCCTTGAATACTTACCTGTAAAGCTGTAAAGAAAATAAATATAAATAAAACCTGAATTTCCCCTCCGTACCCGTTAGAAGATACGACTATTAATATATAGCATTAAGTATGTTACTCGTCACTAGCTATCACTTGCTTATCCTCAAACCATTCGGTCGTGTAAAAGTGTAAAGGAAAATATCAAAATCTTACGAAGAATTGCATTCTGTTAAAAAGGTGAATTTAAATTATTAAATAAAGACATAAAGAAATCCCTTAGATAAAGTGTTTTATTTTTCTATCAAAACATAAGTTTATTATTCAGTGGTTGAATCCTGAATAATTGTCATCGAAAACCATCGATTCAATCTTGAAATGAAATATCATAAATTTGCTTAACCGAAGTCAACTCTCCTTACAGTCTGCGAGCTTTTCATTTATACATATAACATGTATGCAAGTTACTTTCATTCTTGCAAATTTACTTATCCAGCATATATGCATGTTACAAACAAATATTTTCTGAAAATATGTACTCGTACGTACTATGACTCTGGAATGACTTTCCACAAAGTGGAGAGAAGCCTTTATGGACATATAGGGCGTGCAGAGAGGGCAGCTGGTTGGGCTGAAAGGCAAAGAAAACTGACGTTCGGCTAGAATTTAAAATACCAGCAGATCGCCTATTACGCCAAAATGTTGTCCCTGCCGAGTAGCAACCGAAATTGAAAAAATTTATTTTTATAATTTTTGATGTTGGTCGGACCCGGACGCAAACCTTACCCTTCCCAATGGCAGCACGCACTGCTAACCGCTCGCTTGCTTAAGGGGTTAGGGGTAGTCAGAGGCACGAAAAAATGAGAATTTTCAGTATTTTTTTTTATTAAACAATTTTATTTTACAAAAGTAGTGATATGGTATTATTAAACAATGTTTTGACTTGAAGTTCCAAAACAAGGTCCTTGCGGTGACAATCATAAGTCCTTGGAGATTCATCCGAAATCAATCGGATAAAAAAAATTAGTTTTATAAATAAATAATCCTGGGCCTGATCCAAGGATTTTTTTTTTCAAAAATTAACAAAATGGCGGCCTCAGGAAATTTTTGTCTAGATTTTTGGGAAAAAATCAACATTTAATTGGTTTTAAAAAATCGAAATTTTTCAAAAAAAAAAATCCTTCGATTTTTTCCAGAGTTTATTATGTATTCTAAAAGCTGTACAAATTACATTAAAAACAACTGAGCGGTTTTCGAGTTACAGTTGTCACCAGTTCAAAAACCATAGTTTTGAGAAAAACACGTTTAAAGTTTCACACTAGCGCTTTGAAAGGCCCGAGCTCTCTTTGTTATTTGTCGAATAACTTAAAAACGAATTATCGGATTGACTTGAAATTTTCAGAGATTATTTTTAAGATATTATACTTCACGAAAATGCCAAAAAAAAATCTGATTTTTTGAAAATTCTGACTACCCCTAACTCCTTAAGCCGCTAAATATCCAAGCCACTTTTCTTATTTGTAATTTAACCTTGTGTCCAACTCTTATTTCAGCGATATATGGATTAGTATCTATTCACCTGAACAAGTTTTAGTTTGGACAATACTTTCACGCAGTTTAGGGACCGCATAAGAACAACAAAAGCTTATCGAGCGAGCATCAGCGCGAACAAGTTTCGTGTTGGCCGTGAAAATGCTAAAGCTTCGGATGAAGTACCACACGCTGTTGGCTCAACTGTGTATACATAAGAATACCGGGAGCAAAACAAAACACATAAATTGAATGTATGAAAGAAAAAGGTAAAACGGAAAAGCTTTACACCGAGGGCAGCTGGTATTTGCTTACATATTTACTTATACATACATATGTACATATGCATGTGTCTGTGTAGATTTAAGCAGCTTTTTTTTTGGGCAAAAATATCAAACTCATTGCCTTTGAGACAGCGGCTAAGCGGCTTTTGATGGTGTGCTAATCATTGGTAACAGCTGCTTGTGGAAGCGCGAACTTTTTTACGTACGAGTATGTGTGTACATATGTGTGTATTAATGGCTCTGAACTTCAGAATTTGTTTGCGCGCGCATGTGTTTGTTCGTGTACTGCTATCAGCGGTAGTTATCTGCAAGCCAAGCTGATTACCAAGCTCGTCTGCTCTGCTTCGTGCCTCAGTTGCGTGTAGACGCACCACGGCTATGGACATACTTAACAACGGTGGCGATTAGAAGCCGCAAATATCGTAATTTTTGTATTTCGCATTGTGTTTGCTTGTGAATCCTTGGAAAAGTGAAATTTTGATAATTTGGCATAAAAAAGTTACCTCTGGGAACTGTACGACAAAAAGAATTTTCCAAATTTTCTAAAAATTATATAGTAAAAATCTGTACTAAATTGCGTTTAAAATGTGAAAATCAAAATATAAATTATCACACGTATCTATGTAATCACTTCCTTTCAGTAAAAAAAAAACATTAAATGAACTAGTGATAAATATTATACCTATCAAACGACGTCATCACAATCTCGTCAGCAGGTAAGTGTCCTTGATAATGCAACTGTATACGCATTTATGTATACTTACATTTATACGTGCGCGTATGCACATACATACACACAAGCCACACCACCGGCTGCTACGAATAGCAAGAAAAACAAAAATATTGCAACCGATTCTGTTGGTTGCAGATTGACAGCTTTTTTATGCACATTTTTTTTGCTGTTGTTTTTTTTTTCTGTCGAAGTTGAATATGAAGGTCATTTGTTGCCTCAAAAATATATCCTTTATACTTACTTACTTATTTAATAATACATCGTATATGTAAGGCGTGGAAATATGTATAAGTGTGAGTTTTTGGTGTTTAAACGAATGTCATAAATATATGTATATGTATATATATGTACATATGTAGGTACATATGAATGTATGTTTAAAAATTAAATTACAAATGTAAAATAAATTAAGAAGTACGTTCGTCATTATTGTAAGTAAGTATTGGTATTTAGAGGTGATTTCTAGACCACTATTCGAATCTGATTGGCTTATTGTTATCATTAGTCTCAACAACAAAGCCCTTAGCACTGCTTTCGCCAAACTTGATAAGGAAATGATGCACATTGGCTATGCTGGCTAGGTCATGTCGTTCGGATGGATGAAATCACTCCAGCTCTTAAAGTGTTCGATGCAGCACCCGCCGATGAAAGTAGAGTAGAGTCTCTTAAGCAGTGCCAATCCAAAAGAAGAAGAACGTTTAAGCATTGATTAAGACCGGGTATATTTTTTGTTTGGTAAAGATATGAACATTGCGTGTTTTCCAATTCTGTAATACACAAAAGTGTGTGGCCTTGAGATTAATAGGAAGGTTGGGGTAGCTGCCGATATGATAATTTATGAAAAGATATTGAAAGAGATTGTGACTTTAAAAATTATAGTAGATTGATTATCTTTGTATTCGATACCCACTTAGGGGCGCCGAGAAAAGCCTATCCGATATTAAAAGGACTGCTTCACCAATATCATAAATAATTATCTCAAACTCACCATCATTCTTACAATTCTAGCACGAAAAATTTGTTCTTTTCACATTTCGTCTGTCTAAATTAGTATAATGTTTGATTTTTCCAATTTTTTTAAGAATAGTGGTCTTACCACTGAATAGGGGAATAATGGCTCTTACTCTCCTTAAGGGGGTGAATTCCAATCTCAAAGGTCCAGGTATTGGCGAGTGTTCTTTTTTGGGTTGGCTCAGAAAAAACTTCAAAGTATGGATTATAACCAACATATTATCTCCAGTATGATCCGTTTGAGCGCTCAACGTGTGTTGACGGTAACAGTCGAAATTTAAGGACGATAATTTAGCCTATTGGGTTGCAGTCAGAAGGCGTAGGTCCCAATCATACAAATTACTGAAAAATCTTCTTTAAACAATGTTTTAAGACTTAGTTCATATTTAACGCAGATGATTCAGATTTCGCAGATGAATTGATGTGATAATTGAAAAAAGATGAGTCGAATTTTACATCAAGACTTTTGATCTCTTGATATATGTACATACCATATAATTGAATAAAAATCGACGTTCACGTAAAGTATTTTTGAAAAAAATTGTCAACTTGAGGTTAAGAAATGTTAAGTTGAGGTATATGATTCTGATAACGCACTTCTACAATGTAGAGTCAGAAATCAAGAGGTTTGCTCTTGAGGTAGAAATCAGTCTACCTTCCGCGAGAAGTACTCCGCAACCCCGCATGTAGATATGGTAGGCCTGCATTCGATGAGCTGGATCAAGATTGCCAAAGATATTTGCGCTCTGCCCAGTATTAATGAAATTCTCATCAGCCCTGCAATTCCACCACAAATTCTGCTGCGAGTCGTAGGTGACTTATAATAGGACAGACAATGATAATAAAAATGTTGGAGCTCATCATGAATCGTTTGGCTAGCCAATTAAGTGTTGGCCTGCCTCACAGAAACAACCCTCGTTGCCCAATGTGTCCTCAATATCAGCAACCTTCATCTGAAAAGTACTTTAATGATCTTAAAGGCTGAGCCCTCCGCCGATGGATAATTCTCGGCAGGAGACTTCCATGACAAACTTCGAGTGTCAGTGAAAAGGTTAAGTGTTGCTTTCTCCAATGGCTTTGTCCTCTTCTAACCTTTCATCAAGGGTTGGCGGTGTAGAAGAAGCTACTCAGCGTAAGCTCGGTGTTAAAACATTATTTACAATTGAGTCGGGCCCCTTGAAAACAGCGGTATGACGCACGCCCCACCCGATCAACGCGCCAACTGGGTTATAGTATGAATCCAATAATATTTTCTGCTGGGTATTTCGCATGCATAAAAGCAATAAGGAACTGCATATATACGTGCATACGTGTATGTGTGCTAATACAAGAAAACAAAATGACGAGGTCGTCGCACCTCTTAATTTTATTTTACTGAACTCATAATCGTGGCCCCACCACCTCCAATCGATCAAATTCTGGCAACAAAATCCATCATATAACTGTAATAGCTACAATATTATAACAGTAAAGCTGTCAACTGGTAATTACAGTCACTTTTTGATTCATGTTAATCACATATGATAGATACAGACATACATACGTGTATATATAAATATACATAATATAAATATTTCAATTATTTACACATTTTGGCAACATGCCAACATTTGTTTTTTATTGTTTACTTTTCACTTCCTTTTTCTCAGACATTTTTTCATAGTTTTGGATGGTCTTTTATTGCTGTCGTATTATTAATTTGGCATTTTGTTTTGATATTTATTTGTCAGAGAATTTCAAGTTCAAGTTTAATCAGCTTTTCGAAGTTTTCTTCGTTATTTCCAATTAATTATTATTTTATTGTTTAAAATTATTTCGTACTATACTTTAACGGATTTTATTGTTTGCAATATCTTATTATTTGAGTTTTAATGAATTAACTTTTGTAAAACTTTAATCTTTTTATGACATATACATACATACATACAAACATATGTATAAGATTGCCATTTTTGATAACAAACATTTCGAAGAGGCAGAAAGCTTTATTTAACCAATAATTTTAACTAATGCAAAAGTTGTTCTTTAAAAATTATTTCGCTCCAACGTACAGACAATATGATTTTAAGTACTTGAAATACATACATACATACATAAGTAAAAATAATTAAACTAAATATCCAACCCTACTAAATACCTTTGTGGGTAGAGTGTGTACGCATATCCCTCTGAAAATTAGTATGCGTTTTATTGGTCACTAAAATACAATATACATATGTATACATACGAGTATATATGGTACTTATGTATGTAGGTCAAGTTCTGCGTCTTTCAGCGCTTCCAACTTATTTCTTGAATAAATGTAAAGAGCATAAAAAATTATGAAGGTAGCTTGCAAAAACAGAATTAAAAGTTTTTAAACTCTATAAAAGTACATAGGTATACATGTATGTATATATATATTTTTTTTGCTGTAACAGTTATTTTCCTGAATTCATATTTATAGGATATTGTTAGTATGTATGCTACCACTTAATTTTAAGATTCATTATACTCGTATATAATACATAGGAAAATAGCTGTGTTATGGCAAAGAAAAATTAAAATATATAAAAAAATAAATTAATTGGTTAAACAAAATGAATAAATTGAATTTAATTATACTTAATAATATAAAATAAAACAAACCAAAATTAATAAAAAAAAAATATAATAATAAAGGGAAAAACATAATAAAATAAACGAAACAAATTAAATTAAATTAAACAGAAACAAACAAAAACGAAAAAATAATATAACAAAATAAAATAATCCATAATAATAAATTAATTAAAAGAAAGTTAATAAATTATACAAAAAAGGTTAAGAAATATAAATATTAAATAATGTTATATAAAATTATAATATTTATTAAAATAATAATATATTAAAATTATATTAAACAATCTTATATAAAAAAATTAATGTCAGTTAATTATGTTCCGGTGTTCTCCGAAAATTACCAACCGGTTGCCTTGAAATTTTATCAGATTGTTTATATGGTGCCTGGGAAAATTTATAAGTAAAGAAATTATGTTTTAGTAAAATTTTTGAATGATAAGTGCTTACGCGAGGTACCTTCTTCGAGTTTCTTCGAAATAAAACCACTCGCGTTTCGATTTATTGTTTACAATGTTTACTTAATTTCGCTAAATGTTTTTCTATTTGTATGTTACATACTTATGTATATTTGGTTTTAGTAATACAAACTTTTTATTTATTTAATTAATTATTACAATATTTATAAAAGTCCCTTTTTGTATAATTGTTTGGTGAAGGTTTATATTTATTTTATTATAATTAATTTGAAATATTATCCACGTGCGCGCTTGCTGTTGGTTGGTAAGAAAAATCTCGTCAATTGTTTAGTTTACACCGCTTTTATATGCCAAAAGCACATTAGGGTGTGCCCAAAATGATGGGATTTTTGGTTAGGGTAGGGCCATGTTGAGCGCACGCTTAAACAATATGCCTAAATGGAATACTTTCTGACCGGATCTTTCAAAGGTGAAGACGTCATTTCTCGCATCCCTAACATTCCGTCCGATACTCTCTTTCAATTCAAGTGACTACAATTCGCTGTTCGACTGCAACTTATTACTACCACGGAGTTCAGGGTCAGTCTATGGAATTATGTGGTCTAATACATTTAAATACAGATTGCTTCAGACATGGACAAATTTAGTTTAATTTTATGTTTTTTTTGTTATTTTAAATTATGTAGCTTTACCCAGCAACGCTTCGCTGTGGCACATACTCATTGAATGTACTAAAAATGGGACTTTGGATATCTTTTCATGATATTTTTATTTACTCAATACCTGTGGGTGTTCTACATTTTTAATTGTACCATCGGCCACGCAAATAAAAAAGTTATCTGGTCTGTCATGGATCCTAGAACATGCTACCTACAATTAACCACGTGCGAATCAACCCGTATCTAAACGTAGATCACACAATTCTTAAGATTGACCTGTAGTCTCTTGAATTGACGTATCGGACGGAATGATAGGGATTTGAAGAACGACGAAAGATCCGGTTAGAATTGTTGGTTCTAAATGGTTGGTATATTGCTCACTCAGCCACCCATGACCTCTATAATTAATTTGGATATTTATTAATACTCCGCGAATAAATTCTTCTTTTGATGTCACTAAATTACAGAAGTTATCGGGTAATGTAATCCGTCTGGAAGTGCGTGCTTCCGCTTATGATCGATACTGCTTCCTAATGTAATAGCCTGATAGATTTATGGTCATTAGGTAAGTCTGGAGTCTACAGGTATGCACGTAGTTATCAACCTTTTGTGTTCTTAGAGTCTCTATTATTATCCTCATGTGTATCTTGTAAAGATTATGTTTCTTTGTTCGCAGCAACAACTCGGTTTTTATCACTGCACTCACCATCGCTTGGTCTAATTCTCCTCCCGCATCTTCAGTGTATTGCGCAGTGATATCGCGGTAATGTCATTCGCGTAACCAACTAAGTATTTACGTATCGTAACTGAGCTTTGAATTGCTCCCTATGCAGCTAATGACGTGACCTTTAAGTGTCGATACTCTTCAGGGGCTTTTTATAGCAAGACTGTGTCTTTCAAGTAACTCCCCACCATTAAGCTTTTGTTTATGTAGGTTTTTTTTAAGTTTTCTGCTACGTTTTTTTAATACACCGTGGTTTCCTATAAACCCATATTTCCGAAACTTTGTTCTTGGGTTCCAAAAACATGTGTCTTAAAATAAAAATAGTCTAGCCAACTGATTGATTGTTTGTTTTGTTTCTCATAGTTTGCGCAGAGTTGCCATGAGGATCTTTGGCAGTTGGAAATAAACCATTTTTCACGTACATAAAAAATAAACGTCGGAGCAGAAGTAACAGACAAACATTAGAAGCAGAAATAAATAATGGCACACTACAAAAAACTTCACAAAGATAAATCTGACACACTCGTATCTCTAACAAATGTGCCCCAACAAAGAAAATCTTGTTAACATACATACCTACTTCATAGATGGCTTTTTTAACGCCGCAGAGGGTTTATTTGTAACGAACGAAGGTGTCAAAGTAGTTACAGCAAATGTAATTTCGGGTTAAGCTGATGATTTGTTTGCACATCGCAGTTGCCTGCCATGTTTGGGAACGTGTCAATGACATATTTAACCAAACAATCCCAACCACAGGTGATTAACAGACAACAAATTGACAAGGGCTCAGCAGAAATGTCCAAACTTGTTGTGAGGAATTAGAGTAAACGAGTGCGGAACGTGGATAAATGCTGTTTAAGTGTGAACACTATAATTGCCTAAGCAGCATGGAAAGAGAACTGAAGCATAGAAGTGGCATTTATCATACATAGTTTCCACTAAGTTAATTATATGATGTGATAATTAAATGTGTGAGTAGTTGTGGTATTGAAAAATTGTCTCAGGCCTTATGAATATTTAAATTTTCATTTTGTCTGATTTTGAACACGTGAAAGCTACAACAGGAGCTCATCAATATTTTCCTCACCTAAAAGGTACAGTGGGTATTCTACACCACGTGGTAAACGTAACGATGTATATATTATCTTTATAGGAGGTTGAGATATTGCTACAGTGCTTCGTCCTCTCCTGTGCATCATCTCTACTTAGGCGATTCCACTTTACCTTGCTTGTGGAGAGTATATCTTAGATATACATATGCTCCGCAAATACATTTACAAGAATACTAATTTCTGGTTTTATCAATGCGATTAACAGTTTGAAATACGTTTGAAGCGCTCCAAGAATCTGCAGTTCACTGCTTTAGCCAACATTTTAAGACGATGAAAGATTTTGAAGTAGCCGATGGCGAAAATCAGGGTTCGTTTTTGTTATAATTTTTGTATACAGTGATGTCCTTCACAGTTAGAGGACTATATATTAAGGCGACTACATGGTACAGGTACAATGTACTTGCTCTAAACACTTAAAGGGGCAATTGAAGAAATACTCTATTATGCTGTTATGCTATTATGCTTCAAGGATGTTGGGTTAAACTGAAGAATTTTTGTTTTCTTCTTGAAAAGGTAGACCACAGATTCTGAAGCAACTCTCCATAAGGGATTTTTTTTACGGAATTCATTTCTTACTGTCTTAAGCCTAACTGTAAGTTTGAAAATTAAATCATAAAC
Organism: Ceratitis rosa; assembly: GCA_037013455.1. Lineage (NCBI taxonomy): Eukaryota > Metazoa > Arthropoda > Insecta > Diptera > Tephritidae > Ceratitis > Ceratitis rosa. The sequence continues at coordinate 4,622,121 of JAWMAG010000055.1, forward strand.
GTGTGAGCTCGAATTAACTCAGAGTCCTTTTCAAATTATGGCGCCCTCATTAGTAGGCGAAAACATCTCTTCGCCGCAATTGGGAATTTCTGGTTGAGTTGAACAAAGCATTAGCTAATAGTTTGAAATGATTTTTATAGTTTTGTGAGATATTTGTTTCTGATTCTTTTAACTTCAAGCTGAAACAGTAGCATACTAAGATCTTTATGTATATTTACGATACGAACGTACCAGTGTGCGCCCGATATTATCCTTAGAATTTTGAGATGGAACCTCTGTATTTTCTTGCACAGGTTACACAAGTTAGTTGGACAGGTCATACACCACAGTTGAATAGCATACTCGTACATTCAAATTGACTTTATTATAGCATTGCAAATGAGTACTTTGTATTCTAGTTTTAGCCCAGAGTTCTTTTGTAAAAGCCAATTTAGGCTAGCTGTTTTTAATTTCATTTGTATTTTCCTAGTGATCCTTCTATCTAAGTGTATGTCGAGATATAATACATCGTTTGCTTGGGGAATAGTTATAGCATTTAATTTAATTACAGGATATGCTTGAGTGTGTAATGTAACCGTCACGCGCTTACACTTTTGCTCATTGACTTTAATTCTCCGTTTTCGATGCTTTTCTAGGGCATCTATCACGGTTAACTGGGATGCCTGCAATGTATATAATGTATAATTTACGCTCAAACGCTACTACCTTAAGGAACACCAGCTTCTACTGAAAACTGATCAGCGATAGATTTCGATTGTTTTACAGTAAACCGCCTGTTAGACAGATATGACTCAAATATATTTTAGAATTGTATATTGTATAATAGACATTTATGCCAAACCTTGTCGAACGAAGAAATATTGGAAATACAGAGTATTCGTAGAAGGCTTATTGGTCTATTAGACACCTATGTGATCTCTACCTGGTTTGGCTATCATTAATTTTGTTTCAAAAATTTTGCACACTTCCAATTCGCAAAATATTTTCCTATTTGTTTTGCTTGCTAAATTCATAAATACTATATTTTATTTGTTTCGAATACCAGAGATGAAACCAACGATAAACTCAAATATTTGCACTAAACAAAAACAAAAAAACAAAAACACAAAATAAAAAGCACAAACAATGCGAACAAAAGTAAATGTCAAAACAAAAATGCCGAACAAATTCGTTAAATTTTTGTAATTAGCCAAATACCGCCAAAAAAAATTTAAAAATATAACTGTGCATAATTAAACAAAAGTTATTATAATTCAATAAAGTTTTAATTTGACGAAAATTTGTTACACTCTTAGCCTCGAAAGCCTTGACAATACTACATAGTTGATGATTTTGTTTTGCACTAAAATATGCAATAAAGTATACAAAGATGTGGATGACGACGGCAGAGAAAATTTGAGGTCAATAAGTAGGTGCAGCAGTAAATATCAAGACATGCAGAGATGAATGAAGATGGTTTCCAAAATTACTTGAGTTTTTTTTATATTTTTCCCTTATGATGATAGGCAAATGTTTGAAAAAATAAAAATAAAATCAATTTAACACTGTAAGATGAATGAAAAATATACAACATAAAATAAAATTTATATTTTAGATAATAAATAAACATAATAATAGATAAACATAAAACATAATAAACAATCCATAGGATTTTGGAATAGAACTAATTTTAATAACATTTAATATTATATATATGAAAATAAATAAGTAAAACACGACAAAATGAGACTAAAATGAATAAAACGAACATTAAAAATAAATAACGCAAAACAAAACAAATAAATATTAACGAAATTGAGTAATATAAAATTAAAAATTAAATGAAATAAAATAGATTAAAATTTAAACAAAAAAATTGTTTGATAAATGATATAAATAAATAAATAAATAAAAAAAATTAAATAAAATAAGTAGCGAATAAAAAAGAACAAGTAATAAGAAAACAAATTAAACATAGAAACAAATAAAATAATATAAAATAAATGCTAAATAAACAAAATAAAACATTAAATAAAAAAATAATAAAAATAACTAACCAATAATTTAAGAAAATAAATAACAAACAAAAGAAAAAATTATATAAAATATATATGTATTATAATACAATATAAAATAAACGGAAAATAAACAAAATTAAAAATTACTTTAAAAAAATAAAAGACAATAAACCAATAAGTAAATAAAATAATGAAAATTAAAAAATGTATAATTTATGGTATATCAAATTAATGAAAAATAGAAAAATAAAAAAACCAAATAGGAAAAAAATAATAGAAAAAAAGAGAAATAAAAAATTAAGTAAGAAATAAATAAAAATGATACTGCAAATTTAATAAAAATATAATATAATGAATTAAAACAAGATAAAATATTATAATGTTAATAAAAAAATAAAATTAGAAATAAAATAAAGTATTGTAAGATTTAATAAGTAAAACAAAAAATGTAAGGTAATTAAAATTATATTAAACTAAATATATATATATATATAATTGGCGCTTTGTAACCGCTGAAGCGATTTTCGGCCGAGCTCCTCCTTCTCCAATTTGTTGTTTTGCGTCTTGATGTTTTTCCAACAAATGGAGTGACCTACAGTTTATACTAAGCCGCCTCCGAACGGCTGACAGTTTTTTACGAGGAGCCTTTTTTTATTTCATGTCCGAAATACACTCGGAGGGGTGGACATTCCCTGCCGAGGGGCGACCGCAATTAGAAAATTTAACTTAATTTTTTCTTTAAATTAATTTTCCATAACTTTTGGATGTTTCTGGCACAGGGATATGAACCCGAGCCTTCCGAATGTCAGTACGCAATGCTAACCACTCGGCTATCGCGGCCGCAAATACTATAGGTATATTAAAAGTGAAGTAAGTAAGTAAAATAAAATTGAAATAAAAGAGAAAATGAAAAAATTAAATAAAAGAAATAATATAAAAAAATAATATTGAATAAAATAAAAAAAAAAATGATATAAATAAATCAAAACTAAATAAAAAATTAAATAAAGTATATATGCCAAAGTTAAGTAAATTTTTAAAGTTTATAATTAAATACCAATCCCCTGCACTTCTTTTTCCTAGTTCTCTTTAAACTGTCAAATACTAATAAGCATTTACATATTATATTAAATATTAAAAATAATTATGAACGTATGTAAATACGACTAAATTTCGCTTAAGGGAAAGTCAAGTGGCGCCAGCTCATCGAGTCATTTATTAATAAACAACTTAATAAAAATATTTAAATAACAAAAGAGTTGAAACAAAGAGGCAAATACTGGATTTACTACATTTATTGAAGATCGCAAGAAATACAGCCACTAAGCTTCCGTAAATAATTTGTAAAATGTTTATAAAAATAAAAATAAAACGAAAGCTAACAATAAAATCATCACAAGAGTGACACGATTAACAAATTACTACCAAAATGATTTAAAATGTTGAATTGACCGGTGAGTTTTTTTGTGTTTTTATAAAAATATCAAATTCCGACTACTGTTTTGATTGATTTTATATGCAAAGAGGCCAGTATTTAAAAGAAACCAAAATACTGGGTATCGTACATATTTGTATACACATGCATGAATGCATACATGCACTAGGTATACGAATGCATGTAAACACAGCGGCCGGCTCAAGCTTCTTTAAATATATTTAACTTAAATATTTTTAATATTTATTTAACTTATTCAAACAAAAATGACATGTAGCTTGTGGTTCTATAAATACAACAATAACATCAAGTGTTCGTTTACACACAATAAAACATTTTATTATCTAACTTTTAACACTTCTTCCTTCACGATTGTTTATATTTGCGCTTTTAACAGTGTTAATACATACAACCGAAACTCTTCTTGTTAGATAAGCCAAAGTTCAGTGAGTTAGATGAAGCTTTTCAGTTAACTGCTAACGCTTAACGGAAACGGACCTGTTTCATTGTATCGGAAGTTTTAGGCAATCGTTCGAGTCCGTTAGATGCAAGATCGGCAAACGGGAAACTAGTACAAACTAATAACGGTTAAATGTGAAAATTAGTGTAAGTGCAATTGTAACAACTAAGTAAATTAAACTAAAATAAAATAAATAAAAATTGAATTAAATAAATTAAAATAAATAAAATAAAAATTAATAATAAAAAAATTTACAATAAAATTATGTTGAATTGAATTAAATAAATAGAAATTAAATTTATACGTATTTTCAGTACAATGAAATGTAATGAATCAAAGCAAATAAAAATAGATAATTTTAACTAAAACTAAATACTATAAGATAACAATTTATATTAAATTTACCAGAATTAAATTAATTAAATAAAAGATGACTAGTTACTTAAAATAAAAAAATAAAATAAAAAAAAGAAAAAAAGACGACAGGTATTGTATTGTTGTATTGCATAAAATAAAATAGAATGTAATGAAATAAACTTAAAAAAGAATATTTAATTAAACAGAAGAAGATAAATATAAATAGATATAAGCAAATAAAATAAAAAATAAAATAAAATTAGTTAAAATGAAAACAGAATAAAATCCAAAAAAAAAGAAAATAAAAAGAAATGAATCAACAAAAAAAATGACTTAAAATAAAATAAAAAATAAGAGATAAAAACTAGAATAAAGTAAAATAAAACAAAATCAATTAAAATGAAAGAAATTAAATATAATTAAACTAAATTAAATTCAAATTAAAAAAAATATGAATTAAATAAAGTAAGTTAGAAGCAAACCAAGTGAAATTATGTTAAATAAAATACACAAATAAAAGAAAGTAAAATGAAATTAATTAAATCAAATCATGAGGGAAATAAAGTAAATTAATAAAATAATTAATTAAAATATCTTAAATGAAATATCACACAAGAGACAATAATAAAATAAAATAGCAGAATATAAAATGAATTAAAGTCAAATAAAATAATAAATCAAAATAAAACAACAATAAATGAGATAAAATAAAATGAAATTAAATCAAATAAAACAAAATGAGATTAAATTTAATTAAATTAAAATGAAATGAAATAAAACTAAAATAAGATTAAGTAAAATAAAATTAAATTAAATAAAATAATTTTGAAAAATAAAGCTAAATAAAGTAAATATCTTAAAATATGTACGTAAGTACATACAAAATCATACTATATTTTGGGTTAGAGAAATCTAAGCAATGTCCATCATTTTCAAATTGCTTTTTTGCCACTGCAGAAGCTATAAAAATAAATAATGACCAATTAAAACTAGTTTTTGTTAAAAAAATGTATTTAAAAACTTTAATGAGGACTACAACTCAATGCCAACGAATGCAGTATTTAAGGCATGCGAAGAGTTCTTGAATTATATACGCATTTACGTATATAAACATCGTGTGCGGCTAAAAATGTGAAAGGCATTTTCGGGCAAAAAGTTTCTTAAATTATATTGAAAAGATACCATCTTGCATCTACTACACAAGCAAGTATTTATATGATCACCATTAGATGCCAAAGAAGAGAAATCTGAGCAGAATAGATGCGTGATTGATACGAATATTACTTAAATGCTTGCAGTTTTATCTTGCTATTTTTCAATAAACAGCTCAATCAAACAATAATCTATTTGAAAAATTAACACCAAGTGAACCAAGCTTCTTCTCCTCCTTTTCTGGGGAAGCCTTTACGTCTATGCTCGTATGGACAACATGACCTAGCCAGAAAAGTCATTGTTCAGTGTTTGTAAGAGTGGAGGGGGGTATTGCAATCGAAAACTTTCAAAGCCGGAGTATCCGTTGTTTCTTTATACGCTGCTGAAATTGTCGCCGTATAACTTTTTCAGTTCATTGTTCCATCGTCTACGGTATTCGATTATGCGCAAAGGGCTATAAATCCTTCGCACTTTTCTGTCAAATACACTCTAGGCTAATTCATCGGAGGAAGGGAATGATGAGGGACTTGTAGAGTATATTTGGTTCGTCGAGAGAGAACTTTACTTTTAATAGCCTACTCAGTCCGAAGCTGCTGAAATTGTTATTGGTATGAATGACAGACGATATTATCTACGACTACATAGTTATGACTGCCAACATTGACGTGGGAACCAAGCCGCATGTGCGCCAACCTATTCGCTTAGGTTCTTTGTCAATCCTGGAGAAAACAGAACTAACGTCATGGTTGTTAAGACTTATGATACCAATGTCGTCGCCATACGCCAGTAGTTGTACACACTTGTATATATTGTACCTTGTCTATTTAGCTCTACAGCTCTTATTATTTTCTCCAGCTTCAAATTCAAGATATCGCACGATAAAGAATCACCCTATCTAAAACTTTATTTGGTAGAGAACCGCTCGGATTGATGATTCCCAATTCCCTCTGCGTTTCCGTTTCCCGTTGTGGTATGTATCGATTCTCTTTTCACGAGTCTTTTCCAAGATTTGACGCATGGTAAATATCTGGTCAATGGTTGGTTTACCAGGTCTAAAGCCACACTAATAAGGTCCAATCAGTCTGTTTATAATGGGCTTTAGCATTTCACACAATATGCTTGATAAGACCTTATATCCGATATTTAATAGGTAATTGGCGCCAAACATCGGGTCTCTGTTTTTATGGATTGAGCAGAGCATATTTAAATTCCAATCGTTGCAATCGAGCAATCGCTATTTGAACCTTATCATAGCCGCGTAAAGGAACGTCTTTTACATCAATTGAAACTTTGGCTTCACCATCACCGAGTGTTCCACTTTAACTTTTATTAGGATGGTGAAAAAGCATTCCCTCCATACACCAAGTATCTCTGGATATCGGTTAACAAATTACTATCTTGGTTCCTCCTTGAGTATGCTCCGCACTTGAAATCTTTTGTGAGTTGCCGAATTTTTACAGAGCTTTCCATAGCTTCATACTTATGCATTTCGGCCTCTTTTTCCCCTCTTCAGTTTCAATTAACTATTCCCGATCGCAACGTTGTACTCTCTTCACTGCAGCTCGACATTCCCCATCGTCTACTGCTGCGAGAATTCGAATATCTACAGTAACTTTGAGTTGCGCTTACGTTTTGACTATTGGTTTTTTTGTTTTTAATGCAAATGGTTTCAAACGGTTTTCTGGCTTATGTTTAGTTCCTCAGCAATTAAATAAGTGCTCACGTGACGGTTTGTTTCCACTATTTCCATGATTTTATCGACAGGTCTACCGACGCGTGATGCATCTTTGACATCGAAATTACCGGAACGGAACCTAGCACACCACTTTTGTGCTACACGTTCGTTTATAGTATCGGGCCCATAAACTAAATTAATTTTTTTCAACCGCTTTGGCTGCTTTTTCGCCTTGATCGAAGAAAAATTGTAAAATACCTATCACTTTGCTGGTGTCCATCTTTGACGAGCGCTCACAACGTACTGAGTCAATCAATCGAAAAACTGTCAAAGACAAACAAATAAATACGTTTTCAGCGCCATATAGTATGACATGATGCGACACGTAACATTAGTACTATGGACAATAACGCCATCTCTGAGATAAAAACCGGTCGAAATTTTTACTTTACCTAATATTATATAATATATCTTGTCCTCCTAGAAAATCAATAGAGTAGCAATTGACATGATCTCGATATAATTTGCTTCCTAAAATATTCTTAAAGTAAAGACTCAAATTACATAATTTAGAACGTGATAATTATGATCGCACCTTGAAACCAGCGACATCACCGATTAAAAAAAATCAAATCAAATGTGGGTCTCTTCGAAGACGTCAAAACTTTCAACTCAGACACATATCTACACATTAAATAAGCAAAAAAAAAAACGCTACTGAAACTAACACTCGGGTAAATATTTAAAAAATAAAAAATTGTATGTATATACCAAACAAACAAACCCATTCATTGATATACATACATATGTATGTACATATGAATATATGTGTACACATATTTAGACCATGTATGCAAATAATAGACTTCTTAAATGTCTCAAAAAATGAGCTTTGGTTAAATTAAATGTTTGTACTTACAATTTTTTAATGGGCTGGCAATAAAATGTTAAATATACATATGTATGTAGAATAACAGTAACTAAAAATCTAAATATTTGTATAAGCAAAATGTGAAGAAGAAGAGTAAAAGTAAGAATACCAAACACTTGTAATTGATAGTTTTTCTCATTATAAGCGCTAATGCATAAATACTCGTTTAATAAACGTAGCAAGAGATACGAACTTGAAAAAATAAAATAAAATAAAATAAAATAACAACAAAATCTGCAATCTTCATTGCGCTTTATTTACATATTCATTTTTGAAATCATAAGCACATGATGACGCTGACTGCGGCTCGCGAGAGTGTGGGCTGATCATTTGATCACTTCTTTATGTAAATACTTATATACTTATATACTTATATATGTATGTGCATATGTATTTGATTTTGTTTTCATTCGCATAACGTGAAAAAAGGTCAATATTTGGTTTAGCTGTTAGCTTAGTTCCGGTTCAGGGTCAATAGCGTTTCTTTTTTCAAGTCCAATGACCGATCGACCGGCCGACCAATCATTTTTGGTTCGTTTCTTGTCGTAGATGGCTTTGTTGACCGCATTTATGCGCTTCTTGGCTTTATTTCAAATGTGTGTGTACATTTACTATATATGTACATACATACACTACACACATATATGTGTTTTTTATTATTATACGTGTGCTAATAAATTGAACTCTTCCGCTGCCGTTGGCAAATTTTGTTTTGTTTTTATTTTGATTACTCTTCTATATGTTTTATATCATTCATAGTTACACTCAGTGGACTTTTGTTGTTAGTCGTAGTAGTAACAGTTTTATGTTTATTACTTTTTTTTGTAGGTCATCAAATTTCTGCTCTTTATTAAGGCTATCTTTTCCATTAATGCAATTAACTTGTTATATCTGATTTTTGATGACGTACTTACAACTTATACTCATATGTACATACATACACGTACATACCTAGTTTACATGTTTACTTCCTTATAACACTATCTATGAGCAGGAAAAAAATCAATAAACATAAAAATAAAGTCAAGTTCGCGCATGTGAACGTGATATTTACCGTTAGGCATGCTTTAGAAAATAATTATATAAAACTTGAATATAAAGTTTAGCCTGACCAGCTGTAACGCTTCACATAAGCCTGCAGGTCCTGCGTGCCTCCAAGGTGTCTAAGGCGAGTTCTGGTTAAGTCAGACAGAAGCAAAAGAGTTGTTCCAGCGCTCAAACATGCCTCCTCCCAGCACTTCCTACATTTGGATTGGTTACTAATGCCCATTCTGCTCGAGTGTATTGCCAACAATCATATTGTAATTTTCTTTCGTTGCCCATGCAAAGTGTCTTTGGCGATCTTGCATGCATACTAATCTATGAATAAACCGTGGTTATCCACGATACTGGCGTACTATCACCCGTCGATGGCGCAGGAAAACATCAATTGTTTTCCTGTTGAACAACAAAGCAGCTGGAGACGGTGATCTAAGGGGGGACCTATTCATTGATGCTGGTGACTAGATCAAGTGAAAGCATGCCTAACAATTGAAACCTGAGTTTCAGCGCCCTAGAGAAGACGCGCTCAACAGAGTGACATGGATTGCCGCGGGTGAGCATTTTGTTCACGTACTTAAAATATTCACTTATTTTTTATATACCTATATAGTGTAACAAGTTTAAATTTGAACTAAACACCATTTATACTAAGCCGCCTCCGAACGGCTGATGGTTTTTTTTACGAGGAGCCTTTATTTCATGTCCAAAATACACCCAGAGGGGTGGACTTTCCCTGCCGACGGGCGACCGCAATTAGAAAATTTAACTTAATTTTTTATTTAAATTAATTTTCTATAACTTTGGGATGTTGCTGGCACTGTGATATGAACCCGAGCCTTCCGAATGTCAGTACGCAATGCCAACCACTCGGCTATCACGGTGCAATATACGTAACATAAAACTTAGAAATTTTTACGACTAAAAAATTGTGTGAGCAAAATGGTCATAGCGCGCCTTCTCTAGGGTTAAAGAACGATAAGAACTCACTTTGTTTAAAAGCTGGTTTATTAACGTATTGCTCGGAAGGGCTTTTTTCGATTCTGACGGAGATTTTGGTTTTTACTTCCCCAAAGCCAGCTTACATAGCCAAATAACTTTTGCGATTCGATAGTAAGTGCTCTTCAAAGTTTAGAGCGCACTTAAGTTCCATTTGTCGGAAATGTTTTCGCGTTACCCTAAACTATAAAGATGCTGATGCATATCCCTGTCAGCTTTTCGCCCTATTTGAATAGCTCCGCCAGCAATCCTTCGCAATTGAACGTCTTCATAGTCGGAAAATTGAACATCTGTTCTAATCCTGGTGTTTCATTTTAACTGCCATTCAGCAAGCCAGAGAAATGTTCCCTTCAAAAATTCAGTGTACTCATGTTTAACCAAACCAATTCTATCATAATATGGAGGCCGGCAAAAAGTCATCGAAACTCCCCTCAACTTCTTGCAACGCTATTGGATTGAACGGAACTCAGGCTTGAAGTAATCGCAGAATATGACACGCCAAAATCTCGCGCATAGTTGCCGAATGAGCTGGACTATACCAACTGCATAATCTGCTTCTCTCTTGCATATGAATCCGAGGCATGGAATGGTAAAGCACAAAAGTCCTGGATCAGAGAGCCAAAACCGTCTTTACAGACAGCTTAAGGAAAGCTTCCTAACTGCTGCTCTATCTACATTCCCAAGACCGTCAAGTTCTCTTATATTCTTTAAGCCAAGCTACCATTCGATCTCAAAATTTTAACTACATCACATCAAAACGTAGAAGGACTCTGAACAAACTTCACAGCGCCACCACAATGAGCTTATAGCCCGAAGTGCTGTTTACTGATATGGTAAAGAAGTGCGAGTGGTCGTAAATCAGAGGTAGATAATTTCATTATCTTAAAAGTTTTATGTAATTCCCTTGATATACCGTTATGATCTATGGTATTTGGAGGTGTGAGTTTCAAAGTATTTAAACTTTTCTTTTGTTTATTTTGAAGACATAACAGTAATGACCGCATTAACCTTAGCCAAAGCGAAGCGGACAAACGTACTAAAGCTTGTTCTTCTTTGTTGAAAGGTGATTAACTGTGGAAAATAATTTACACATTAAACACAGATAAATACGTTATTATATGAAAATATATAATATTAAAAAAATAAAATATACAAATGAATATTGCAAAGACGTACATATGTGTATATGTACGTAGTTGTAAGACTCATGGCATTTGCTCACCTCTGGCACATTGAAGAACAAGCATTGGAAAAGTAATTAAGACCTGTAATGATCATTAGAAATATAGTTTAATTTAGTCTACATAACTAACTACATTTTTATATATTTGATGGCCTACAATTTTCATTCCAAAAAAAAACAAAAAAATAACAATGCTTAAATTGTTAATGACTCGAGCGCGTTGAGTGCAAGAAAAAAGAATCGTAGTGACCTCCAAAGAAAACAAACTGAAGAGATCAGTGTAGCCAGTGCCCACTAGGAATAACTAAGAAGAAGAAGAGCTATTTTAAATTTTAAGAATAAAATAATAAAAAAAAATTAAAGAAAACATAAATCAAAATAGAAAATCAAGAAAAAATTAAAATAAAATGAAATAGATGAAAAGGATTGATTCAAAATAAAATAAAAAAATTAAATTGAATAAAAAAATTAGCTAAATATACGTGTATATAAAAATAAAAGTTAGAAAAATAATGAAAACGGTCTAAAATATAAAATAAAATAAAAAAAAAAATTAAATTAAATGAAAAAATTAAAGAAATAAAACCCCATAAAAGAAATCAAATAAAAGAAACATATAAAAGTGTAATAAATTAAAAACATTAAATTATGTAAGTAAAAATCAAATAAAATTAAATTAAATAAAAAATAAAAGTAAAATAATTTAAAATTAGATCTAGTTAAATAAAATAATTATATTATATTATATTAAATTATATGAAACAAAATTAACTACAACAATGTACATAAAATAAAAATATAAATTAATTAAGATAAAATTAAATGACATAAAAATAAAACTAATAGAAAAAAATTAAAAAAGTAATAGTAAATAAATAAAAATAAAAATATTGCAAAATGAAATAAAATTGAATAAATAAATAAAATAAAGTAAAATACAATAATATAAAACAATAAAATAACATTAGATAAAATAAATTAAAATAAAATTAATAACAAAAAATTAATTAGTTGAACAAATTTAATTTGAACTAAATGAAACAATGCGAGTTTGTACAAAATAAAATAAACTTAAAAAGTAAATAAAAATACGATGCAAATATTAAATAAATTTACATGAAAAAAATTACATTACATGAGGCTTAAACATATTAGAAAAATTCAATTGATTTAAATAAATTAAAATTATAAAACGTTAAAATACAAATTCAAATAAAATTAAAATATAAATTAAAGTAAAAACAAAATTATATTGAAAAAACCACAAATTAAAATAACACAAAAATAAAAAAAATAAAATTAAAATGAAATAAAATTACATAAAAATAAAGATAAATAAAATTAAATAAATTAGAAATTAAATTAAATTAAACCAACTTGAATTAAATAAAAATAAAAAGGGAAGAATTACAAAACCAAATGAGGTAAATTAAAATAAAATACAGGAAAAATAAATTAAAATCAAACTAAATTAAATTTAATTAGATTTAATAAAGCCAAATAAATGAAATGAAATGTAACAAAATAGAATAATATTAATCTAAACTAAATTAAATTAGAGTAATTAAAGTAGGACAAAATGAAAGAAAATAACTACAACTACATTAAAGAAACTAAATTAATTGAATAAAATTTAATTAAACATAATAAAATATATTTTTTCCTTAAAATCGTTTACAAAGTAAATACGTGTATGTTGGAATTTTAATTTCTGCAAGGGTTCCTGTTGATACTGTTTTTTGAAGAAAGCTGATTAAAGTATACATATGTTTTAGTAACACAAAATGTTTTATTTTGTCATTTGCAGCATGTCAAAGAAGCTCTTCATACTCGTTTTAACCGTAGCGCTGGTAGTGATGATATTTATTGACAGTAGTCACAGCTCAGCGGTGCTGATCTCCGATAACGCCATGTCCGTAATGGTTGAACTGTCATCGCGGCATCCATTTTGTAAAATGCATACTGATCGGTAAGTTTCTATAAAAATCCACATGTTTTTTCTATACCCCTCTACTTATTGTTGTCTCTTCTCTTATAGCGGTGATATTCAGCGCATGTTACTACAGTCTGATCCCAGACGCATACGACAAGTTCCACGTGAATCGGTGATGGAGCTAGAGGAAGTATGTTTGAAGTCGGGCTCGTATGGTCGAGAGTTTAGAGGAGGCTTGGGCTTTATCTATCCAGGCACGAAATGGTGTGGACCAGGTAGGTGGCGGCATATCCTAATTAGTCATACAGTGTAAGGAAATATTAAAATCTCTACCTACAGGCACAACCGCACTCGATTACAATGACTTGGGACCACATATCGCTGAGGATCGCTGCTGCCGCGAACACGACCACTGTCCGAATGTCTTGACTGTGGGCGAGTGTCGACGTGGTCTATGCAATACGGGCACATTTACACGTTCACATTGCGATTGCGACGCGCGTTTGCGTAAATGTTTGCAATCGCTCAACACAGGTATGTGAGGCTCTACTTTGTGAAGATGTTGCGTAATATAAGCCCACACATTTTCCTCTTTCAGAAACCGCAAACACATTGGGCGCCATCTTCTACAATGTCGTACAGGTCACATGCTTCCAGGAGCGCAGTCCGTGCTCTACACACCAAAGGTTCGAAGATTTCTTTTATCGCACAAATCATTGTGATATAACATATCGTCAAGCGGATCTCTATGTACCACCCAATGCGGGCAATGTCATTGAAAAGATACTCTCACATCCCTATGGTTTATCGCAGAAGTTCTATTCATACCCAGAACCCACGCAAGGCAATGAATATTACAGCCGTTCCTTGCGCTCGGACAATGGTCCGAGTTTTAAACAAAATTTAAACTCTTTAACACGTCGTTTAGGTGTTAAAGTCGCATCTGTGGGTTTGGCCGCAGTAAATATTTTTCGTGAGATCGTACAAAGACCACGTGTGCTTTGGGATACGTTCAATTCACGCGCAAGTCCCGAATTACCGCCCAATAGTGGTAGTAATAGTGGGCGGGGTTATTATTATGGCAGAGGGGAACGTGAATCGAACTCTTATTATAATCACGGCGATGTATCATCGAATAATTTCTGGGATTATTGACTCGGAGCGCCAAAGACTGACGGAAGTTGGAGACTTATTTAGTTCTCCATAAATAAAAATAATTTTAAGTTTTTTTTATTTATTTTGGTATTTTAATTTGATATAAATGTATGTTTTAAAAAATTCACGAAGTCTTAAGTTTATAGATTTACATAATGTCAGTATTAAATATATTATTTAATTAAAATTTATTTTCCCACAATATATTTTTATTATTTTTGTTTGGTCAACCCCGCATTGTAGCAGACATTATTAGTTTATACCCTCGAGGTCATCTAACGAGTTTATCAGGAAACGACTCATTTTGACAGGTTCGGACCAGAGAGAGATGGGTGTCGGGTGAGTAGTTTTTAGTGGGCATGCAAATAGGCTAGTGACCTACAAGGACTCGTTACATACATGACATATAGGGATTGAGTCCACTAGAATCTCCACACTACTCATTGTACCAGTATTAGTTGGGACTCATGAGATCCAATGGGTGGTGTTTGGATCCTGAGCACATCATTCCTAAATAGTTTATAAAGGTGTTGACGGTGACAGGCTCCCTGTGACTGGCGTTTAGTGTCAGTCAGTATGTCATCATGTCTAGCGGTTGTGTGTTGTGGTGCTAAATGGAGTCCCTTAAGTCGAGTACTCCTTTCCTGATGTACCTTTGTGGTAGATTAGCTTCCAGTAAACGTCTGTAGGATGGTTCTTAACTGGGAGCATAGATGTTTTAATATGTAAGTGGTGTATAAGAAATATTATTAGGTTTCCCGTTACGGTTCTCATGGTGGTATTTTTTCGCGCTTGTAGCTTCTTCCCTGCGTCCCGCTAGTTTCTGACATCCAGTTCGGCGGACCAAATCCCTTATAAGTTGCGAGTAAACTTTACTTATCTTTACCCCAAGTCGTATGCAGAATGAAGCTCTCAGTAAATTGAAGTTATTTATTGCCAGAATTTTACATCGTGACCTTTCAGTCCGAGCCAGTCCTCCTTCCTCCAACTGTTTAAGAGGCCGGCCGAGGATACCGCTTGTGGGAAAGGTCGGAGAGACAGAAGTGAATTTTTAAGATTATCAATATCCTGGTCATAAACCAATATCGAGAAGTTACCGCCATATGAGATCAGGATTACGCCCTGTGTTGATTGAGGTTGCTTCGAAATGTAAAAATTAATCAATAGGGGAAGACCCCACCCTGCGCAACCCCTTGCTTAATTTTTCAGATTTTTGTAAATTTATCTTAAAACTGTACCATTGACTGTCAACGCCTCAGGTAGGCGTAAATAAGTTTTCCTTGGCCGATAGTAGCACTGCGTAGTTGACCGCGACAGTTCGCGCGTGTCGTAGATTTCTGTTAAGGTCATGGACCAAGTATAATTGTTGTGCTGTGAATTTTGCGAAAGCCATATTGATATACTACTAAACTCGGGTAGTGAATAAGAGGCAGGAGTAGCAACCGACAACGTCAAAGATTCCGTTGCTTAATTTAAGTCATCTTCAATGTGTTCAGACAAGGAAAATATTGTTATACCGAGGTAGGAACAAAATTTTACATGTCGCAAGTAGAGACAAACTTCAGCAAAATTGATTCTGAAGAGAACATGTAAATTATACTCTCTGCAGGGCAGACTCACTTGCTAGGCAGGACACGACCAAGCAGGGCAAGGAAAGTGCGCCAATCGTTTTTTCAATTAGTTGTTTAGTCAATTGAGGACACCAAGTAAAGCTAGGTGCTTTTCAATCTGATCTTTCCAACGATGTGGAGGTTACCCCTTCCTCTGCATAAACTGCCAATGGGCTTCCAAATCACCACTTTGAATCCTGCATTAGTATCATTAGTTTTTTAAGCCCCTGTATAAGTCTTCGCATCTTTTCTTGAAGGTTTCGTTAATTTCCTCTGTGGGTCAGCTTCTCACGATCTCCACACACGCTCGAGTTGTGTTATACAGTAGGCATTTTGTAAGCACTGAAACCGAAACCCACCTCCAATTTGTGGTTTGCGTCTTATGAGGAACTTTTATTCCTTGTCAGAAATACACTCGGAGGGCCTCAAATCCCCTGCCGAGGGGCGATCGCAAGGACAGTTATGTTAACGAGTTCTGACATGGAATAATTAAAATCATTTATTTTAAAAAGTAATTAGTTCACTTTTTTCTTTTTCTCCTAGAGCTGGCTACAATAAAACGGAACAGGATACAATTTGTGCCCAATGGCAATATCAACCATCGGAAAAATATGTACCCAGTGCACCCGGACGCACTTAATTATTAAAAACATATTACATAACAGATTAGTACCCGAACAACGAAAATAATTCCACCAATTTTTAACAAACAAGCAATTAAATAGCAAAAATTAAATCTGTTTTACATAAATTAAAAAAAATAGTAATAATTAACCGTTGGTTCTAGAAGAACTCGGCACGTATTAGTTAAACATATCAACATTTGTAGGTGTGCTTGCGTACATACTTACTAAAATATTCCTTATTAAGTATTAATCGAATCATGTTAGTACAAAGCATAAGCAAAGTATTGTAAGTACCTAAACATGTGTGTTAATGACTAGGGTAGGAACAGAGTACCTAAATACTTAGGGAGAGTTGATATTTTTTGATGAGTATACAAGTGAATTTGTACTACGGATTGTTGTTGTTAACTTGACAGGGGATTTGTGAATAGTAATAAGTTTACTTACTATGTATGTACATATATGGTATTAGAAACAAGTCTTTCAATAACTAAACGCAAACAAAAAAGTTATTTATAAATAAATTCTACATTGACTAAGCAAGCTCTTTAAGAATTAGCAAGTGAATTGTATGTTATTACAGTATTGCAATGTAGAGTGGGTATATCTAATTTACGGTAAATAAATATTCCAGAAAAAAATATGAATTGTATTTTATTATGTACAATACTAAATTAGATTTGATTACCTATAAGCATTTTAATTTACTATATTCGGTTATTTTATTTTACACTATTTTAATTTTTCTATTTTAATTTTTTTTTTATTTTATCCATCTATTTATTTGTTTATTTTTATTTTGGTCATTTTTTATTATAAACTGCAATATATTCTATTCTTCTTTATTTTTATTTGTTTAAATCTTCGAATTAACTTTATTCTATGCAATTTATATTTTTTTTGCCGTATTTGATATTTCATTTTATATTTTTTAATCTTATTTTATTTATTTTTACTTATTTTAATTTATTTGCGATTTACGACACTCGCGTAAACAATTATATTGTTTTTAATTTGTTATTTTTTCTTTTATTTATTTTTATTTATTACATCTCATTTTATTTTAATTTGTTGATTTCTATTCGACCTCAATTTATGTTATTTTTTCATAATTTTATTTTAATAACTGTTTTTATAGTTTTTAATCCTTTAAAAATATTTTATTTAAAATATTTTATAATTTTTTAATTAATTTTATTTAAAATCTTTCAATTTTGTTTTTTAACGTTATGTTATTTTATTTCAATTTATTTTTATCTTTATTTTATTTTATTTTTTTAAATTTTATTTTTATTTTTTTATTTCATTTATTCAATTTAATTTCATTTTGCTCTAATTTGTTACTGTTGTTTGTTACTTTACTTTATTTTCTTCCATTTTATTTTATTTTATTTTTTTTATTTTACCTTATTTTATTTTATTCTCTTTTATTTTATTTTATTTTATTTTCATTTATTTTAATTTATATTATTTTCTTTTACTTTATTTTATTTTATTTCAATTTAATTTATTTTATTTTTATTTTATTTTTATTTTTTTTATTTTATTTTATTTCATTTCATTTAATTTACTTTGTACTGTTGTTTGTTACTTTACTTTATTTTCTTCCATTTTATCTTATTTTACTTTTTTTATTTTGTTTTATTTTAATTTATTTTATTTTAATTTATTTTATTTTTTTTTAATTTATTTTTAATTTATTTTATTTTAATTTATTTTACTTAATTTTATCGTATTTTATTGACTATATTTCATTTCCATTAACTTTATTTTATATTTATATATTTATACTTTTCAATAGGGTGTGTTTAGACCAACGGCTTAAATACAATGGACCACCCTAATGTGAAGTAACCTTACATGCATATACGCGTACACTTACGCGAGGAGCTTAATCCTTGAATAACTTTGGGCGCTGGCTAATTGCTTCCTGTTATTTGAGTTTTTGCATTCTGGAATATATGCAGGAATTCAACTCTCATATGATCAGTGAAGTGATACGGCTAAAGTGCTTATTGTTTGCAATGGAATTTATCTTCTTATGGTCCAAATCAGATATCTGATTCTCTGTTCTGTTTGGCAAAAGGCCACATTTTGATACGAGTGCACTAGGCAATTTGAATACATTTCATATTCTACCCCACCCGCTAAAATAACAGAGAGCAATTAGTCAGCGCCCAAAGCACAATAAACCTTGGTTGGCACAGGTTGCGAGTCACAGTTCCACCTGTGGCGGCCTACGTCACCTGAGAAATGGCGGAATTACAGCGAAAGATTGGAGAGCCTAAGTTGTAAGCTGTGGCAGGCATTGGTCCTCTGAGTTTACCTTCACTAGTTTCCCACTGTCCAATAGTCGTTGTCGTGTCATTATTAAGTTTTGGACGTTTTCGCTTCAACTCGTCTGGGCCGGCAGAAATTCAAATCTGAGTGGCTCACTAGTAGCACCATCTGATGGTCTTTGCAGTTGAATGTGTACCTGCATTGGTCCCGTTATGTCCGTTGTATGATATCTGGATGTACTAAATGCAACAGCTGCTTCTTTGCAAAATAAGGTCGGATGAAAGCTTGCACGACGATTGGAACCTAAGTGCGATCTGCCCACTCCACAGAAAGGACGATCCCAAAGTCTGCGCCTCCTTAGTATCGCATATACGGTCCTATCAAGCTTTTTGTGTGAAAGACTACACTACAACCTAATGGGCAACCTGGCCTTTATCAGTATGGCTTCAGATCTGCTTAATCAATCATTGACCATGCGTAAAATCTTGGAAAAGACGTATAATCACTTCTTCAATAAGCACGAATAAAAGCTGTCTCTAAGCCGCTATGTCTGAATTTGTTATCTCCGCAAAACTTATACAGCTATGCAAACTGACGCTAAGCACGAGGTTTCAGACAGGGTGATTCCTTAGCATGTGACTTTTTCAATTTATTGCTGGAAAAAATAATACGAGTTGCAGAGCTGGAAAAAAATGTACAATCTTCTATAATAGTGCAAAGTTGCTGGCTGATGAAATTAACAGTATTGGGCTCAACAACCGCTTTCTCCAGACTGGATAAGGAAGCGAAAGATATGGGTCTGGTAATGAACGAGAGCAAGACGAAATATCTCTTTACATCAAACAAATTATTGTTGCACTCGCGACTCGGCTCCCACGTCACTGTTGACAATCATATCTTTGAAGTCGTAGATAAATTCGTTTATCTTGGAACCAGTATTAACACCAACAACAATGTTGGCCGGGAAATTCAACGCAAAATGACTCTTGCCAACAGGTGCTACTTTGGATTGGGTTGGCAAAGTAAGGTCCTCTCTCGACGAAAGAAGACCAAATGCTAAAAGTCGCTCATCCTTCCCGTCCCACTATGTGGTGAGGAGGCATGGACTATGATCTCGGCATTAAGAGTTTCCGAGAGAAAGGTTTTGCCTAAGATTTATGGACCCCTGCGAGTTGGGAACGGCGAATACCGCAGTCGATGGAATATCCCGCACCGTTCCATACGGTGACATTCACATAGTTCTACGAATCAAGAAACAGCGGCTACGCTGGTTAGTTCATCTGATCCGGATGGATAAGAATACTCTAGCTTTGAAAGTTTTCGATGCAGTACCCGCCGGGGGATGTATAGAAATAGGAGGGCCTCCATTTCATGGGAAAGGCCAGGCAGAGAACGACCTGGCTGTACTTCCAATTGGCTCCAAATTGCGATAGAAGAAATGAGTCGCGCAATGTTATTAACTTGGTTATATCGCGTAAGCGGCGTCTACAATACACAATACAGTGGAGACATTCGTATAAGCGCATACTGAAATTTTTCGAAAAACCATATTTAAAGCACATTATTTCGAAAAACACATTTTGATATCTCAATTACTGTAATGCTATATTGTACATCAATTGGCGATAATAAGTCGGCATGTAGCGGTTCTTGTTTAAGCAGGCAAATCAAAAGAGAAGAAACATCGCAGTAGTAACGCGGACATTCGTATAAGCGCATGTTGGAAAAATTCATATTTTTTTAAAAGAGCAGCTTACTTACTTACTTTATTGGTCCATTGGCGTAGACACCGCTTACGCGATTTTAGCCGAGTTAACAGCATTGCACCATTCGTTTCTTCTTTTTGATGTGTGGCGCCAATTGGAAATACTAAGTACAGCCAGGTCCTTCTCATCAGACGTTGTCATCGTCCATGCTTCAGCGCCATATAGCAGGACGGGAACGATGAGAGACTTGGTTTTCGATCGTCGGGAGAGGACTTTACTTTTCAATTGCCTACTTAGTGTAATGTAGGACCTGTTGGCGAGAGTTATTCTGCGCTGGATTTCAAGGCTAACATTATTATTGGTGTTGATGCTGGTTCCAAGATAGACGAAATTATATACGACCTCGAAGTTATGACTGTAAACAGTGACATGGGAGCCAAGTCGCGAATGCGATGACTGTTAGTGTGATGACAGAAGATATTTCGTCTTGTCCTCGTTCACTACCAGACCCATATCCTTCGCTTCCTTATCCAGAGGAGCTACAGTGTGTTATTGGATGAGTGCATAAGTTCGTGCCCGATTCCGCTGGATGCCGTACGAATCGTTTGAGAGTGGCGCTCGTGAAAGAAATATATACATATTATATATCGTTGGAAAGGTGACAGTCCGAACTGTAAATAAATAACTTCATTTTGATTTGAGTTGCTTAGTGAAAAGGCGCATGGAAGATGAACAACGAAAAAGATCATATGCGTCATATTATGTTATACGAATTCCGCAAAGGAAAAACAGTGGGCGCTGCAACTAAAGATATTCGCGAAGTTTATTTGGACCGTGCTCCAGCACTCCGCACAGTAAAGAAATGGTTCGCGAAATTTCGTTCTGGAGATTTTAACCTCGAAGATCAACCTCGCAGTGGACGGCCTTCTGAGCTTGATGACGATGTTCTAAGGACTTTAGTTGCGAATAACTCACGTATTTCGACGGAAGAGGTTGCCAGTGAATTGAACGTCAACAAATCAACTGCGTTTCGTCGTTTAAAAAAGGTTGGGTACACTTTGAAGCTCGATACATGGGTGCCACATCAGTTGAGTGAAAAGAACAAAGTGGACCGTATGTCAACAGCAATTTCTTTGCTTCGACGGATCAAAAACGAACCTTTTTTGGATCGGCTCGTGACTGGTGATGAAAAATGGGTCCTGTACAACAATGTTCAACGCAAAAGAACATGGAAACAGGCACACGAAGGGGCGGAACCGATGTCGAAAGGTGGATTGCATCCGATGAAGGTACTGCTGTGTATTTGGTGGGATATCCGATGCGTGATCTATTTTGAGCTCTTGCCAGCTGGAGAAACGATCACTGCCAACAAGTATTGGCAGCAATTGGTCGAATTGAAGAAAGCAATTGATGAAAAACGTCCGATTTTGGCCAATCGCAAAGGAGTTCTTTTCCATCATGACAACGCCAGGCCACATGTTGCAAAACCGACCCTGGCCAAACTGAAGGAGATGAATTGGGAAATCATGCCGCATCCCCCATATTCACCCGACATTGCACCTTCTAATTATCATTTGTTTCGATCGCTGCAGAACAATTTGAATGGAAAAAAATTTAAAAATGTGGAAGACGTCAAAAATCACCTTGACACCTTTTTCAACGAGAAACCCCGCGATTTCTATGAATCAGGCATCCGTAAATTGGTTGAACGTTGGGAGTGGATTGCCGAACATGATGGCGAATACATAATTGATTAATAAAAGCGCTTTCTTCAAAAAATTTCAATTTTAGTTTGCACTTGAAATCGGGCACGAACTTATGCACTCATCCAATATTTCGTTGGCAGATTTATTATATTACTTACGCGAGTGGATCGAGTTAAATAAAGAAACCAATGTGTGTTTCAAATAATGGTTTAATAGGAACTAACTGAAATTCAAATTCATGTACATATATGTACATATTATTCATATTCGTGTATAGTGTATTCATATTATAGAGCTATCTTATTCTAATGAACAATACAGGAAAGCTCTCTGTAGGAAATATTAAACTTGTACAATAAACTAATAATTCCCACAAATTTTTGGTTTTTTATTAGAAGAAATATAGTAAATAAAAGGTGAAGTGTGTTTTTAGTGTAGAATTTTAGAAACGTAATGGAATAAAGACGGTGACAAAAGGTAACCAAAAATTGACACTCTTTCAAAAAAGTCCTGAATGTTAAATGGACGAAATTTAAGAGCAAGCCATGTTTAACAGCACAGCATAAGCAAGAACAGTTAAGATTTGCCAAAAAATACATGTTCTGGATAAAAGAGTGTCAGAAAGTAATTTTTTCGAAATAAAAAAAAATTTAGACGGGCCAGATTGCTACAGTTGTTACTGGAACGATCTAACCAAACAAAATTTGAAGCGATCGAATCGAAATTTCGGAGGTGGGAGTGCCATGGTTTGAGAAGCATTTTGCTACGATTCCAAGCTTAATCTGGGTGTTGTTGTTGTTGTTGTAGCCACAAAAATATTCCTCAAAATAATTTTTGGGGAATGTTGCGGGAATGACAGTCCTTGGCCGGATAAAAAATCCGGGTCGTTCCGGTATAAAGACCCGACTGTCGCGGGAACTGTTGGATTTTAAAATCTAGTAAATCTGTGTGGAGTAATGGCAGGGAAAGTTTACAGTAATGAACGTCATTACAGATTTGTGTAGAGATTTGCTCAGAAATCTTGTTAAGTATATATTTTTGCTGTTATTGAAAACCAGGGCGGCCATACCAAGTACCAAGATTTAGTTAAAGTTTGAAGTTTTATTTTATTTTTCATACAAAGTGCGGTGAACTTAAACGAATGTTTACTTAAAAATTCCAATTTCTTACTAAGTTTTTACTAAATACTGTCGAATTGATAAAATTTTAAGTTAAAAATATGTAAAACAATAAAATGAATAACTTCCCATTTTTAAATGCCACAATTAAAGCTTTTATTTATTAAAAACTCAACAAATTTGTGTGCGCTTACACGAATGTCTACCACTGTATAATATATGTATGTACGTATATACGAGTACAATTTTATCAATAAAGGAAATACATATCTATTTAATTTAATATAAGAATAAAAACAAAATATATCTACCTACCTCTCCTAAACCTTATAAACAACTATGTAATATAAAAAAACGTACGTCTTTGGAAGGCGGTATTTCGAATATCCTGTCAAAATTTCGTAAGAATCGGCAAAGATTTGTTCGAGTTATGTCTTCGGCCATTTTAAAAAAGGATTTCGAGAAAATCGCTTTTAAAGTTGTAACGCGTTCGGTGCATACCTGTGAGGCACTGCCATCGAATGAAAAATTTGCGCATTTAGACATTTTTGCCGACATCCATTTTTGGTATGTTATTTCTAAGAGCCTAAAGCACCTTTCAAGACAAAAAAATTTTTTTTGTTGAATTTTTCAAAGTTTTACACCAGCTTTCCTCCTTAAAAGATCCATGGTTTTGTTGCTTGTGTGGCTCGTAGCGCCGTCCTGTTAAAAGTAAACGTTGTTCAGATCAATACCATCCAATTCCGACCATAAAAAATCACATCTCGATAGCGCAATAATTTCATTTTCGAAAAAGTAAAGTCTAATGACCCTGGCGGACCATAAACCGAACCAAAAAGTTATACGTTGAGGATGGAGAGGCTTTTCAACAATAAATCTTGGGTTTTCCAAGTCCCAGATGCGACAGTTTGACTCATTGGCGTAGCCATCGAGATGGAAATGGGTCTCATCAGTCAAGATGGTTTTATAGAGAATTTTAATAATTTTAATGCATTGTTGGCTAGTGTATCGTTCCATTTTTATTACTGGCGTAGTTTTTACTTGTCAAATGTCAAAAAATTACATCTTCAAAAGTGACATCTAACGGTATAGCAGGCTATTAATAATAACACCTCTTATTGGAAAGCCCTTTATATTTGGGAGATATCTGAAAATCAGTTGTTTGTCCTTTAAAGCTGGTATATTTTTTTTCGGTAAATAAGTTCAAATCAAAATGCTCTTCTTCAGCCAACTAATAACATCAATTAGAAAAAATACATTAAAATTACGGAAACACTTTTTACAAAGAAAAAAAATATATTTCGTCAGTGTACAAAAATACGATTTCATCAGAAACAATAAAAGTATTATTTCTAAAATGAAGAAAATAAATGTTGAATACAGTGCAATCAAAAATGGTGTACCTTATCTTTCAGGACTTTCGGTGAGTGAATATAATTTGCTCTGTTTAGAGCTTCTGCCCAAAATATTTTTGAAAAACCTTCTTGTTTTAATATGCACTTAGTCATTTCTAAACATTTTCTTTTTTCCATTTCTACGATGCCATTTCGCTGTGGAGTATGTGGAGCAATTAAGCGCAGTCAAATAATTTTGGAATTCGTTACACATACATATGTAGGTATGTATATGTTCTCAAACACATTGCCTTTCTGAAGGGTTTTAATTTTCTTTCCCGTATACTTTTCTAACATATCATATTATTATAAATTTTGAGATTTCAAACTTATTCTTCAAAAAATAAACCTCCGAATATCGAGAGAAATCGTCAGTGCATAATACAAAGTACTTCGCTCCCGAATAGGAACAAGTCCTTATTGGACCGCACACGCCGCTATGTACAACTTCTAACAATTTAGTTGTTCGTTGTTCACTCTGCTTGTGTAGAGAACTTATAATAATAAATATAATATATATTATAAGTTCTCTGCTTGTGTTTGCTTTTGGCTGACACAGACCCCGCAAGTTTGTACTTTTTCAATTCACCCTTTAAATCTTTTTCATTAAGATGTCCGATTCTTATACCTATGTCACTGTCAATAGTTCTGTTCGGTGACCTGATGTGCAGTAACAATTGCTACTGTATTTTACTGAATCTTATTTACAAACTTAGTAAGTTGTGTACATACATATATTCATAATAAAGATTGTGTGTTGCTAGTAGGTCAGGGAACTTAAAATTATAAGTTCTCTGATTAATTTTCTTTGAATTTTTCTTGCCTTTTTTACTATTCTGCGCGCAGACAGAATGTTATTTTATAATAACAACTTATCACTAAGCACAGTTTTGCCTTATGCTATGTGTACATATGTATGCATGTGCATGAACAAATAAATTCATGTTTGTGCATGTTTATAAACTTCAGCCATTTTATATTGTATGTGTGTTTTTGTTATAATATATATGAAATTCAATTATATACTCGTACATAAGTTTAATGTTATATGTAAATTCATTTATGTACATACATACATACAATATATCCATATTTTAATATGTTTTATGTAATATTATATGTACATACATATGTATATACTATATAAAATCAGTTACGTGTATGTTTCTATAAAAATCTATGAGTGTTGTATGGATTCCATATATTCATATTGTCCATATATTCACCATGCGCCAATTCTTGAAAAGAGAATCGACACCCACCACCTCTTCGTCGATTTTAAAGCCGCCTTCGACAGCACGAATAGGAGCTGCCCTTACGCCGCTATGTCTGAATTTCGTATCCCCGCAAAACTTATACGGCTAAGTAAACTGACGTTAAGTAACAGTAAAAGCTCCGTCAGGATCGGGAACGACCTCTCCGAGCCGTTCGATACCAAACGAGTTTTCAGACAAGGTGACTCTTTATCGTGTCATTTTTTTAATTTAATGCTGGAGAGAATAATACGAGCCGCCGAGCTGAAGGTACAATCTTCTATAAGAATTGGTATTTCCAACACCCGACAGCGAAAAGAAGAAATGAATAGCAATATTTAATCGCGTAAGCGGTGCCAACACCAATGAAGAAGAAGAAATAGATATAGCTCCATAATCACCTTTCATGCGCACGCATGCCCAAGTGTCATAGTTATCCGCGTTTAAGGGAGCAATTCTTACTATTGAGTTCGCCGGTAAGTATGATACTTGGGCATGCGTGCGCATGAAAGACCGCTCTATCTCTGTGCTTTAGCCATCAAAGCAGCTACTTCATTAATCAACTGAGCGCATAGCCTATAATAATTATCTCACAACTAAGAAAAATAAGAGTACAACAACACATGATAGGGAAATATGATTTGCAGATTTTATTGATAAAATTTATAAGATTTCAAAGAAAAAAAAAATGTACACAAATTTTATAGTGTCGTATTTGTCGTTAATATTACATAACCAAAATATTTGATAAATTAAATAAGGTGGGGAAAAATAAGACGAATATATGACTCATAAGTTAGCCAAACAACACACTTAATAAACCAAGCACACCCAAACCACCTTTGTCTTTATCTTCTTTTTTCTTTCCTTCTTCACCTGTAGCCCTATGATTGTCGACTCCGCAATCGCGTCTACCTCTGGACCTCCTCTTACCGGTGTTACACATTTTATTTTTAACAATATCCTGTTCCGAAGGGGTTGCCGTTTTGTCTACGGGATTCTCAGGCTTTGCATTGCCTTGCGGAGAATTAGTGATATTGCATTTCTTCACAGATGCTCCATCCTGCAGTACTTCTTGCTGACAGGTCGCATTTGGTTTGCTTTCTGGTGCATTGGTTTTTCCATCGGGATTCTCGGGATTGCCATTATTTTGCGGAGTGCCAGAGATATTGCATTTCTTCACAGATGCTCTATCCTGCAGTACTTCTTGCTGACATGTCGCATTTGGTTTGCTTTCTGGTGCATTGGTTTTTCCATCGGGATTCTCGGGATTGCCATTATTTTGCGGAGTGCAAGAGATATTGCATTTCTTCACAGATGCTCCATCCTGCAGTACTTCTTGCTGACAGGTCGCCTTTGGTTTGCTTTCTGGTGCATTGGTTTTTCCATCGGGCTTCTCGGGATTGCCATTATTTTGCGGAGTGCCAGAGATATTGCATTTCTTCATAAGTTCTCTGATCAAGCATATTTAATCCACCGACAAACATGCATACATACATATTTTAAGTTCTTTTATAAGTTCTCTGCTGCTCTGCTTCTCGTTGTATTTACGTTCTCGTTAACATTCTCTGATAAAACTAATTGACAATAGATGTCACCACTAACTTATAGAGCTCGCTTGATACTAAAGTTACGAGCGACATCGGTCGTTCGAAAGCAGAGAAATTTTTAATGTCGATAAAAGAGTGCTAGATGTGAAACAGCTTCCGCTCGCAGGCGGAAATGTAGCGAAATAGAATTTTTGAATTTTCACTATTATAATATGTCTTAAGGACGCTTTATACCGTTTAGAATCCCAATTTGCTTTGGATAAAAATTAAAAATTGTCTGTCATATAAATAGAAATTTGTTAAAACTGTTTTAAAATATTGATTTTCCCAGGTGTTTCTGTTATTGTAGGTATATTTTAAAGTTCTTACTGAATTTACGTAATAAGCTGGAGACATTTTAGTTAATGAAATGGGTAAGAGGAAGTCGTGTACGCCATAAATGAGTGAACTGATTGAACGGTGCCAATAAAATGAACAACTGTCTATGGCGGAAATTGGAAAACGCTTTAGTTGCTCTTTAAAGATGGTGTTTGGAGCAATTTATGTTTTCAATGCAACCAAAAGTTTTGAGAATCCAAAACGCCGCCACAGACCACGTAAAACAACTCCAAGTAAGGACAGGATAATTACAATCTTTTCGCAAGTGCATTTGAAATAAAAGCAGCGGTTGACAAGGAAATAGGCGTTAATATTTCCGCCAGGACCATTAGAAGGCGTTTGCATGAATGTGGATTTCGTGGGTGCAATACATTGCACGTTTCCAAAAAAAATATTAAAAAACGAATATGCTTCGCCAAGAGCATGCTAAATAAACCACCACAATTTTGGAACAGAGTCCTTTGGAATGATGAATCCAAATTCAATTTGTTCCATTCGGATTGCAAAACGTATGTTAGACGTCCTCCAAACAAGTCGTTGGACCCTAGGTATAATTGAAAACAGTCAAGCATGGTGGGGGCTCAATTATGGCGCTGTGTGGGTCCAATTGTTTGAATTGAGGGAATGGAATATAAAGCCATGATGCATGATATCGACCCGAAGCATACATCTCGATTAGTGAAGGGATGGCTTTTGGAAAATAGAATCGAAGTTTTGCCTTGGTCTCACAAATTCCTGATCTAAACCTTATAGAAAACTTGTGGGGCATTGTAAAAAGAGATCTAAAGAGAAAAAACGCGAAATAATAATGAATTATTTCAATTAGTGAAGGAAGGTTGGGAGAAAAGATTAAGAAGTGTCATCAAAAACCAAGAATAACCTACCAAATACCAATTTTATGTATAGGTATGTATGTAGTATATATTGTATATTTCAGTTAAGATAGTTTTTTTTTAGTTTCTAAAGTATACATCTAATATGTGGCTAATGAAATCATGTCATTTTGTTTACTACTTCAATGTTTTTTAATAATAGAATAAAAATGAAACAAATTCTTGCGTTAAATAAAAGTATATATGTATGTAATCGTATAAATTCTAATCAAAAGTTTTGAAAAGTCAATTTAAATTCTATAAATAAAATGGGAATTCTGTATCAAACGATGCCGTTTCTAATTATATGGCCACCAGTGTATGTTGTAATAAAGCAACTTTTATGTATTCACACGCGATTAATCTGATTGGGGGATGGGGCCATGTGTAGAAGGGGAAAGTTTTGACTGCCATTCACATGAGAGTGGCCAGAAACGATTCTTTTGTATTTGGTTCAAGCAGCTCAAGGCCCGCTAGAGTGGGCAAAGAACGTATTTTTGGTACGACTGTCGGAAAATTCAGCCTCCAGGTTGTCTGTAGCACTAGATTCCAACACAAACAAATACATTAAGCTACTTGGCTGTCCCCTGATCGAAAAACACAAAACCAGATCGATCATGTTGTGATAGACGGAAGACATGTCTCCAGTGTTCTTGAGGGGCGTACAATCCGAGGACCCAACATCGGCTCGAACCACTATTTTGTTGTAACAAAAATACGCATGCGCCTCTGTGTATCGAAGAACAGCCGTCAACAAACACAAGGAAAGTTCGACGTCGAAAAGCTGCAATCACAACAGACTGCCGAACGATTTTCTGCTCGACTTGCACTCCTGTTCTCTGAGGCCACTCATCAGCAGCTCGGTATAAGGCACCTGTGGAACGGCATTTCAAGCCCTCTACTAACGTACTATTGGATTGCGGAAAGGTCGCAAAAACAGCTGGTACGATGGTCGCGGTGGAGAGGAAACAGACTGCCTGCCTCGTAACCTTGCGACCGACCACAAAACATGCGGGGTGGGATAGATACCGAGAGCTGAAGAGGGAAGCAAGACGCATTTGCAGAGAAAAATAGAAAGAGGCCGAGGATCTTGAAGAGCTGGCGACAAAGGTAATGTTCGAAAATTCTACGAAAAGATACGACGACTTACAGAAGGTTTCAAGATCGGAGCAGACTCCTGTAGGACACAAAGAGGTGATCTAGCCACCGATGCCCAGAGCATATTAAATTTATGGAGGGAACACTTCTCCAGCCTGCTGAATAGCAGTGAAGACGGAGTAACCGGAGATAGTGAACCCGAAACCCCAATCGACGACGATGGAAAAGACGTTCCACTACCTGACCACGGAGAAGTTAGAATAGCAATCGCTCGCTTAAAAAACAAAAAAGCGGCTGGAGCTGACGGTCTACCGGCAGAACTATTCAAACATGGTGGTGCAGAGATGACAAGGTGCTTGCATCAGCTACTTTGCAGAATATGGTCGGACGAAAGCATGCCCGACGATTGGAATTTAAGTGTGTTCTGTCCAATCCATAAAAAGGGGACTCCACAGTCTGCGCCAATTATCGTGGGATAAGCCTCCTTAATATCGCCTATAAGGTCCTGTCGAGCGTATTATGTGAAAAAGTAAAGCCCACCATCTACAAACTGATTGGACATTATCAGTGTGGCTTTAGACCTAGTAAGTCAACCATTGACCAGATATTCACCATGCGCCAAATCTTGGTAGTGAATGAGGGCAAGACGAAAATCTCCTGTCATCACACTAACAGTCATCGCATTCGCTACTCAGCTCCCACGTCACTGTTGACAGTCATAACTGTGAAGTCGTAGACAATTTCGTCTATCTAGGGACCGGCATTAACACCAATAATATTGTCAGCCTTGAAGAATCACAAGTCGCTCATCATACCGCTCCTACTATATGGCGCAGAAGCGTGGACGATGTCAACATCTGATGAGTCGTCCCTAAGGGTCTTCGAGAGAAAAGACTTTTGCGTCCTTTGCGCGATAGAGCGATGAGCTGTACGAGCTATACGATGATATTGACATAGTTCAGCGAATGAAGAGACATCGGCTACGCTGGCTAGGACATGTCGTCCGAATGGATGAAAGCACTCCATCTTTGAAAGTATTCGATGTAGTACCCGCTGGTGGAAGCAGAGGAAGAGGAAGATCTGTTGGAAGGATCAGGTGGAAAGTGACCTGGCTTCACTTGGTATTTCCAAATGAATGAAGAAGAAGAAGAATTGAATAAATAAAATAAATATATCTCTGCATATTTTTCTTAAACAAACTGCAATAGTAATGCCTAAAAGTGACAGCAAATGGGTGTTGCCATACTGCATAAATATGAAAATACACTACCATGATGAAGGGTTATACTGCCCGTTTTTAGTGGCAGTTAAATTTAACAGACGGTCAAAGCACTGCTTAACAGTTTTTTTTACATATTTTCTTTTACAATAATATATACATATGTAAATATTACGGATTATTTTTTATTGATAAGCTTGATGAAGGATATGAAGAAGCTTCTGTGCGCCATTTTTCTAAGAGTATACACGGATGAAGAGTGCATAGCGTGATTTCGGTTGAAGAAATAATCCTCAAGCAAGAGGAAACTTCAATTCAGTGCAATACAGAAAGGCTAGCGGTGATTTTTTAATTACTGTTGCCGACCTTAACGGAGCACCGTAGATAAAGAAGTATCAGTTGCACTAACAGTTCTGGCGAAAGATTTTATTAAATTTCGTAATCCAGATGTCATGCATTAAACAATATTAGACCTTTGCTAAATACCAAAATTCCCTAGAGTTATTGGGGCTATTGATTGCATCCAACTTAGTGATCAGTCTGAAATATTCCGAAACAGAAAGGATTATTTTTCATTCAATATTCAAGCTGTGTGTGCCCAATTGCTTTTTCAAAATGTAGTTACGAAATGGCCTGGACCCGCTCACAATAGTCACATACTCAGCAAGAGCCGGTTAAAATTTCTCTTGGTTTCGGTTCATTTCAGAAATAATTTTATTCTCGGTGATAGTGGCTATAAGAAGTGAGTTCTTCATAACATCAGCTATATCAGCAAAAGATCCACTTCCACCATCCGATATTGAAATATTACCTTTACATATTTTTGTAGACAGAAACTCAACTGCGAGAACTATATTAATAAATAGCTATTTTAGCAGGTAAATTTGTACTTTTTATTTATATTTAAAAAGAACAAGTCTTATATTTTTTTATCTATCATAAGCTATGAACACAGAATGATAAGGATATGATGTGTAGGCCTCTATTTTGCTATAAACATTGAATGTTATTAGATGGTAAAATAATAGCTTTTATTGATTCAATCAAAAACGAATTTTCGGATCTCTATATCTTTCTTTCTCGATGTTCTGCTTGCAGTTTGTAGCTTTTTCTCAACACAATTTTCTGAATTTTTAGCAGCTCTAAAGCTGGTGGGATTCCATGATGCCCAATCAGTCGTTTTCTCAGTACTCTGGCTCAACTTAATCGTCTAAAGACAAAGTTAGTTAATATTATATAATTCGTATATTCACCATTAACCATTAATAAGACGTACTCCCTTTTGAACGTTGTCATCCGTAAACAGACCGTCATCGCTCGCTATGTTCTCAAAATCTACCAGCACTATTTTTTCTTCGACGCTGAAATATTTTCTTATTTTTTTCTTGTCCTTAAAATCCATTTTTTGATTATATTATATTTTGTCTAATTAATTAAGGGGTTAGGGGTAGTCAGGTAGTTTTCAAAAAATCAAATTTTTTTTGCATTTTCGTTAAGTATAATATCTTAAAAATAATCTCTGAAAATTTCAAGTTAATCCGATAATTCGTTTTTAAGTTATTCGACAAATAACAAAGAGAGCTCGGGCCTTTCAAAGCGCTAGTGTGAAACTTTAAACGTGTTTTTCTCAAAACTATGTTTTTTGAACTGGTGACAACTGTAACTCGAAAACCGCTCAGTTGATTTTAATGAATAAACTCGGGCCTGAAAATTTTTTTTTTTGAAAAATTTCGATTTTTTAAAACCAATTAACTGTTGATTTTTTCCCAAAAATCTAGACAAAAATTTCCATTTTGTTAATTTTTGAAAAAAAAAATCCTTCACTCAGGTCCAGGATTATTTATTTATAAAACTAATTTTTTTTATCCGATTGATTTCAGATGAATCTCCAAGGACTTATGATTGTCACCGCAAGGACCTTTTTTTGGAACTGGGTTAACACAGACAGCTGTAACTTCGGAAATAAATTTTTTTTTTTTAAATTTTCGTGACTTCAAGCCAAACATTGTTTAATAATACCATATCACTACTTTTGTAAAATAAAATTATTTAATAGCAAAAAAAAAATACTGAAAATTCTCATTTTTTCGTGCCTCTGACTACCCCTAACCCCTTAAACAAATACTAAAACAATATTAAACATAATTTATATAATACACCTCGTACTTACCTTCGCGGTTTGAATATTTGAAAAATTAAATAATGTACCTTTTTTTAACTTTACTTACGTTTTGAACAGCTGTTTAACGTTGTACATTCTTCCTCTTCGCAGCCCTGCCACCTTTCTTCTAACATTAAATAAACATTTAACAGGAAGTCGAGAAAATGAAAACGAGTTTATCATATCGTTAAATTTAACTACCGGCGCTCGAAAGATAGTGTTATCACCATCCAACAGTGTACGTTTTGCTTTTACATACATACCCACTGATTTAATCAGATTCAGCTCTGGAAAGTTCGGTACCACTTATTGGTTCTTATTGTTCCATTTTCATCATGCTCATAAATAGTCAACAAGGCATTGATCCGTAACATTCTCTGGTGATACTTCCGTAGAGTATCGAATTTTAAATTTTATAACTGTGTTTGTTTCTATAAGTGAATACGTACTATGTAAAACGTGTAGCAGACCAGTAAAATTCGAAACAGCATCGGAATGTGGACTTGGGTTTAAATTTGTTGTGTTATGTGATAATTGTAATCCTCGTAGCATGATCTCCTGTAATTTTATCACACATTCTTATGAAATAAAAAGATTTCTATTTGTTATGAGAACTCTTGGATTAGGTTTAAAAGGTGCCACTCAATTTTGCGGATCGTTGGACATGCCAGCTTTTTTGTTACCGACCTCTTATGATTATTAATAATATTCACGACTGTGTGGTAGTGGTCTTGGCAAATGATAAGATTCAGTTCTTTGTATGGTGTGATATCTTTAATTGGCTTTCATATCCGATGAAATTGTTGATCTCTTCGTAAAAAGCTCCTACTGTAAATAATCTTAGCCTTGGAAATTTTTAAAAGATACAGCTGAATGTCAAGAATGGCGGGAAGAGTATAAAGAAGTATGTCCCTCTAATCACGAGGGTTCATCAGGGAAATTGGAAGTCAATGCGGTAATTGCC
Source organism: Ceratitis rosa (assembly GCA_037013455.1). Taxonomy (NCBI): domain Eukaryota; kingdom Metazoa; phylum Arthropoda; class Insecta; order Diptera; family Tephritidae; genus Ceratitis; species Ceratitis rosa. The sequence goes on from JAWMAG010000055.1 coordinate 4,656,371, forward strand.
ATGTTTCAACTTTCACTAAAAAAGTTTAGAGTTCGTTTCGATGGTGAGTCCAAAACTTACTCAGGAATTTTAAAGGCTGCTCCTTATGGTGATATTGAAGTTATGAAAAAAGAATGCGTAGGTCATGTTCAGAAGAGAAATAGGTACACGACTAAAAGAGAGTGTGAATAAAACTACTAAAGAAATTATAGATAAAAATGGAAAGAAACGACAAAAGAAAGTAATTGCTGGAAGAGGTAAACTGACTGGAAAAGTTATTGATTTGATTTGTTCAATTCTTGCAATCGTTATTGTTCCAAACACGGCAATCCTTAACATGACAAATGCCCGATAGGAGAAGACTCGTGGTGTGCTTGGCAAAAATCACGAACCTTGAACACTTTGTCCAGCTGTAAACATGACTATCAGCCCTTACCATCCGATGTTGCTGCAGCTATATTTCCTATTTATACAGATCTTACTAATGAGAAATTACTGGAACGATGCGTTGGCGGTTTCACGCAAAATAACAATGAGAGTAACAATTAGCTGATATGGAAAATAACTCCAAAAAATAATCTCAAGTGGTTCAAAAATCGTTGAAATAGCTGCATATCTTGCAGCCGGGAAGTTCATTGAAGGAAAAACAACTCTTTTTTATTATATGTATTCATTGGGATTATCACTTGGACCTAATGCTCATTCCTACGTGAGAAAAGAGGACACAGAGCGCACCTTGATTTCAGCAGCAATATTGCAGGGGAGCACAGCTGACTATTTTAGATACAAACGAGAAAGCATGGTCCTAGAGTAGATGATTTAATGCAAGTTGAAAAAAGATTGTTTAACTTAGTGTTTCTTACGCTGCTTTAGTGTACGGACGTGTTTTTGATCGGTTCCGTAACTTCACTTAAAATTTAAGAAAACGAAAATATTAAATCGTATAAATTTATACATCGGCAAAAAGTGAAAAAACTCTCTTCCCAACAAGTGTAAGTTCCCCAGCAATAGCAGAAAAACCAACAGCTATTCAGTCAAGCAGCGTAGCAGTAGCAACAACTCCAGTGCGGGCGACTAACACTGAACAAGGTGAGACAGCCAAAATGAAAAAAAGGGTCGGCAGTGCAGACAGGCTTTGATCGCTACATAAATATGGTAAACAAAAAGAAGAAATCTAATCCTCCCAAAAAAGTGATTAATGCTTAGAAGCATAACACCCTTGGCTTCACTATCGATGCTGATGGTAATGCACTAAAAGGAAACAGACATGGGGAAGAGCCTATAACAAAGTGCGAAAGGCCTGATTGTTGTAATTAAGGGAATCGAAGCCACTGTTGACTCAGGTGACATAAAAGAAGCTCTAGAGGAGCAAGGGTTTGAAATTAGGGCGGTCGCTAACATAATTAACATAAATAAAGTGCCGCAGCCTATGTTTAAAGTGTTCTTATCGCCAAGCTTAGCTCAACTTAAGAAGAACGAAACGCACCCAATTTACTGTTTAAAATACCTTTCACACCGAAGAATCACGGTGGAAGAAGCGCTCAAGCGTAATGGTCCCGTGCAAAGTACAAACTGTCAGGAATTTGGTCTCCTTCAATTCAACTGCAACGGACTCCAGGGGAAGATCGACGAGATAGTCGACTATATGAGCCGAGAGCATCTGTCAATTGCTGCGATCCAGGAAACTAAGCTGACCGCCCGCTCGGATCTTCTAAGTCGGGCCGGATACAACATAATCCGCAAGGATCGCGAGCGAGATCATGGAGGGCGTTTAGAGTTCATCTTGCACAACACCGTGCAGTATCGTCTCATCGACGGCGACATTGACCGCAGGGATACTACCCTAGAATGTCAGGGCATAGCTATCCGATCAGGCATCAGAGGCGAAAACCGTTCGATTTTGGGCGACTTTAACGCGCACCACGATCTTTGGCATTCTAGCCTGTCAAATGACCGTAGAGGAATGGAGCTGGCGGAACAGATAGACGATTCGACATTCTGCACAATGAACGACAACACCCCCACATAACAATTGCGAGTGCTGGTCTGATAAACAGTATAGTCTGGCGACCTATACTGACACTAGCATCGGACCACTTACCCATACACATCTCGATTGACAGACCTCCCGACTTTGTTTCCGCGGACCACCGGACCTTCGTTAACTTCAAAAAAGCTAACTGGACTGGCTTCACGGAATTCACCGAGAACGCCTTCAGTGCTCTCTCCACTCCAACAGACGTCACCTCTGGTGAGCGATCATTCCGCAGGATTGTTGTGACCGCTGCCGCCCGCTTCATCCCGGCAGGCCGAATTGCGGAAATCCGCCCTAATTTCCCGTCCGAAGCGGCGGCTTTAGCAGCAAGGCGCGACATCCTCCGTAACTCCGATCCCGGGAATCCCCTAATCAGGGATTTGAACGCGGAGATTCGGACCGTTGTAAACAGACACAAGCGGAAAAAGTGGGAGGAGCACTTAAGGCCCTGCAACCTCCCCTCTGGGGCAACCAAGCTCTGGGCTACAGTCAAGTCGCTGTCTAACCCGACGAGACGCGATGACCGGGTGGAAATTTCATTCGGTGATCGCGCCTCGTCGGACCCTAAGAGATGCGCGAGCTACTTTAGCCGGCTTTTTACACTGCATCCTTCGGTAGACAAAGCGAGACGACGTGTAACCCGCCGTATGCGCAAACTGCCAAACACAAGCGCGGTGCTTGATTTCTCCAGAGAGGAGGTTCAGGGGGTTATCGGGAAGGCGAAAGCATCCAAATCCATCGGCCCTGACGGAATAAGCGTGCTGATACTAAAACATCTCGGACCAGCGGGAGCAGACTACCTCACCAAGGTCCTCAATTTGTCTTTGACCACCCTAATTATACCAGATGTGTGGAAAAACGGTAGGGTGGTCCCGCTACTTAAACCGGGGAAACCAGCGAACAAAGGAGAGTCTTATCGGCCGATAACTCTCCTCTCCCCAGTAGCGAAGACGCTTGAGGACTTGCTGCTCCCGACATTCACTCACCATCTGCGTCCAGCAGCACATCAACATGGCTTCCGAAAAGTGCACAGTACCACAACAGCACTTAACGCCATAAACACCCAGGTGATCAATGGCCTGAACCAAAACCGACCCTGTGCGAGAACTGTCCTGGTAGCACTGGACTTGTCAAAAGCTTTTGACACTGTCAATCATTCAGTGCTACTCAGTGACATTGAGGAATCCTCATTACCGCCGGGGTTGCAGAGGTGGGTCATGGGCTACCTGAGTGGTCGACAATCATCGGTCATATTCCGAGGAGAAACATCTAAGTTGAGAAAAATTAAACAGGGGGTTCCGCAGGGTGGTGTCCTCTCCCCGCTACTGTTTAATTTTTATACCTCGAAGCTCCTTCCTCCACCGGAAGGAGTTTTCTTAACCTCGTATGCCGATGATTGCTCGACATTTAAAAATACAGCCGACGAAATCCTCGGCTACCCTCTTCACCAGCTGGACGAAGGAGTACCGGCTAGAACTCGATGTGAAAGTTGATGATCAAAAAATTCCAACTATAAACAACCCTAAGATTTTAGGGGTCACATTCGATAGCCTGCACTCCTTCACTCCGCGTACGACCGCAAATGCCGCAGAGCTCAAGGGCCGCAACAAAATACTCAAAGCGCTAGCCGGCAGCACATGGGGTAAAGACAAAGAAACCTTCCTGGCAACCTACAAAGCAATTGGCCGGCCGGTCGTAAGCTATGCTGCACCGATTTGGGCGCCGGGGACGAACGAGACGGAGTGGAGAAAACTACAGGCATGTCAGAACACCGCCCTTAGGACTGCGACAGGAAACCTCCTGATGTCACCGGAGCATCACTTGCACAGCGAAGCATCTATGCTACGAGTTAAGGAGCATAATGCTTTGCTGTGCAAGCAGTTCCTGTTGGGATGCCACCCAGCAGGCACTTCTTGGAAGCCGAGCCTCCGCCTAGGTACATCAGGGAGGGAGTACTTGACCTAAACTACACCATACAGCATCATGTACAACAATCGCTGGACAGGACGGCATACCGACAAGCGCTGAACGCCATTCACCAGGAGTCAGTCAACACCTTCTTAGACTCCCTTCCCGTGAATGGCGTACTCGGAGATAAACCACCACCAAATGCAGACAGTGAGCTCGAGCTGCCTCGAGAGATCCGAGTGATCTTGGCACAGCTTAGATCTGGATACTGTAGTGGGTTAAACTCCTACATATCCAGACTCGACTCCAGCATACCCAACGTATGCCCTGCATGTGGAGAGTCCCCGCACGACTCTAACCACCTCTTCACACGCCCCCTTAAACAAACTCATCTAACCCCCCTTTCCCTTTGGTCCAACCCCGTCGAAACAGCACGTTTCCTGGACCTCCCATTAGATGACATCGGCGACTTAGATTGATGATACCTGCCCTAAGCGGGGTTGGCTAGCCGCTACAACAACAACAAAAACAACAGGAATTTGGTCACACAAAATCCTATTGTAATTTACGTACCGTCTGTGTAGCATGTAGCATGTGGTGATCTTCACCATTCTACCAAATGCCCCTTAAATAAAACGGATGCAAGACAAAAAAAGTATAGCAACTGCGGTGGCAATCACACTGCTAATTATAGAGGTTGTCCGGTTTACAAAGATTTAAAATTTAAACTTGCTCAGGGTATACAAGCCAAACGGAACCAACTCCCATATACTACCTATACTCCGAGTCCTTCCAACCTAGCCAGCTCAAATATTGGTCAAATGACCTATGCCAACGTAGTAAAAGCCAATGAATAAGCCCCACCAGTCACTCCATCCAGTACTGGAGTTGAGTCCATGATTCTTAATCTAACCCAGTGCATGACACAATTTATGTCAACGATTCAAAGTATGGTTCAAGACCTAATGAAGGCGCAAAACCAAATGCTCCAAACCCTGTTGACCAAAAAATGAGTGAACTCAGGATTTGCTTATGGAATGCTAATGGTGTGAACCAGCATAAATTAGTACTCAAATAATTTTTACAGACCCACGAAATTGATGTTATGCTTATATCTGAAACACATCTCACCCAGAAGTATAATTTTTATATCTCTGGGTTTAAGCTGTACAACACTAATCACCCAGATGGCAAAGCACATGGTGGCATAGCTATACTCATAAGGAACCGTTTAAAGCACAACTTTCTTAATTCCTTTTTAACAAATTGGTTGCAGTCAACTTCGATCACCCTAAAAAATAGGGGGGTTGACCTTACTTTGGCTGCGATTTACTGTCCGCCACGTTCCGTAATAACAAAAAACAATTTAGCGACTTTTTCACCACTCTATGAGATAGGTTCCTAGCTGGAGGTGATTACAATGTGAAGCTTACTCATTGGGGATCGAGGCTAATTAACCCGAACGGTCGTCAGTTATATAACACGATCATAAGTACAAAAAATAGCTACGATTTTATCTCCCCAAGACAACCAACTTACTGGCCTACGGACTCAAGGAAATTACCTGACCTGATTGACTTTGCTTTGGGGGATGGGGCCATGTGTAGAAGTTCACGCAAGTGAGGAAAGTTTTTGACTGCCATTCACCTGGGAGTGGCCAGAAACGATTCTTTTGCATATGGTTCAAGCAGCTCACGACGTCCGGTCTTAGACCACGTATCCCCTGGGTAGCCAACGAACATCCGTTTGGAAGCGAGCTAAAGTGAGAAGGCGAATCCTATGCGGTTGTGCGTAGGGTTTGGAACCCACCACATGAAAAAATAACCCAATGAAAAACCAATTAAAGCCTCGGATGAGAGACCCCCCTTTTGATTACGACCCCCGCAAATGTTTTAAGGATTCCGATTTTAGGGCATGCACCTGGAATGTCCGGTCCCTTAATTGGGAAGGTGCCGCTGTCCAGCTGGTTGATGTCCTCATAAAGTTAAAGGCTGACATCACTGCCGTCCAAGAATTGCGATGGACGGGACAAGGACGGAAGAAGGTGGGTCCTTGTGAAATTTACTACAGCGGCCATATAAAGGAGCGCAAATTTGGTGTCGGATTCGTGGTGGGAGAGAGGCTCCGTCGCCGAGTACTGGCATTCACTCCGGTGGATGAACGTCTAGCCACAATTCGCATTAAGACAAAATTTTTTAACACCACCCTAATTTTCGCCCACGCCCCGACGGAAGAGAAGGATGACTTGACCAAAGATGCCTTTTACGAGCGCCTCGAACACACTTATGAACGCTGCCCCCGCCACGACGTCAAAATTGTGCTTGGCGACTTCAACGCTAGGGTGGGCAAAGAAGGTATCTTTGATACGGCTGTCGGAAAATTCAGTATCCACGACGAAACATCTCCAAACGGGCTGAGGCTGATCGACTTCGCCGGGGCCCGAAATATGGTTGTCTGTAGCACTAGATTCCAGCACAAAAAAATTCACCAAGCTACTTGGCTGTCCCCAGACCGGAAAACTTCCAATCAGATCGATCATGTTGTGATAGACGGAAGACACATATCCAGTGTTTTAGATGTGCGTACGTTCCGAGGTCCCAACATTGACTCGGATCACTATCTTGTCGCAGCGAAGATACGCACGCGCCTCTGTGTATCGAAGAACGCCCATCAACAGACACAAGGAAGGTTCGACGTTGAAAAGCTGCAATCACAACAGACTGCCGAGCGGTTCTCTACTCGACTTGCACACCTGCTCTCTGAGAGCACTCATCAGCAACCCGGTATAAGGGAACTGTGGGACGGCATCGCAAACTCTCTGCGTACAGCTGCAAACGAAACCATTGGATTTCGGAAAGATCGCAAAAACAGCTGGTACGATGAGGACTGCCGTGTCGCAGTGGAGAGAAAACAGCCTGCCTACCTCGCAACCTTGCGATCGACCACAACACGTGCGGGGTGGGATAGATACCGAGAACTGAAGAGGGAAGCAAGGCGCGTCTGCAGACAAAAAAAGAAAGAGGCCGAGATGCGCGAGTATGAGGAGCTTGAGAAGCTGGCCGACAAGAGTAACGCTCGAAAATTCTATGAAAAGATACGGCGACTTACAGAAGGTTTCAAGACCGGAGCAAACTCTTGTAGAACCCAGGGAGGTGAGCTAGTGACAGATGCCCAGAGTATACTCGATTTATGGAGGGAGCACTTCTCCAGCCTGCTGAATGGCAGTGAACAGGAAACACGCGGAGATGGTGAACCCGAAACTCCAATGGATGACGATGGAAAAGTTGTTCCATTACCCGACTATGAAGAAGTGGGAATAGCAATCGTCCGCTTAAAAAACAACAAAGCGGCAGGGGCCGATGGATTACCGGCCGAGCTATCCAAAGGTCCTACTATATGGCGCAGAAGCGTGGACGTTATCAATATCTGATGAGTCGGCTCTAGTAGTCTTCGAGAGGAAAGTTCTGCGAACGATTTATGGTCCTTTGCGCATTGGCAACGGCGAATACCGCAGACGATGGAACGATGAGCTGTACGAGCTATACGACGATATTGACATAGTTCAGCGAATGAAGAGACAGCGGCTACGCTGGCTAGGCCATGTCGTCCGAATGGATAAAAACACTCCAGCTTTGAAAGTATTTGATGCAGTACCCGCTGGTGGAAGCAGAGGAAGAGGAAGACCTCCACTCCGTTGGAAAGATCAAGTGAAGAGTGACCTGGGTGCACTTGGCATTTCCAACTGGCGCCAAACAGCGAAAAGAAGAGACGAATGGCGCGCTGTAATTGATTCGGCTATAATCGCGTAAGCGGTGCCAACGCCAATAAAGAAGAAGAAGAAGATTGACTTTGCAGGCACTAAAAACGTAGATAGGAGTTTAGTATTTGCTGAAACCTGTGCTCACTTATCTTCTGATCATTCCTCAATAATCATTAAATTGAACAAACAAGCAATTGAAAGTGAGCATGCTTTTCGACTTACTACATCAAAAACTAACTGGTTTAAATATAAAAAAATACATTAGCAGTCATATACATTGTATTTAACAGTATACTAGCAACATCAGCAACTATAGCCACACCAGAGCAGAAAACAAAAGCAAAAACTTTGATAACTAATAGCGGAATAGAATTACTGGTCCGAAATAAGCGCCGTTTGCGTCGCGAATGGCAAGCCTATCGATCTCCCGATGCAAAAATTCGTCTTAAGGTGGCAGAAAACAATCTAAAAAAGGCTTATACGAAGAAGAAAGAAATATCAAACATCTTACAACGTCTTTGTCTCCCAACGTTTCTACTAAAAAATCTCTATGGAAAGCTAGCAAAAACCTTAAGCCGCCAGTAAGCACTGAAGTACCGTTGAGACTGCGTAATGGTTCATTGACAAGAACGGGTGAAGAAAAGGCGTCTTGTTTTGCAGAGCACCTCAGTACAGTATTTCAACCAAATACTGCTACATATAGTGCACCTTTGTCACCGAACCATACTGATCCCAGATACACTATTACTTGCGGAGCATCTGTGTCTGAACTAAAAAAACACTATTACCACCTTAAATCCACAAAAATATGCAGGAGACGATTATATCTCACCAAAAATGCTAAAAGAATTGCCAATCATTGCTCTCGTTTTCTTGCAAATCTTTTCAGTGCCATTTTAATGCTAGGATATTATCCACAAATCTGGAAAAAGTCGCAGATAATTATGATAGCGAAATCAGGTAAAGACGCCACCCTGCCGTCATCATATAGACCAATCAGCCTGTTGTCTTGCCTATCAAAACTTTTCGAAAAAGTGCTGCTATCAAAAATTACTCCTTTTCTCCATCAAAACGATAATATTCCTACACATCAATTTGGTTCTCGGGAAAAACACGGCACAAATGAACAAGTAAATCGCATAACAAATGAAATAAGGAAAGCTAGAGTATTGCTCGGCCTTTTTTCTTGATGTGGCGCAAGCATTTGACATCCTCGAATCATACTTATCCAACAGACGAATCACGGTAAAAGTAAATGAATACATAACAAAGGAGTGTCCAATTGCGGGTAGTGTTCTTGGACCAATATTGTACATACTGTTAACCGCAGATATTCCTACAAGTGACGAAGTGATTACGTCAACATTTGCGGATGATACTGCTATACCAAGTCGACATACACGGTTTGTCCCGAAAATAACCGAACTTTATATTTAAATCATACAACATACAGCGCCATCTATGGAAAATTTGCAACATTAAAAAGGTACATTCATCCTCTTTCAAACGCACCTGACTTCATGTAAATCGGATGACAGATGAAAAAGTGACAGCCATTTCAATAAAATAAAACCAAAAGTGTGCTAATGGTTCCAAAAAAAAAATAGCAAATATAAAATTTTGTGTCAAACTTGAAAAAAAATTGAAATTGAAGTTTAAAAAATAAAAAAAAAAATGAAAAAAATTAAGCAGCCGTAACCGAGGTACTGAAGAACATTTCCATAAATGACATAAAAAAATCTATGCATGCGCTGGTTGACCGTTCCAAACGTTGTGTTGAGTCAAATGGAACCTATTTTGAATAAATAATAACTTTCAAAGATAATATAATGTGTATTTTACTATTTTATATCCAAAAAATTCGGTTATTTTTGGGACACACTGTATAAATGCCCCATTATAACGACAAAAGTGTTACAGCAGCATCTTAAACTAATTGAAGAATGGCTAGCGAAATGGCGCATAAAAGTTAATGAAAACAAGTGCAAACACATAACTTTAACATTAAGGCCAAAAACGTGTCCTACTGTTAAGCTCAACAATGAATCAATACCGCAAGCTGACGAAATTACATACCTCGGAATCCACTTCGACAGGCGCTTAACCTGGACACGACACATTGCAGCTAAAAAGCTGCAGCTTTTAAACAAAGTCCTCCTATAATCGCAGCAAAAAAATACTTAACAAAACTGCGTAACCATCCGAACCATTTGGATAACACCTTGGCCCATGCAACAAGTCTGCGCCTGAAGAAGAGACAAAGCAGCCTTCTAAAGAGCAACGTCAAGACAGCAGCCCCTTCCTACTAAGGGGTTTTATGTTTTAATATAGTTTAAGATTTTATTACTTATTGTTAGGCTTCCGAAGTCAAAGCAGATTCAATAAATAAATATTAATGTTTCAAAAACAAAAAAATCACCAATCAGTCAACACTTTCAAAAATTCTTTTCCCGTGAATGGCGTGCTCGGAGTTAAACCACCGCCTATTGCAGACAACGAGCTCGAGCTCGACCCTGGTACAACTTAGGTCTGGATATTGTAGCAGGTTAAACTTCTACTTATTCAGATTCGACCCCAGCATACCCAACGTATGCCCTGCATGTGGAGAGTCTCCGCACGACACTAACCACCTCTTCACATGTTCCCTTTAAACCGACTCATCTAACCCCGCTCTCCCTTTGGTCCAATCCCGTCGAAACAGCCAGGACCTCCCTTTAGATGACATCGGCGACTTAGATTGATAAAGCCTGTCCTAGCGGTGTCTACGCCAATAAAGAAAAAGAAGAATCTTGTTAAACCAATGTGTGGATTTGGAAAATTGTGTAATTAACTTTTTATTTTGCTATATCTGTTTTGCTAAGTTATCTAAAGGAATATTCGAAAATTATAGACTCGGTACAGTACGAAGAGTATCTTTCATATATGTCTTCTGCTTGTAAAATACTTCAATTTACATAATTGAATTCCACCGGTTCATATTTACATACATCTATGCATATAAGAAAATCAATTGAAACAAATAGAAATAGGAAGTGGAAGGACATGCATGTAACTATTGTATATTCATGTAGGTAAATACAATTTTTAAATGAAAATTAGCATATGGTACTGTACTGTGATGCACATTTGTGTCCATCAAATTCTCGTCGTATTTCCTGCACTTTTGTTATTGCCTGTTGTAATCGTGTTGTAGTATTATTTTTAACTACACGAAACCACATTTTTCGTATAAACGGTGTCACTGCCGTAATACCTGAATTTTATAACTCTATTGGTACACGTTGTTGTTCGGATTGTTGTTGTTGTTGTTGTTGGAATTGTTGTTGTTGGAATTGTTGTTGTTATTGTGGTTGTCGGTGTTGTGGTTGTGGCATCTGTTGTTGAGGATGTTTCTACTGCAGCAGTTGTGTTTGTAGTTGTAATCGTTGTTGTAGCTGTAGACGGTGTTTGTGTTGTGGTTGTAGGTATTGTACCATTATTACTAGTTTTTTTGGTAAAACAATTAGAACATTAATTGGAGCAACAATTGTATATACATGTATATATATTTACCTGCACACAACCCTAGTCTTCGTGATGTTCTGCGAAGAACCGACATAGTGGAATGTAAAATACTCGGTCCAGCAAGTGGTTGTTTCTATTGCTGGTGTAGTTGTAAAAGGCGTTGTAGTTGTAACTGTGGTTGCAACTGCTGCTGCCGCTGTGGATGCTGTTGAAGTCGGCGTTGTAGTTGTAACCGTTGTTGTAGTTGTAGACGGTGTTTGTGTTGTGGTTGTAGGTATTGTACCATTATTACTAGTGTTTTTGGTAAAACAATTAGAACATTAATTGGAGCCACAATTGTATATACATGTATATATATTTACCTGCACACAACCCTAGTCTTCGTGATGTTCTGCGAAGAACCGACATAGTGGAATGTAAAATACTCGGTCCAGCAAGTGGTTGTTTCTATTGCTGGTGTAGTTGTAAAAGGCGTTGTAGTTGTAGCTGTGGTTGCAGCTGCGGAAACCGTTGTGGGTGTAGCAGTTGAAGCTGTAGTTGAAGCTGTGGTTGAACCTGTGGTTGCAGCTGTGGAAACAGTTGTGGGTGTAGCAGTTGAAGCTGTAGTTGAAGCTGTGGTTGCAGCTGTGGAAACAGTTGTGGAAACAGTTGTGGGTGTAGCAGTTGAAGCTGTAGTTGAAGCTGTGGTTGAACCTGTGGTTGCAACTGCTGCTGCCGCTGTGGATGCTGTTGAAGTCGGCGTTGTAGTTGTAACCGTTGTTGTAGTTGTAGACGGTGTTTGTGTTGTGGTTGTAGGTATTGTACCATTATTACTAGTGTTTTTGGTAAAACAATTAGAACATTAATTGGAGCAACAATTGTATATACATGTATATATAGTTACCTGCACACAACCCTAGTCTTCGTGATGTTCTGCGAAGAACCGACATAGTGGAATGTAAAATACTCGGTCCAGCAAGTGGTTGTTTCTATTGCTGGTGTAGTTGTAAAAGGCGTTGTAGTTGTAACTGTGGTTGCTACTGCTGCTGTCGCTGTGGATGCTGTTGAAGTCGGTGTTGTAGCTGTAACCGTTGTTGTAGTTGTAGACGGTGTTTGTGTTGTAGTTGTAACCGTTGTTGTAGTTGTAGACGGTGTTTGTGTTGTGGTTGTAGGTATTGTACCATTATTACTAGTGTTTTTGGTAAAACAATTAGAACATTAATTGGAGCAACAATTGTATATACATGTATATATATTTACCTGCACACAACCCTAGTCTTCGTGATGTTCTGCGAAGAACCGACATAGTGGAATGTAAAATACTCGGTCCAGCAAGTGGTTGTTTCTATTGCTGGTGTAGTTGTAAAAGGCGTTGTAGTTGTAGCTGTGGTTGCAGCTGTGGAAACCGTTGTGGGTGTAGCAGTTGAAGCTGTGGTTGAACCTGTGGTTGCAGCTGTGGAAACAGTTGTGGGTGTAGCAGTTGAAGCTGTGGCTGCAGCTGTGGAAACAGTTGTGGGTGTAGCAGTTGAAGCTGTAGTTGAAGCTGTGGTTGAACCTGTGGTTGCAGCTGTGGAAACAGTTGTGGGTGTAGCAGTTGAAGCTGTAGTTGAAGCTGTGGTTGCAGCTGTGGAAACAGTTGTGGGTGTAGCAGTTGAAGCCGTAGTTGAAGCTGTGGTTGAAGCTGTGGTTGCAGCTGTGGAAACAGTTGTGGAAACAGTTGTGTAAACAGTTGTGGGTGTAGCAGTTGAAGCTGTGGAAACCGTTGTGGGTGTAGCAGTTGAAGCTGTAGTTGAAGCTGTAGTTGAAGCTGTGGTTGAAGCTGTGGTTGCAGCTGTGGTTGCAGCTGTGGAAACAGTTGTGGAAACAGTTGTGGGTGTAGCAGTTGAAGCTGTGGAAACCGTTGTGGGTGTAGCAGTTGAAGCTGTAGTTGAAGCTGTGGTTGAAGCTGTGGTTGCAGCTGTGGTTGCAGCTGTGGAAACAGTTGTGGGTGTAGCAGTTGAAGCTGTGGAAACCGTTGTGGGTGTAGCAGTTGAAGCTGTAGTTGAAGCTGTAGTTGAAGCTGTAGTTGAAGCTGTGGTTGCAGCTGTGGAAACAGTTGTGGGTGTAGCAGTTGAAGCTGTGGAAACCGTTGTGGGTGTAGCAGTTGAAGCTGTGGTTGAAGCTGTGGTTGCAGCTGTGGAAACAGTTGTGGGTGTAGCAGTTGAAGCTGTGGAAACCGTTGTGGGTGTAGCAGTTGAAGCTGTAGCTGAAGCTGTGGTTGCAGCTGTTGAACCAGTTGTGGGTGTAGCAGTTGAAGCTGTGGAAACCGTTGTGGGTGTAGCAGTTGAAGCTGTGGAAACCGTTGTGGGTGTAGCAGTTGAAGCTGTGGTTGAAGATGTGGTTGCAGCTGTGGTTGCAGCTGTGGAAACAGTTGTGGAAACAGTTGTGGGTGTAGCAGTTGAAGCTGTAGTTGAAGCTGTGGTTGCAGCTGTGGAAACAGTTGTGGGTGTAGCAGTTGAAGCTGTAGTTGAAGCTGTGGTTGAAGCTGTGGTTGCAGCTGTGGTTGCAGCTGTGGAAACAGTTGTGGGTGTAGCAGTTGAAGCTGTGGAAACCGTTGTGGGTGTAGCAGTTGAAGCTGTAGTTGAAGCTGTGGAAACAGTTGTGGAAACAGTTGTGGGTGTAGCAGTTGAAGCTGTAGTTGAAGCTGTGGTTGCAGCTGTGGAAACAGTTGTGGGTGTAGCAGTTGAAGCTGTAGTTGAAGCTGTGGTTGAAGCTGTGGTTGCAGCTGTGGTTGCAGCTGTGGAAACAGTTGTGGGTGTAGCAGTTGAAGCTGTGGAAACCGTTGTGGGTGTAGCAGTTGAAGCTGTAGTTGAAGCTGTAGTTGAAGCTGTGGTTGAAGCTGTGGTTGCAGCTGTGGAAACAGTTGTGGGTGTAGCAGTTGAAGCTGTAGTTGAAGCTGTGGTTGAAGCTGTGGTTGCAGCTGTGGTTGCAGCTGTGGAAACAGTTGTGGGTGTAGCAGTTGAAGCTGTGGAAACAGTTGTGGGTGTAGCAGTTGAAGCTGTAGTTGAAGCTGTGGTTGAAGCTGTGGTTGCAGCTGTGGTTGCAGCTGTGGAAACAGTTGTGGGTGTAGCAGTTGAAGCTGTGGAAACCGTTGTGGGTGTAGCAGTTGAAGCTGTAGTTGAAGCTGTGGTTGAACCTGTGGTTGCAGCTGTGGTTGCAGCTGTGGAAACAGTTGTGGGTGTAGCAGTTGAAGCTGTAGTTGAAGCTGTGGTTGAAGCTGTGGTTGCAGCTGTGGAAACAGTTGTGGAAACAGTTGTGGGTGTAGCAGTTGAAGCTGTAGTTGAAGCTGTGGTTGCAGCTGTGGAAACAGTTGTGGGTGTAGCAGTTGAAGCTGTGGAAACCGTTGTGGGTGTAGCAGTTGAAGCTGTAGCTGAAGCTGTGGTTGCAGCTGTTGAACCAGTTGTGGGTGTAGCAGTTGAAGCTGTGGAAACCGTTGTGGGTGTAGCAGTTGAAGCTGTGGAAACCGTTGTGGGTGTAGCAGTTGAAGCTGTGGTTGAAGATGTGGTTGCAGCTGTGGTTGCAGCTGTGGAAACAGTTGTGGAAACAGTTGTGGGTGTAGCAGTTGAAGCTGTAGTTGAAGCTGTGGTTGCAGCTGTGGAAACAGTTGTGGGTGTAGCAGTTGAAGCTGTAGTTGAAGCTGTGGTTGAAGCTGTGGTTGCAGCTGTGGTTGCAGCTGTGGAAACAGTTGTGGGTGTAGCAGTTGAAGCTGTGGAAACCGTTGTGGGTGTAGCAGTTGAAGCTGTAGTTGAAGCTGTGGAAACAGTTGTGGGTGTAGCAGTTGAAGCTGTAGTTGAAGCTGTGGTTGCAGCTGTGGAAACAGTTGTGGGTGTAGCAGTTGAAGCTGTAGTTGAAGCTGTGGTTGAAGCTGTGGTTGCAGCTGTGGTTGCAGCTGTGGAAACAGTTGTGGGTGTAGCAGTTGAAGCTGTGGAAACCGTTGTGGGTGTAGCAGTTGAAGCTGTAGTTGAAGCTGTAGTTGAAGCTGTGGTTGAAGCTGTGGTTGCAGCTGTGGAAACAGTTGTGGGTGTAGCAGTTGAAGCTGTAGTTGAAGCTGTGGTTGAAGCTGTGGTTGCAGCTGTGGTTGCAGCTGTGGAAACAGTTGTGGGTGTAGCAGTTGAAGCTGTGGAAACAGTTGTGGGTGTAGCAGTTGAAGCTGTAGTTGAAGCTGTGGTTGAAGCTGTGGTTGCAGCTGTGGTTGCAGCTGTGGAAACAGTTGTGGGTGTAGCAGTTGAAGCTGTGGAAACCGTTGTGGGTGTAGCAGTTGAAGCTGTAGTTGAAGCTGTGGTTGAACCTGTGGTTGCAGCTGTGGTTGCAGCTGTGGAAACAGTTGTGGGTGTAGCAGTTGAAGCTGTAGTTGAAGCTGTGGTTGAAGCTGTGGTTGCAGCTGTGGTTGCAGCTGTGGAAACAGTTGTGGAAACAGTTGTGGGTGTAGCAGTTGAAGCTGTGGAAACCGTTGTGGGTGTAGCAGTTGAAGCTGTAGTTGAAGCTGTGGTTGAAGCTGTGGTTGCAGCTGTGGTTGCAGCTGTGGAAACAGTTGTGGAAACAGTTGTGGGTGTAGCAGTTGAAGCTGTAGTTGAAGCTGTGGTTGCAGCTGTGGAAACAGTTGTGGGTGTAGCAGTTGAAGCTGTAGTTGAAGCTGTGGTTGAAGCTGTGGTTGCAGCTGTGGTTGCAGCTGTGGAAACAGTTGTGGGTGTAGCAATTGAAGATGTGGAAACCGTTGTGGGTGTAGCAGTTGAAGCTGTAGTTGAAGCTGTAGTTGAAGCTGTGGTTGAAGCTGTGGTTGCAGCTGTGGTTGCAGCTGTGGAAACAGTTGTGGGTGTAGCAGTTGAAGCTGTGGAAACCGTTGTGGGTGTAGCAGTTGAAGCTGTAGTTGAAGCTGTAGTTGAAGCTGTGGTTGAACCTGTGGTTGCAGCTGTGGAAACCGTTGTGGGTGTAGCAGTTGAAGCTGTGGAAACCGTTGTGGGTGTAGCAGTTGAAGCTGTAGTTGAAGCTGTGGTTGAAGCTGTGGTTGCAGCTGTGGTTGCAGCTGTGGAAACAGTTGTGGAAACAGTTGTGGGTGTAGCAGTTGAAGCTGTGGAAACCGTTGTGGGTGTAGCAGTTGAAGCTGTAGTTGAAGCTGTGGTTGAAGCTGTGGTTGCAGCTGTGGTTGCAGCTGTGGAAACAGTTGTGGGTGTAGCAGTTGAAGCTGTGGAAACCGTTGTGGGTGTAGCAGTTGAAGCTGTGGTTGCAGCTGTGGAAACAGTTGTGGGTGTAGCAGTTGAAGCTGTGGAAACCGTTGTGGGTGTAGCAGTTGAAGCTGTAGTTGAAGCTGTGGTTGAAGCTGTGGTTGCAGCTGTGGAAACAGTTGTGGGTGTAGCAGTTGAAGCTGTGGAAACCGTTGTGGGTGTAGCAGTTGAAGCTGTGGTTGCAGCTGTGGTTGCAGCTGTGGAAACAGTTGTGGAAACAGTTGTGGGTGTAGCAGTTGAAGCTGTGGAAACCGTTGTGGGTGTAGCAGTTGAAGCTGTGGTTGAAGCTGTGGTTGCAGCTGTGGTTGCAGCTGTGGAAACAGTTGTGGGTGTAGCAGTTGAAGCTGTGGAAACCGTTGTGGGTGTAGCAGTTGAAGCTGTAGTTGAAGCTGTGGTTGAAGCTGTGGTTGCAGCTGTGGTTGCAGCTGTGGAAACAGTTGTGGAAACAGTTGTGGGTGTAGCAGTTGAAGCTGTGGAAACCGTTGTGGGTGTAGCAGTTGAAGCTGTAGTTGAAGCTGTGGTTGAAGCTGTGGTTGCAGCTGTGGTTGCAGCTGTGGAAACAGTTGTGGAAACAGTTGTGGGTGTAGCAGTTGAAGCTGTGGAAACCGTTGTGTGTGTAGCAGTTGAAGCTGTAGTTGAAGCTGTGGTTGAAGCTGTGGTTGCAGCTGTAGTTGAAGCTGTGGTTGAACCTGTGGTTGCAGCTGTGGAAATAGTTGTGGGTGTAGCAGTTGAAGCTGTAGTTGAAGCTGTGGTTGAAGCTGTGGTTGCAGCTGTGGTTGCAGCTGTGGAAACAGTTGTGGGTGTAGCAGTTGAAGCTGTGGAAACCGTTGTGGGTGTAGCAGTTGAAGCTGTAGTTGAAGCTGTGGTTGAAGCTGTGGTTGCAGCTGTGGCTGCAGCTGTGGAAACAGTTGTGGAAACAGTTGTGGGTGTAGCAGTTGAAGCTGTGGAAACCGTTGTGGGTGTAGCAGTTGAAGCTGTGGTTGAAGCTGTGGTTGCAGCTGTGGTTGCAGCTGTGGAAACAGTTGTGGGTGTAGCAGTTGAAGCTGTGGAAACCGTTGTGGGTGTAGCAGTTGAAGCTGTAGTTGAAGCTGTGGTTGATCCTGTGGTTGCAGCTGTGGAAACAGTTGTGGAAACAGTTGTGGGTGTAGCAGTTGAAGCTGTGGAAACCGTTGTGGGTGTAGCAGTTGAAGCTGTAGTTGAAGCTGTAGTTGAAGCTGTGGTTGAAGCTGTGGTTGCAGCTGTGGTTGCAGCTGTGGAAACAGTTGTGGAAACAGTTGTGGGTGTAGCAGTTGAAGCTGTGGAAACCGTTGTGGGTGTAGCAGTTGAAGGTGTAGTTGAAGCTGTGGTTGAACCTGTGGTTGCAGCTGTGGAAACAGTTGTGGAAACAGTTGTGGGTGTAGCAGTTGAAGCTGTGGAAACCGTTGTGGGTGTAGCAGTTGAAGCTGTGGAAACAGTTGTGGGTGTAGCAGTTGAAGCCGTAGTTGAAGCTGTGGTTGCAGCTGTGGGTGTAGCAGTTGAAGCTGTACTTGAAGCTGTGTTTGAAGCTGTTGTTGAAGCTGTGGTTGCAGCTGTGGAAACAGTTGTGGGTGTAGCAGTTGAAGCTGTAGTTGAAGCTGTGGTTGAAGCTGTGGTTGCAGCTGTGGAAACAGTTGTGGGTGTAGCAGTTGAAGCTGTGGTTGCAGCTGTGGAAACAGTTGTGGGTGTAGCAGTTGAAGCTGTGGAAACTGTTGTGGGTGTAGCAGTTGAAGCTGTAGTTGAATCTGTAGTTGAAGCTGTGGTTGAAGCTGTGGTTGCAGCTGTGGAAACAGTTGTGGGTGCAGCAGTTGAAGCTGTGGTTGGAGCTGTGGAAACAGTTGTGGGTGTAGCAGTTGAAGCTGTGGAAACCGTTGTGGGTGTAGCAGTTGAAGCTGTGGTTGAAGCTGTGGTTGCAGCTGTGGAAACAGTTGTGGGTGTAGCAGTTGAAGCTGTAGTTGAAGCTGTGGTTGAAGCTGTGGTTGCAGATGTGGAAACAGTTGTGGGTGTAGCAGTTGAAGCTGTAGTTGAAGCTGTGGTTGAAGCTGTGGTTGCAGCTGTGGAAACAGTTGTGGGTGTAGCAGTTGAAGCTGTAGTTGAAGCTGTGGTTGAACCTGTGGTTGCAGCTGTGGATGTAACAGTTGAAGCTGTGGTTGAAGCTGTGGTTGCAGCTGTGGAAACAGTTGTGGGTGTAGCAGTAGAAGCTGTAGTTGAAGCTGTGGTTGAAGTTGTGGTTGAAGTTGTGGTTGCAGCTGTGGAAACAGTTGTGGGTGCAGCAGTTGAAGTGGTGGTAGGAGCTGTTGTTGTAGTGGTGGGAGTTGTTGTTGTTGTGGTTGGAGCGGTCGTTGTAGTTGTTGTTGTGGTTGGGGCGGTCGTTGTAGTTGTTTTTTCCGTTGTCACTGTTGCAGCTTCAGTAGTGACTGCATTTGTTACGGGTTCCCAACCCACTACCACAGTTTCTTGACACCGAATCGATTGTATAGTCACTGCTGTAGTGACGAGAAATAAAATTGCCAATGTTTTCATTTTTTCAAATATTTTTGCGAAAACCTTCTTTGTACGAAAACAAAATCTATACTGACGATTTCGCAAATTTACCGCTGTTTTATACAAAAGTCTGTTCTTCTAAGTTTTTAATTCTGACACGTGTTGTGTATTTTTTTGACGTCAAGTTTGACAAATATTCGTACATATATACATATGTACAACTTGCATTGTATACTTAACATACCTACATTTGTATAAATAGTTGAGCCTGGATCTTAATATTTACCGAAAGAGAACCATCTGTGTAAAATAACCTTTCTATCGACGTTCATTTCAATTTTTTCTATATAGACGTTTTGAATGTAGAGATGACGGGATGCATTTTCGAATAGGGGAATTTTTGATTTAAATACAATATAATTGCAGACTTTATTATGTATGTTTTCATAGCTACATATGTACATATATTCTGATGTAAAGATAGTTAATTTTCCAAGGACAAACCTTTGCCATATATAATCTGGTTAAAAATACAGAAAATTTGTTCAAGTGCGGAGACTGAAAGCTTACTAATAGCAAGCGGCAGGCGAATTCTCATAAAGTAGTTGAGTTTTGATTAAAACTTTGACTTAAATAGAACATTAAATAGAATATGTCTATAGCCACTTGCTCTTGCATAACCATTAGACAGTTGATTCAGCGATAGATATATGAAAAAAATATTTGGTCTTTGTATATAATAGATCTAATTCACAATATAAAAAAAAATTAAATAAAATAAAAAATAAAATAAAACAAAATAAAGCTTTGCAAATACAAAACATTTATGTGTATCTCCGCAATGCTAAAAGATGTATATGTCAGTATGTATGAAAAATATCTATTTACTTGAATGTGAATTTATGTATGATTGCAAGCGAATTGTGAATAAACTTCACAAGAAAGTACAACTTAAGGGGTGAATGAAACAAATTAAAAAAATAAAGGCAAACTTAAAATATTTGTACAGGTTTTTATCTTACCAATAACAATGTATGTGTGTGTGTGTGTACTAGTGTACATGCAAATAGTAACTCCCTTAAACACTCCTATTTTCGTGTTAAAAGTTTATCCCAGTATTTTTCTTTTTTAACTACGCAGTTCATTCGGTGACATTTTTACTAAATATGAAGTTAAAGAATTAGATTTTTAGTGAAAGCAAAAATTAATGTAACTAAATTCTAATTATGTAAATATACATACATACACTAGCAGACCCAACAGACGTTGTTCTACCAAAAGCTAAGTAATTGTGATTTAATCAGCTTTTATTTGATATCAACCACTAATTCAAATTTCCTTCAATTGCAATATTGTATCCTGTCTATTCTCGAAGCACTTCTGAAATGCGCTTTTTGTTATGGCCAACAGCTTTTTCTTCGATCCTTGATCTCATCGATTGTGGCAAAATGCTTTCCTTTCATTGATTTCTTCAGTTTTGGGAATACGAAAAAATTGCAGGAAGCCAAATCTGGTGAATACGGTGGTGGGAATAAGTATTGATGTGTGAACTTGTACATTATCGATTTGTTTTTCCACAATTCCGATCATTTTGCAGTGTTTTAACTATTCTTCTTCTTCATTGAGGTTGGTTCCGCTTACCCGATTATATCCGACTCAGTGCGACAGTCTCTCAGTTCTCTATTCGTTGTTTGGCGCCAATCGGTGACGGTGACAGAAGCCAAGCCGTTCTCCGCCTGATCCTTCCATCAAAGTGGAGGTTTTTCTTTTCTTCTGTTTCCACCGGTGCTGCACAAGGAACATGCCAAGACTTTGAAATACATACCAAAATAGTGAGGTTAAGGAGAATAGTCAGAGGTGCTATATGTAAAATTTTCATTGGGCCATATTTAACGATAGGAGCAATAAGGTTAAGATTAAATTTTAGTTCTTATATATATGCAAGTATAAAGTAATTAAGCCGAGAAAGGAAGGACAGAGTTTGAAACCTCGACAGGGAATGTGAAGCTCTCCGATTGTATTGCTGGCATGAAATAAAAACGTTCGTCATAAAAATCCATCAGCGCTCAAAGTTGGCTTATTTATTGAAAAAAAAAAAAAAACATAAAGACATACCATAAATCGGAGCAGAAGCTCGGCTGAAAATCCAGGAGCAGATTAGTTAAGCTCATTGGGCCATCCTATTGCAACAAGAGTTTTCAAGAATTCAGTTTCAACCAAAAAACCAACCAAAATTGCTTGCGCAAATATACAATGATTTTTAATACCTTTGTGAAATTTATATGTACTCGTATATGTACATCGTATAATTTTTCGTACGGAGTAAGACCTAACAGAATTATTCAATTCTTATTTTTCTTGCATTTTTGGATTATTAAGCGCTGGAAGGAAACGAGATATGTCAATTGAATTTGTTTCTACCTTTAACACTGATAAACGGATTTATTCCCCAAAACATAAATATTTGAAAAACCGGTTATATGCCTATGGGGTGT
Organism: Ceratitis rosa; assembly: GCA_037013455.1. NCBI lineage: Eukaryota > Metazoa > Arthropoda > Insecta > Diptera > Tephritidae > Ceratitis > Ceratitis rosa. Next base: position 4,677,791 of record JAWMAG010000055.1, read on the forward strand.
AATGGGATGCAGTCAAACTTCTGAGAAAAAGGAATGAATGGCGCGATGTTATAAATTCGGCTAAAATTGTGTAAGCGTTGTCGACGCCAGTAAAGTAAGTAAGTAAGCCTATATTGGTTGAAGTATCTTCAAAACAAAGGGTCGAGTTCACTTCAAAACAGACAGACGGAAAGTATACCCGTACATTTTGCTGGGTCTTCTCCTTCTCCTTCATATTACCATAAGAACTATACCAAAGAAGAATCCAATCGGCAATATCTTTTACTAAAAATAAAATAAATTTTCTATTTGTTTTAAGAAGCTAAATTTAATGGTAAGATTTCGTCTAAAAGTCAATTTTGTTTTTGTATATTGTGATAATAATTTGAATTTCAGCTTTTGGACAAAGGAAGTCAGGTAAGCGAATAAGTTTAGGTGGCGTGTATTTTGTTTTTTCTTCCAAAAAAAAGAGTACAGAAATTAAATAATTTCTGTAATTTTGTGAGCGCCTGGTGCATGTTTTTGTCAATACAAATATAAATACATATTAAAATGAATAGCAAATGTTTCTGATTCTGTACATTGATGCAAAGAAGCGACGTTGCTTCGCAACCCACAGCGTCAGGAATACATATTTTTCTGTTTTACTTTTCTGTTTTAGTTTCAGTTGGAAATACCAAGCGAGGTCAGGTCACTCTCCACCTGATCCTTCCAACGGAGTGGAGGTCTTCTCTTCCTCTGCTTCCCCCAGCGGGTACTGCATCGAAAACTTTCAAAGCTGGAGTATTCTTATCCGTTCGGACGACATGACCTAGCCAGCGGAGCCGCTGCCTCATCATTTGCTGAACTATGTCAATGTCATCGTATAGCTCGTGCAGCTCATCGTTCCATCGTCTGTGGTATTCGCCGTTGTCAGTGCGCAAAGGATTATAAATCGTTCGCAAAACTTTTCTCTCGAAGACTCCGAGAGCCGACTCATCAGATGTTGACATCGTCCACGCTTCTGCGCCATATAGTAGGACCGTTATGACGAGCGACTTGTAGAGTTTGGTTTTCGTTCGCCGAGTGATTCTGCGTTGAATCACTTGACATTGTTGTTGGTGTTAATGCTGGTTCCTAGATAGACGAAATTATCTACGATCTCGAAGTTATGACTATCAACAGTGACATGGGAGCCGAGTCGCGAATGCGATGACTGTTTGTTTGATGGCAGGAGATATTTTCTCTTGCTCTCTTTCACTACCAGACCCATTCGCTTCGCTTCTTTATCAAGTCTGGAGAAAGCAGACTGAGGCCAATAATGTTGATATCATCGGCGTATGCCAGCAGCTGTACACTCTTATAGAAGATTGTACCTTCTCTATTCAGCTCTGCAGCTCGTATTATTTTCTCCATCAATAAATTAAAAAAAGTCACATGGTAATGAATCACTATGTCTGAAACCTCGATTGGTATCATACGGCTCGGAGAGCTTTTAGTGTTGCTCAAGGTCAGTTTACACAGCCGTATAAGTTTTGCGGGGATACCAAATTCAGACATAGCGGCATAGAGGCAGCTTCTTTTCGTGCTGCCGAAGGCTGCTTTAAAATCGACGAAAAGGTAGTGTGTATCTATTCTCTTTTCACGGCTCTTTTTGAAGATTTGGCGCATGATGAATATCTGGTCAACGGTAGACTTATAAGGTCTAAAGCCACACTGAAAAGGTCCAATCAGTTTATTGCCGGTAGGCTTTAGTCTTTCACACATTACTCTTGATAGGACCTTAAATGCGATGTTAATTTACCCATGCCTCATCATGCTTTAGCCTTGTACTTCTTCATAAGAGAGCATGGCATTCTCCTCTGAGCTATGTTGAATTCCTCAAAGGTAAAGTGAATTTATCCGAGATGTGGTGACAAAACTCGCGCACAATTTTCAGTAAACATTTGCGCTTTCTCATTATATTATATTAACAGTCTTTGGCAGCAACACATTCAATACTACGTGGAAAATACTACTAATTTATTGCTTACTACATTCTACTACTACTCATCTGCATAACAACCCCATACGCAGCATGTTCGCATGGAATTCTCCAGTGGAACGCAACATGTTCGCATCACCCAAACGAACATCAAAAGTATTGCCACATGACATGAGATTTTACTTACCTTAAATAGAACGAACATAAAAAATTTATATATCAAATTTAATAAATACAAGTGAGATAATAAAAATTAGTGTTTATTTCCAACTAATAAGTACTTGACACATATGCAAATGCTTTTGCACATAATTATGGGTATACTGCTCGTAAATAAAAAAAACGATAACATTAGCCCACAACATATAACATCAGGCAGCACCGTTCCAATTCATTTTGTTTTGCCGGCTTGCAACCGCTCCATACTCTTATTGTACTCAATTCCAATTCAATTCGAATTGAGAGCTTGAAGTAAACGAATCTATTTTCTAGCGTACGGTTGTTTAGGCGCGAATTAGTGAAACAAAAACGGTGTGCGTGAGAGTGTGTGTGTGTGTATGTATACGTGTGTAGGCCAGTAAACGAATGGCATTATAAATGCACCAACAAGAAAACAACATATGTATATGAGTGGAAATAAAATGTAAAACAACACAAAAAGTTTAATTATACAAATGTATGTGCGAAGATAAAAGAAAAACATTAATAGTAATAATAAATGAAAAGCAAAAAGTTGACTTCGTATGAATGGTCGAGTGCAGTAAATTGAGTTTATATATATTTTAAACATTGTGCAGTGTAACTTGCGCTTGACGTTAGGTAGTGTTTATACAAAAATGGCAAAAACAAGTAAATTGAAGGAAAAAAGTTTGAAGAAAATACGCGCTGAAAACGCGTGAAAAAAGAGAATAAGAAAAGTGCAAGTGTGTAAAGCTGAGTGGACAAAAGCAGTTAAATTATTGCAGAAAAAAACGAATTTTGTGCAAATCAAACTACCCAAACCATAAGTTTAATTGACTTCCAGAGAATTGGCTCAGTGGTTTTTAGTTATTTAGCTATTCCGCACATTCATACAAAGTATTTCTTACGTTTTAACTTACAAATTCTAAACTAGTTTACTTATTATTGTAAAGAAATGAAATTTCCGAAATTGACTAAAATTTATTTTGAACTTTAAATAATAATTGTTGCATTCCTTAACATTATTGCAGTTCTGTGTTATTCCGCTTCACACCGCTATACTCACTCTCACTACATATATATATGTTTATATGTACATACATATGTGTGTGCAAGTATGTACTGCAGAACAAGCAACATGTAAAAAATAATTACATTTATTTATGTTCAAAACACTTCTTTTATGCAGTTTTACAAAATTTCCAGCTTCTCGCGTTTTTAAAGCTTTTTGTCTTTTGGCGAAGATCAAGAAATTCCGCTCCAAACCCAACCACATACCATCACAGCACCGCTGTCCTTATCATACATGCTGAATCATAATTTCCAGCGATCACTTGCGCTCTTGTGCCCTTCCCTTTCGCGCTCTCTACTTGGTGGCTGGAGAGCGATATCTAGTATCTTGTGTTGTGCTTGGAGAACAGTGAAAATGGCAAATAAAATTTCTGATTTGGAATTTTTTCGTCTGCACATGGCTTTTTTGTTATTTCTGTTGTTTTTTTTTTTTTTTTTGGTGGTTGGCTAGCTGTTGAAGCCGTTGGCGATAGATAGGCTTGAAAGCATTTGTTGCATTTCTTAAATGTTTGTTTCTTGTTTTTGGTTCGATGTATGTATGTTTGATTGATCGCAATTGCTCTTTTTTTAACTAATGTTCCGTTAACAAAGCGGCCTAAGTGTTCACAGTATTTATATTTTTAGAGTGATTAAATTAAGAAAAGTGATCTATTCAGCCCAAAAATTTATTTTCCCTTGTGTGAAACGAGTGCTAAGTGAAAAGCTATATTAAATGTAATAGTAATTTTAAGAATATTAAAAATTTTCGAATAATAAAGTTCTATTCAAATTTATCATAACAATTATCTCTTAGACTTTGATATGTGCCATAAATTAAGTGAGCATCATAAATAAATCAATTATTTAATAAATTATTTATTTGAACAATTTACATCAGACTTTAATGAGTGGAAATTCATTCGAGTAATTTGTGCAATATTTTTTTTAATACAATCTTCTATATTTAAGAAATTCCTCATTCTAATTTCTTATTGGAGGTTCATACAACATAAAGACGATTTCGCTGTTAATAACATCGATGTTTTGTATTATTGATGTTGTTCCTTACAGCAGTAACGTTCGATAACAATGCTCACTGATCGAGGATACGAACATTCCTTTTTTATTGCGATCAGATTCGTTGAAGTTTTGTTGAACTGGTTGGTGTAATGTGCACACATGTTTAACTGCAGTAAGAATTAATAGATGAAAATTGTGTTGCTAACAGGCGCGATGGAATATATGAAGAAGTTAAAAAAATAAAATATTTTTCAACTAAATCCATTTACAATATTGTGGATTTCTATAAAAAAGTGTTAAATATTAGCAACATTTTATTGACAGTGAAATTGAAAACAAGTTTCAATTACTAATTTTTCTCTTCTCGCGCTTTCCTAGCAAGACCACTGAGCTAATTTTGTGTTAATTATTTTGTACTGGCAGTTATTGGAAATTATACATACATACCTATCTATGTATGTATACACAACCTACCGCTGGAGTTTATAACTTTTAATTTTACTTGAAATGATATAATTGCAACGATTTGTTAAATTTTGCAAGACAAATAATAAGTGAAAAAATGTGTAGAAAATTAAAAAAATAAACGCTGAAATGAAATACCAAAACAAGTTAAGAGAAACGAGGAATTTCAAAGCGGCTGCGCGACGGTGAAGACGAAACGTGCGCGTAACAAAGACAAAACGAGCGTGTGCGCGTGCGCAAAGTGAACGGACGTGGACGTGCGCAAGAGCGAGTAATCGATCGTGTCGAGCATCAACAAGTAGCTGTGAGTTGGAAGCAAAATTGCATTTCATCGGTTATTTTGTGTGGAAAAAGTGCAACGACAGTTGTTGCAACAACAACAATTGCGCAAACAAAATAAAAACAAAAGTTGAGTTCGGGTCGCAAAAGTATGCAAAATAAAAACAGAAAAAAATGTGCATGAAATAAAAAAAAATAATATTAAAAATGCGTTAAAGTAAAAAAATACAAAAAATAATATACACAGCAACTACAAAGAAGATTGCGATTTCATATGTGCGTATGTGAAAAACGAAAAGTGTACAACGAAAGCTGGTTTATAATGTAAGCGAAAAAAAAGCGTATGTTTCATTTAAAATACTTTTTTTTCTTGAAACCAAGAGGAGTTTCAATTTCTCCAACTGTCGCGTCAAAAGCTATGAAGCATTGCAAATAAAGTTTTGGGATATAAATAAAATTGATAACTTATTGTTTTGTGAAATTTTACTTTGCTTTTTACAGACACTTATTACTTTTATTTTCAAGTTTAAGTGCGCTATTTGTTATAATTTCGCATTTCTGCAATTAATTTTGCGTGTACATACCTATATTTCTTCACATTTAATTTGCGCTCAAAAAAGTGTGTAAAAATTGCTTGTTATTGTTTCTTTTGAACTAAAGTTGAATTTAAAAATTAGTTATGGTTAATAAAAATGAATTGATTAAAAACTTTTATTTTTTGCACGTTAATGAAACATATTCATAATTTTTTTCTTAAATAAATAAATAAATCACATTCTTTCAATTGTTGCTTGAAATTATGAAGAATAATCAAACGAAAAACGCAAACAACAATAACACCAATAACAATAACAACAACAGTAAAAATTTAAATTATTTAAATAACATCAATAAAAAATTCAATAACAGCACCACCATCAACAACAATAAAGTCAACAAAAGCACACAATCGTCAGCAAGCAACAAAACAGGCAACATTATAAATAGCAGTAATAAACAAAATATTAATAATAATAAATCCAAGAACAAAAAGAATAATAATAAACGCACATTACGATTGGGTCGTAATAAAATGGGCGGCCGCAAGGATGTGCGTCGCGGCCTCGAGCCATTAGAATTCGAGGAATGCATTGTTGATAGTCCAGAATTTCGTGATAATTTAAATCGTCATGAAAAGGAATTAGATCACACTAGTCATCAAATCAAGCGTATCATCAAGGAGGTAAAGGATTTGATGAGCGCAGCTAAAGGTGAGCGAGACAAATTTTATCTAAAGTCGTTGCTAGCTGTAATGTATTTTTTTTTAAGATTAGGAAATAACTAAAAATTGTTTATATAAAGCGTGATCAAAAATAAATTCTTAAAAGGTGGCCAGTTCACTCGAAGGTATTCCCTCACTATACCACAAAATCTTTTATTTTTTATTGAAACCTGACGCACCTAACACTGCTTCTTAGATAAAGGAGTTTAATAAAATTGACTGCAACTCGATTTTTACACGATCCTCTTTTGCATGACCTTAAACTGATTTGCATTCAATTAAGAATAAACATTTAAACTAAGTTCGTAAGCTTTTATGTCCCATAATTTTAAAACATGTTTAAAAGACATAAAGCTCGTCTTCTTTACTTATAAAATAAATTCGAAAGTATTATCGAACACAATATGCAAATCCGATTACCCCAGCGCGTAGGTGTTCCATAAAAGGCAAATAAGATCCAAAAGTTTCAGCGACAGTCGGGTCTTTATGCCGGAATGACCCGAATTTTTATTCGGCCAAGGACTGTCACTAACGCAACATTCGCCACAAACTACTTTGGGGAATATTTTTGCAGCTACAACAACAACTACAACATGAAAATCGAATTGGATTGTACATATTTCGATTCCAAAAGAAAGCAGATTTCAGAGCAACAATGTATGCTTTATTCTTCTTCTTTTTCATTTACTAACATAAAGTACAAAATATATTACAATATTATTTATTTACTTAAAAACTTACAAATATCATCACAATAAGTAATTACCACATTTTGGCATTAGTAAGAAACCACAAATGTAGGTACTTATGCATGTACATATGTACGTATGTACATACGTATGTGTGTTAACATTTACCTAACTGAATTTGCGAAATATTGTATTACAAAACTTTGCAATACAAAATATTTACATATGTAAAAAAACACAAAAATCCAGCGCCAATTGAACAAATGCAACGCTGTTCTTGCAATGCACTCAACAGCTGTTGCTACGCCTTCGACCATTGGTTGCCCCTTGCTGTTTACATATTCAAATTTTGACTTTGCAGTAGCATTGGCTAGTGATTTACTTCTGCCTTGCGAATTGCTTTTTAATTTCAAGCCAAACAATTGTTTGTTTTTACCTTAGCGAACTTCGGACAATTACAATTTGCGTGTTGTGCGCTTGCAGAATACTCATACGGTAGCCGGTTATACACGTTCGCGGCGCAATAACAAAAACAATAATAAAACATTTGCCACAAGCTGATAAGTAGGTAGGTGTGCAAAGTACGAATTATAAACATCAAGCAATTTTGGTTTGCAATGAGTACAAAACAAAATCCAAAAACAATTGAAATAGTTTACACAACAGTCGCACATGCATATACGAGTACAAATAAATGCAAAAGAAAAAATGTACAAACACACATACTATGTAATTATTTTGGTTTCCTTTGTTTTTTTAATTTTTTTTTCGCAAACGACGTAATCCGTTGACCGTTTTGTATCGCATTGCATATTGTCTTTTGTCTTTCTGCCTGCGACAAGTGGTTGGCATTGACGATTTAATGTTGCATGTTGCATTTGTTTTTGTGTTGTGTTGCTGCAGCTGTTGCAATAATTAACTACGGTAGGTATCAGTGACTGCAAGGACTTGACGCCAGTTTCGCTCAAATAAGTAACATGTGATCGCCGACAGAAGAAAACCATGAGTGTTTTAAAATTTTGGAATTTACAAAAACGAAAAACTTTTAAACTCAACTTGTTGATCACACCCACTTCTGAATTTATTATTATTTTCTCATATTTCATGATAGAATTTTATTAATTTTCACTTTCTTTTACGCTCTAAAACAGCCAAGAATATAATTTGTGTGCCTCCACCCTTTTGCCGACTTGACCTTAAACCAAAGTCAAGTTAGATTTATTATCAGCACCGTATGGCTAGCGTAGTTCGTCAAGTTGCACCGAATAACGGCGTTTCCGAGGTTTGTCATTCCACACGTTGATATCACTAAAATCATGGCTCGTATTGTTTTGTTTGCATGTACAACTGCTTCACAACTGCATACACGTGTATATGTATAGCAAAGACGCCGTGTTGTTACATGTTCTTCACAGCTGTTTTGCGTTGCTTACAAATACAGTCGGCGATGACGAGTGCGGGAAAACAAAGCATGTCGCTGTTGTTGACGGCGACGTCGAGTACGACGTTGTTATCTCTGAACCAACGCATCGTAGTCGCTGATTTGTGACAAGGAGCATTGTCTTGCTGAAAATGAACCTTGTTTAAATTAGTATCGCCGAAAATGCGCGTTAACGAAGGCAGAACAACAGCTTCTAATACATTTATGTACTTTTCACTGTCCATGCGACCCTCGCAAACGGACATTTCGCCGACACCATCATCAGCCATGCAGCCCCAGATCATAATGCTGCCCCCTCCATGCTTAACAGTGGGTACCACGCAATCTGGATGATATTCTTCCCCAACTCGTCGCCTCACGAACGTTAAGCCAGGTGTTCCAAATATCTGTAGAAAAGAAAAAATAATGTTTTCATAAGATTTGTATTATGTCTTCAATATTGCTCTAGGGTAAGAAGCTATGGCTGTTAATACTTTAAGACGATTTTAACTAAGCTTACTTCGAAGTTTGATTCATCAGACCACAGAACATTCGACCAATCTTCTTCCGTGAAATGTTGGTATCGGCGAGCCCATTCCAAACGATCTTTCCTATTCTTTTCTGAGAGCCACTGCTTCTTTCGGGCTTTACATCCTTTTAAATTTGCTTCCAGAATTCTTCTTCTAGCTGTTCGAGCACCAACTGGTTTACTAAATTCATCCAAAAGGGCAGTTGCAAGGGCAGAAGAAGATTTTTTGCGATCCTTGAGAGACTGGCGTATAAGTATTCGGTCTTCCCGTTTACTGGTTAGACGCTTTCTTCCACTTTTTGATTTATTATTGTGTGATTTCGTCTCCACAAATCGCCTGATAGCATATTAGACGGCGCACTGTTCGAGCACTAACTGGTTTACTAAATTCATCCGAAAGGGCAGTTGCAAGGGCAGAAGAAGATTTTTTGCGATCCTTGAGAGACTGGCGTGTAAGTATTCGATGTTCTCGTTTACTGGTTAGACGCTTTCTTCCACTTTTTGATTTACTATTGTGGGATTTCGTCTCCACAAATCGCCTAATAGCATATTAGACGGGGCACCGCGAACGTCCCACCAAATTGGCAATCTTAACCTGAAACTTACCTTCTTCACTTAGAACTTGAATTCTAACTAATTTCACTTTTTTTAGGCATTTCGGTAAATATGAACTGTTTTTATAAGATTGTTAACTTTTCACTAAATGTAATTTACACTTTCACTTTCAAATTTTAAATGCGAAAATATTTTACGAATTTCTTAAAAATGACAGTTTTTAGGTTTAGCTTACCCAGAGTGCTATGAATTTTAATATTACACATTTTACATCCATGTAAGACATTTATAAAAAGAAGTGGTAACTTTGTTAGCCACATTTGAGAATACTTGTAATACTTTGGCCAAGACTGTACATATGTGCCCTTTTTAGAGGCGAAAAACGATTGGTTTTCAGCGACCGCAGAGGAAAAGCGCTGGCAGACACTCTGCACCATGAAAGACCACGCCCCCATCAGAATTATGCCTGATATCCCAATTGTTAGCGATGGTCTGATAAACAGCATAATGTGGAGAGTTATGCTTATACTTGCATCAGATCATTTGCCCATAATTGTTTCGATCGACAGGCTCCATGACTTTGTTTCCTCAGATCACCGGACATTTGTCAACTTCAAAAAAGCTGACTGGTCCGGTTCCACGGAATTCACTCAATGAACTTCTTTAGTGCTCTCAAAACTCCAAGTGACGTTGTGATTGACGAACGGCTTTTCCGTAAATATGTATGCTGTGACCGCTTTCGGTCGCTTCATACCGGCTGGCCGAATTCCGCCCAAACTTTCCTACTGAATCAGTAGCGGGTTTATCCGACAAAGGGATAAACCACTGGAACCGTAAATACATACATATGTATGTCGCATTGAACAACCCAATTCTTATTTTTTTTTTAATTTTGTTTTATATTTTGCTTTTTCTCTTGTTATTTTGTTTTTTATTTCGTTTTTTATTTTTATTTTCTTTGGTGGTGTATGCCGACTGCCACTGCTGGCGGCATTTACGTGTAGTTGTTCAACAGTTGCATGCTTTTGGTGTCAACGTCAAATGTTTGGCTGACGTCAGCTGTTGTAGTTAGTATTTTTGTGGTTGTGGATGTGTTGTTGATTATGTTAATTATTGTATTGGTTGTAAGCTTTCTGTTGTTGCCTGCAGGTGGATAGATAGATACATACATATATACCTATTTAAGCTTGTTTGTATATTTCTCTATTTACATACATTTGTATGTCTGCTTGTCAGTCTGGCTACCGGCAACTTGTTTTTCTCGTTATTACATTCGCTGCTGCTGCTAATATTCATACTCATACTCGAGCTCGTACTCCAACACAAACATTTATTCGTAGGTTTTTCACTCGTTTTTTTCATTCTTTTTCTTTAATTGGTGGGAAAATCTTAAATGATCAATTGCGCAGATAAATTAAATAACAGTGGTGTAATGCAAAAGTGTATAATAATAACAATAACAACAGAACACTTGCACTAACGTACATATGTATGTACGTGTATATACATAACTACGTACGCGGAGCAAAAGTGCAGTAGCAGCAGCAATGGAATGTTGCGAAACGAATAGGTAAAATATTGGCAACGATAGAAATGTTATGCTATAAGGAAGAAGAGGGAAGTGATAAAGTGTGTGAAGCTATTGTGAGGCAGTAAATATGTATTAAAAAGCATCATATTAATTTAAAAAAGCTATCAACGTCGTTACACGTCAGATCGTAGAAATTGAATTTTAATTAAATGTGCTATAATTAACTTCTTTCAACCAAAAATAATATTTTTTCATTTTATTAATTTAAAGATCGTAAAGTAAATTCCAAATTCCATAAATATTGCACAAAAATAAACAAAGAAAAAAATATCTTCCCTGCTTGCAAACATTTTTTGTATGCTCGAGAACGAATTCGCATTGAAGTGAAAATTCTTTACAGCGCCTATATCTCACAACATTAAGGGGGGCTTTATGAGGGTGCGAATGATGATCAACAAGTGTTATCGACCGCCTGACTGAGCGATCATGTGGTGGTAAGGGGAAAGGGTAGCGTCACAATAATATTAAAAATATATAAATGACTACACAACAGAGCATTAAATAAACAGACACACAAACGCGCTCATGTGCCTATGTACATAAATTACATGACGAGACCTTTGCCAAAGGCGAATGCACAAATTATAAACCCATCGAATGTATATTAACGCTCAGGTGAATTGTTGTTGTTGTTGGTGTTTTAGCAAAGCAAAAAAAAATGATAATAATACAAAATTTAAAAACAATAAAATAAAATTTAATGAAGTGTAATGTGAAACTGTGCAGTTAAAGTGCAAACAACAAAAGCAACAAAAAAAAAAGTACATGGTAACAACAACTAATGCATTGCTTATACTTTTTTGATATTGATTATCGCATTTGGTTGCTTAGTAAAATCGATTCGTTACGATTTTAAAGGCAAAGGCGAAGGCAAAATACGTCAATAGATAAATTCTAACGGATACTTAAATATTTATGTTGATTGCAAGTACAAATATACATATGTATGTATAGGGTTTTGTATGCATTGCTGAATGTGCAAGTGTTTATTTACCAACGTTGCTCGGCAATAAATTATGTATTTATATATGTACATGTACATATTATATGTATGTATTTGTAAAGTTTGTAAAGTATTTGGTGCATATAGGTATGTATGCTTGAAAATTCCTACTACGTCCCTCTGTATCAATATAAATACATAGCTATTTAAACAATCATTTGTTTGTTCATTTGCACACATTTTAACTGCAGTTGAATTAATTCTTTCCCCCAGTATATTTATGTATGCATATCGCATGTACATACCTACATATGTATATTTGTACAACCGTCTGTTCGTTCAGCCCGTCCAGTCGCTTGCATGCCAACACGTCATTGTGTCGAAGCATTGTGTAAACCTTATCAACCGCAAAATTGTACATTTTGTGTGGAAATTCTTATAAAGGAATGTGTATTTGTATCTATAAAATTAATAGTTTTTTATGTGTATGTGCTCATAATTTTTTCCAACACTTGTCTTAAATGTTAGAACTAATCGCAACAGCTCAAAGCGCTTACTATTTTAAAATTAGGTATGTATTGGTGTACATACGAGGTGAGATCAGAAAATAACCGTTATTTTCAATTTTTTCAAAAAGTATTATTTATTAATCAATAACTATCTTGTCCCCTTCAAAGTAATCCCCCACAGATATAACACTTCTGAAACGCGTCTCGATTTTTCTTTTATCTCCTCAATCGTAGCAAAACGCTTTCCTTTCATCGGTGTCTTCAGTTTTGGGAAGAGGAAAAATTCAGCGGGGGCCAAGTCCGGTGAATACGGTGGTTGGGGCATCATAACGGTTTTGTTTTTGGCCACAAACTCACGCACAAGCATCGATGTGTGAGCTGGTGCGTTATCATGGTGCAAAATCCATGATTGTTTTTTCCACAATTCTTTGCGTTTCTGAAAAATGAATAAAATGGAATTAAAAAAGACATAAAAATAAATAAGAAATAAAAATAAAAAAGAAATAAAATTAAAAAAAAAAAACAAAAAAAAAAAGAATTTGAAAATAAAAATAAATTAAAAATTAAATAGGATATAAAACATAAACAAGAAATAAATATTAAATTAGATAAAAAAATTACATTAAACAAACAAAAAATAAAATAAAATTAAATTAAATAAGAAATAAATCAAAAATTAAAAAGTTATTAAAAATAAAATTTAGCTAACAAGAAATAAAAAATAAAATTAAATTAACAAGAAATAACAAATAAAATTAAATTAACAAGAAATAAAAATTAAAACCAATTAAATACAAATGAAAAAAAGAAACTAAATAAAATTAATATAGTATAAAAAAATAGTATAAAAAATTGGGTGTATGCACTAATTAATGCGGTTTTCTAAGAGAGGGCTCTACTAGTATTGTATTATTTCGCGTCGTGTTCATCTGTGGCTATATTCATTTCAAAGGTACTGTCATTTCGCGTCGTTTTCAGTAGATGTCATTTGTTTTAGCGTGAACAACAATTTGTTTCATTCATTTGAAAATGTCGAAATTTGTACCAGATAAAGTGTTTTTGCGGGCAGTTCTTCTTCATTACTTTAACATGAAAAAAAGTGCTACCGAAAGCCATCATATTTTACTGGACGTTTATAGTGACCATGCTGTAGCCGAACAAACGTGCCAAAAGTGGTTTGCACGGTTTAAAAGTGACAATTTCGACTGACGACGGATTGGCAAAAAAATTTCAAGACGAAGAATTGGAGACACTGCTCGACGCAGATGCATGTCAGACGCAAGAAGAACTTGCAAAAGTATTAGGAGTTGATCACAATAAAGTCTTAATTTTCGAAAACCACCGCACGAATGTATGCATTAATAGTATAAAAAAATAGTATAAAAAATAGTTTAAAAAAATATTATAAAAAAAAGTATAAAAAAAATATTATAAAAACACATAAAAAAATATTATAAAGAATTTAATATAAAAAATAATATAAAAAAATAATATAAAAAACTAAAATAATATAAAAAAATAAAATATAAAAAATTAAAATGTTATAAAAAAATAAAAAATAAAATATTACAAAAAATAAAAAATAAAATATTATAAAAAAATAAAAAATAAAATATTACAAAAAAATAAAAAATAAAATAATAAATAAAATACTATAAAGAAAATACTATAAAGAAAATAAAATAATATAAAAAAAAAATATAAAAAATATTAAAAAATTAAATATAAAAATAAATATAATATAAAAAATTTAATATCAAAAAATTAAAATAGAAAAAACAAAAAAACTTGAAAAAAATAAAATAGAACTAAATATATTATAGAGTAAAATTTAATAAAAAGTAAAATAAAATGAAAAATAAAACTGAATGAAAAAATAAAAAGGAATAAAAAATTAAATAGTATAAAAAAATTAAATAGAAAAAATAATAAAATAGATTAAAAAAAATAAAATTTAAAATTTTAATTAAAGTAAAATTTATATTAAAAAAATATAAAATAAAAGCAAATAAAAAAATGAAAAAAAAAACAATAAGGCAAACAATAAAATTAAATTAAATTAATAAAGTATAATAAAATAAAGTGAAATCAAAATAATGAAAATAAAGTAAAAAAAAAATTAAATAAAAGAAAATATAGTAAAATAAAATTAAATTAAAGAACATAATTTAATAGGAAAAAAGTGAATTATATACATAATCTGTAACACCTGTTAAGTTTCTTCCAATGTCTTCTATATATGTATGTATGTATGTATGTATATTTTTACAAGCTCGTTTAATGCCATTCTCTAATCGTTTTCATTTTCATTTACCGCAATAAAACAGGTTTAAGGTCATGAGATTGACATTAGCAATAGCAACTAATAAACACGTAAAAACACATTTAACTTCGTACACATGTATGTGTGTCATTATACTTGGCCAAGTCATTAATATATGTACACACATACGAACAACTCGGTGTATTAATTGAAAATAATATTTAATAAATACAGTATTTTATCTGTTATAACATGGCTTTGGGAAAACTAATTGTTGCTGCTGACATGCTGATTAAGTTAATACCAATAAGATATTAGGTAAAAAAAAAAAAACGAAAGCAAAAAATAATGATAAAAGTAAAACCTGTAATACTAAACGATAAACGTAAAGGTAAACCAAAACCGAAAAATCAAAGGGCAAGTGTATAGAAATATTAACATTTTTGGGTGTGTGTGTGCAACAAGTGTGAAATTTCCGCACAAACGAGGGAGACACGGTTTCATTAGGTACATTCGATTTTTATACGCTTTCTTGTTGTTATTTGAGCATTTTTATATGTGAATATCAGAAACAAACAAAAGACAGTAAGTAAATTTTATATGTACATACAAATGGCAAAACCCTGCGAACATATGTACATATTTTATGTATGTGTAAAACCTGTCGTTTGCATTTCTGTTTGCAAATATTTGTTTGTTTGTCGGCAAAAAAAAAAAAAAAACAATAATAATAATTGTACGATCACAATAAAGGGCGTACATAGCGTATTGCTATGTTTGTTAGTATTTTGTTATTTTTATTATTTCCTTTTTTTTTGCGCTGCTGATAACCGATTTCTCCGCAGCAGACTGAGTCACACTTAACTTTTGGTTTGTTTGAATCAATTTTTTTCCTCAGCTGTTTTAAATTTTTCTCCTTCATCATGTGGTAGAAATTATAAATTTTCATAGTGAATTGAAAGTTTGCGAAATTTTTTTAATATAATATTTTATTTTAATTTTTTCTTCTCACAAATGTTTGTGAGTTTTACATACATACATACATATGTATACAAGCGAAAATCAGTCGTTAGTATGATGACTATATATTAACGAATTGTGGAAATTTACTGGAATTAATAACATGTGATGTGATGTAGTTAATTAAAAAATAATATGTTTGATTGAACTTTATGTGAATAAAAAGAATTATAAATTTAAGCAGAGAAAAAATTTTAATACAAACAATTTCTAATTTATAATAGTTATTTAATTTTTCAGTTTTTTCTCTTCTCTGTAATTTTTTCATTGATGTTTTTCTATTTGAGAACTAGTCTTTTTTAATGTTTTTAAAAGTAATTTGCATTTCCTAAGTAGTTTTTTTTATTTATTAATTTTTTTTATGTATTCTGTATAATTTTTCAATCATGTTTGTATTTTTGTTTTAATTTTGCTTTTATTTTTTAATATTTGCTATAGCTCTTTGTATATTTTTGATATTGTGTGTTTTTCTAAAAATTAACAATTTTTCCTTTAAGTAATTTTTTTCTTTTAATGTTTTTTTTTTTTGTATATTTCTTTGGATTTTTTTATTTTTTATTAGTTTTTTCGTATTTCTTTGTATTTTGTATATTTTAAGAAAAAAAGTTTCAATGTATGTATTTTCAGCTCTCTGTTGTAAGTTTTTGAATATATATCTGAATAAATTTAAAATTTTTTTAAAAGAAAATCATTTATTTAATGATTTTTTTTTGTTTATATTAGAAATATATAAAATTAAAAGTTCATTGATGTCTTATAAAAATTTTAAATTGTTTTTGTAATTTTCGTATAATTTTTTGCGTTGTTTGTAAATTTATTTGCATATCCTCAATTATTTTTTTTTTAATTTTTTGTATTCATTCTTTAATGAGTAATTTTTTTTTATTAATTTCTGCTTCTTTGAGTGGTTTTTATTTTTGAATTTTTATATTTTTTAATATTTAAAAAATTAACTAAAATAACTTTTTTTTGTGTAATAATTTTATAATATTTTCTTTGTTTTGATAACATTTTTCTAATGTGCTTATATTTTTGCTTTTTTTTTTGAAATTCTTTTTTTGAATTTGTTAATTTTCTGTTTTAACTTTTTTGCATTGCTTGTTGAATAAAAAATAGGATCTCAATTTCCTAAATTTTTTGACAATATTTTTTAAATTCTTTATGTTTTGATTGCTTATTTTTTTTGTTATTCAGCCAGTTTGAATTATATTGTAGGAATTTTAAGCGCTTTATTGTCATATTTTAAATTTTTAACTAGAATTTTTTAATGAAAATATACATTTCTCTTAATAAACGACTTTCGCACCGTTATACATATTTATTTTTATCTTCCTAACATTTTAATTTCAAATTCTCTTTGCGCTTTTGATATTGGCATATTTCCATTTCCGAAATGCTGAATGACCAGCCGAAACAAATTGACCGACTCATTTCAAGGTTTCCAAAATTTTAAGTATAATATGTAAATATGTATGTATGTATGTACATTTATATATGTATATTCGTATAAAAGTAAAGCAAGCAAAAAATTCAGTTAATGAATCATAGTCTCATTAATGAGTCCACTACTCACACACTCAGCAACATTGAGTCGCCTGGACACGGCGTCGACCTAAACCAGTTTCAATGGAGAGTAGGTGAGTGCGACGGCGATCAATGATCTTGTCAGCGCAAACAACATTCAATATGAGGAGCTCCAATTACTCAGCTTAGCTTAGCTCAACTTCATTGCTGTACTGTGTTGTGTGGGTACCTGCTCATCGCGCTGCCAGCAAAAAAAGTCGCTTACAGAAGTAAACAAATATTGTGGACAATGAGCCGACGAAGAAACGGAAAATGTTGATGTAAAATAAACAAAAGTGATACCAAAGAGTATTTCTTATTTTTATTTTTGCTAGAAAATGTGTGCTCACCAAACGAATATCTATAAAAGGAGTAGACAAAAATAAAAGTAAATAAATAAATTACCCAGAAAAAATGCGCAAGCATTAGCATTATTGGAGAACCGGATTTTTTTCTAACTCAATAAAATGCTGATCGCACACAATTGTGATCGATTACAGACAAACGAGAGATCGATGTGTGGATTAGTGTTGTTAGGGTGGGTAGAGTTATTTTTTTGATTTTTGTTAAATTTTTCTTTCATTAATTTATTAATTAAACTTTATTTTATTTTATATTTCTTAATAGTTTATTATATTTTATACTTTTTTATTTTATTTTATTTCTATTTTTTTAATTTGTTTATAAGTTTTTTTTTTATTTCTTAATTCTATTTCAATTTAGTTTTTTTAACTAATAATTTTCTATTATTTCAAATTATTTTTACTTTTTTATACTTTACTTGATTTAAATTTTTAAAGTTTATTTTAATTTTAATTCATTTAAAGATTTTTGATTTATTTTTTGTTTTATTTTACTTTAATTTTATTTTTTACATTTTATTTATTTTTAATTTTCCCTACTGTTTTACACTATTTTATTTTTCAATTTTCTTTATATATTTTGTTTGTTTGATTTTAATTCATGTTATATATGTTATATTTGTTTATTTTTTATTCCATTTATTTAGCTATTTGTTTGTTTGTTTTACTTTAATTTTGTTGTATTATTTAAATTTAATTTTATTTATTTATTTTATTTTATTTTTATATTATATTATTTTTATATTTTATTATTTCAATTATTATTAGATACATTTTTATTATATAAAAGTTTTTCTCTATCGTCTTATTTATTTACCTCTATCTCTCACTTATGCATTTTGTACCTATGTAGGTATATAATTATGTTCCTGATATGTATGCGACTGTGTGCGCGACTGTGTGCGCGACTGTTTGTTTATTCAATTCCGTTCGACGTTACTAATCAGCTTCATTATCACTCGGAACCAAGCAGTGTAGAGCAGCATAGAGTAGCTATGTCAGCCAGGCATGCTATGTACGTGATTAGCCGTTTAGTAGACACGGTCACTCATATACTTCTTATCTCGGTCGTAATTCAGTAAAAAATGTAATACTTATATAGCAATACATTCAATTGTTTTTGTAAAGAATTAATAGCTGAATGTCTGACTAAATGGAGGCTCATTGATGATCAGTCGTTGGTTTGCCATAAATAGCTTCTAATCTTTAATAGCAAAAAATTAGAAAATTGACGAAAAACAAAATTAAAAAAAAAACACATTCAAAAATATTTATTTCAGCCGTTAGAGGTTTGTTGCGCCGTCATCGCTTAGGACTTGACGTTATTCAGAATCAGATAATTCTAAACTGTCGCTTATTTTTTTGCTAAATACAAATTAACGTAGATAAAGTTGGGTTCTCGTCAAATTCAACGAAAGATCGAAAGGAAAAGAAGGTAAATAGTGCCGACTGAAAGTCATTGCATGCATTATATACGTACATATCTATGTATATATGTCGGTTAGGTGGATCTTAAACCCGATTTAGTTGGTCTGTATCTTAATTGATTCTGAATAGATAATGACATTCTTCTCGATGAGCTTGGAATAATAATTCTCTTTACCAAAGAATATCTATACTATTATATATCTGACTATACAAATGAGGAACCGAAGACAGTAGGAGCTTCCCATCGGAACGGAAGAAGCCGGAACGAAGTGTTCTGGCATATCCTTAATCAGTAATGACAACACTGTATAATAAAAGGAATCACATTTGAACGGTATAACAATAATAGGGAAATAGGATGTTTTTTTTATGGATATGAGGTTTACAAGAAAAAATAAAAGGCATACTATTTATGGCCAAGAATTTAGCAAACTTATTAAGATAAGGATTTGCCATTACATTGCTGGCTGCAATAAATTCTAGGCGAGAGTCTCTTTTTTTGATTACTTTTTACAGCAATTGGGGCCGCATGCCAGCAATAATGCGCCGAAAATTCTTTTCCAAGGCGTCAAGCCTGCCGGGCTTGCCTGCGTATTCGAGCGACTTTACTTCACAGCACAAAAAATAGTCCAGCGGTGTTAAATCGCATGATCTTGGAGACCACTCTACCGGCACACGACGCGAGATAATGTGTTCACCAAAATCTTCCTTCAATAAATTCTTTGTTTCGTTGACAGTATGTCAGGTAGCGCCGTCTGGATGGAATCAAAGGACGTCTACATCAACATGCTCCAAATCAGCCACGAAAAAGACATTAATTATGGTATCATAGCGTTCGAACGGCGTCTCAACAATGGCAACCGTAATTAGTGGCCATTTCGTTTAGGAAACATTTTTTATTTTTTTTTCGTCATATTAATTGTATATGCCGCTTGGAGGTCACTAAAAAACTATGCTCTAAGGAACCAGATTACATCTCGCCACATGCGTCCAGTCCCTACTTTTTCGCGTACTCCTTTACGTTTATCCAGTTTGCTGCCGTGCGGTATACTTTGGCCAGTATCATTCGCCTATTATTCTTCTTAAGTGAGTCTGCCAATAGCTCTGCTCCGTACAGTAAGATGTCGCCATAGTAAGCTTCCTTTTTTCTAAAGTCGGTGCTATGTTCGCCATCAGTGTACTAACTTGAGAAGTGACTTTGGAGGCTTTAACTGCGGCATGCTGGATTTGAGCCCAGTACGACAGTCTACGGTTTTGTCGTACATCCAGATAGTTAACAACTCTTCTTGAACTCAGCGTTTCTGAGATTATATGCATATACCAGGTGTGTTAGTTGAAATTTGCCTGTTTTTTCGATAAAGAAAATACTTAATTTTCAGAGGAATCTCAAACTTTTTTTATTTACAGTAATGACCATTGGTTTTAACACATCTCGTCCATCTCTCATGCAAATTATGGATACCATTCCAAAAAAACTTTCTCTTTCGAGGCAAACCATTCGACGAGCCATTTTTCGACTTCGTCAAAATTAGCGAATCACTGCTCTGCAAGGGAGTGTCCCATCGATGCGAAAAGGTTATAATCGGACGGGGCGAGGTCTGGAGAGTACAGCGGGTGCAATAATATTTCCCAATTAAGTGTTTTTAATGTGTCTTTCACCAGTTTAGCGGTATGAGACGGCGCGTTGTCAAGTTGCAAGATAACTTTGCCATGCCTTCAGGCCCATTCCGACCGTTTTTCGATCTACGCATGATTCAAATTGATCATTTCTTGTCGGTAGCGATCCGTGTTCACCGTTTCACCAGGTTTGAACAACTCGTAGTACACCACACTGGTCCCACCAAACACAGAGCATTGTCTTACGGCCAAAGCGATTTGGCCTTGCAGTCGATGGGCCAGCTTCACCAGGGGAAAGCCATGATTTTTTTCGCTTTGGGTTCTCAAAATAAATCCATTTTTCGTCCCCCGCTGTTTCGTTGAAACAGCATTTCACAAACGGTTTTTCGATTTTCCATTTGTCTATCGTTCAGCTCGTGAGCCACACATTTTCCATACTTCTGGATCTTTCCCATGGCTTTTAAACGTTGGCAAATTGCTTCTCGAGTCACATGTAGTGTTTCTGCCAATTTTTGTTGCGATTGGGTTGGATCAACATCCAATAACGCCTGCAATTCCTCGTCTTCGAACTTTTTCGCTGCACCAGGATGTTCATTGTCTGTCAAATCGAAATCTCCACTTTTAAATTGACGAAACCATGTCTCACATGTTCTAATCACTGGAGCATGTTCACCATAAGTTTCTACCAGCTTCAGCTGCTTTTTTCTTCTGATGAAATAAGAAAAGCAACGAATGCCGCAAATGCGATTTACTTGGAACGAAACTCGACATATTCACTGAGGTAAACAAATATGACGATATTATTTTGGCGGAATGTGACTTGCGTATTTTGTAATGTCAATAGAAAAAAATTACATAGGTACATGCCAAATCATAGAAATTTATACATATTGCTAGCGACATCTACTAGTAAAACCGGCAAACTTCAACCTGGTATGTTTTTTTATTTCAATCTATTTTACTTAATTCTGTTTATATGTAACTTTTAGCGGCTTCGACCACAAATCTGAATATTGGTGTATCTACCACATGATCTTTTATTTAATCTAAACAAATATTGCATTTACTTTTCTTTTTATTTCGTTTTTTACTGCAGGAATTGGCATTAAGCCAAATTCCTATTGAAGTTTCTGCGATTTTTATGGTTAGACTATTTTTGCACTTACTTCGAAATATGTGGTACTGGAGTGCATGCCTGCAGTTCAAAAATAGTTTTATTGTCGAAGATGTACAAAAATGGGCACTGCCAGTAAATAAAAATGTATTCCGTGTTGTGGTTTTTAAGAGAGTTTTAATGACCTCAAATTAAGACAAGATTAAAAAAAAATTTAGATATCCATATACATACCTAATCAAACATCTCATATTTCACTTAATTTAATTTACATAATTAAAGATTAAGTTTCCTCCTTTGTTAACCATATTCCTTCATTCTATCAGCTTACGCGGGTGTTTTTCGAATATTTAGCTTTTTATTATTATTTTTTGTTTCTATTTTTACAATGACCTATTGGTCCACATCGAACTCCACGTTCGTATTGCAATATCAATTCCTTACATTTACCAAATCACCTTTATCTATTTTCCACTTCTCTCATTTCCTCACTTTTTCTTAGCACTTTTGTGCCACGATTGGCAAGAATTAATTTGAAACTCGCGTGAAAGTTTGCTGTCTGAAGCCCATTTAAATTCATAAGTGTTATATTCCATTTGGCAACAGACAAAGCTAGAATTGGAAGAAGAAAACATTATCATAAACGTAAATTTAATTTTTTTTCTGCTAAAATAGCTATTTGAGTAGTTTAGAAATAAAATGAATGCCATAAATATCATAATCACCAAATTAGTGAAAGTTGCCAAAAGTCGCAAATTAATTCTCGTCGAGGAGTGAAAAAAGAATACGGAAATAAACGAAAAAAGAAGATGAAATTACGAGACCAATTTAAAAAATAGAAAAAGTAATGTTAATAATAAAATATTTTTTTTTTTTGGTCGAAGTACATTAACATAGTTCGCTTCCCAGAAAACTCCAACACAAAATGTGAAGAATCATTTAGCAAATTAATTTGTCTAATTTAGGTATATTGTCTTTTAACTTGCTGCCGAATATATTTTTAATTCAAAAATTGCAATAATCATCGCGAAATAACTAAGTTAGGGAAAATTTTGTTAATAAGTGGGCCATGTGGGAAAAAATTAAAAATATATTATATTTATATATATAAATATAGAGAAAAAGAATGAATAAATAATTGTATCTTATATATACTGATAATTTCACGATCCTAGAGTTGCACAATACAATAAAGACGTGTTCGAGGATAAACCGAATAAATAATCCAAAAATATCGGGGAAAAATAAAGCAAAATTAAAAAAATATTGAATAAAATTAAAAAATTTTTCGGAATAATACAAAAAAACTAAAATTAATGAACAAAAATTAAACAAGAAATCTTTTAAAATAAAAATAATCAAAACAGGAATAAATAAAAAGCTAAAACGTTAAAAAATTTTACAAAATTAAAAATCAAAAATGAATCAAACATAAAGTGAATAAAAGGTAAAACTGAAAATAAAAATAATAATAATAATAAATTAAGAAATAAGATAAATTAAGAAATAATGACAATGTACAAATAAAAACTAATAAAATAAAATAAAAATTAAAATAAAATAAAATAAAATAAATTAAAAAATGAAATAAAATAAATTAAAAAATGAAATAAAATAAATTAAAAAATAAAATTAATTAAAAAATAAAATAAATTAAAAAATAAAATAAATTAAAAAATAAAATAAAATAAAATAAATTAAATTAAAAAATTAAATAAAATAAATTTTAAAATAAAATAAAATAAAATAAAATAAAATAAAATAATTTAAAACAAAATAAGATAAATTGAAAAATAAAATGAAATAAAATAAATTAAAGTAAAATAAGTTGAAGCAAAATAAGTTGAAGCAAAATAAATTAAAGTGATATAAATTAAAGTAAAATAAATTAAAATAAAATAAAAAAAATTAAAAAACTAAATAAAATAAAATAAATTAAAAAATAAAATAAATTAAACAATAAAATAAATTAAAAAACAAAATAAAATAAAATAAATTAACAATAAAATAAAATAAACTAAACAATAAAATAAAACAAATTAAACAATAAAATACAATAAATTAAAAATAAAAAAAATTAAAGTATAATTAAAATTAAAATGAAATTGAAATTAAAATTAAAATTAAAATTAAAATTAAAATTAAAATTAAAATAAAATTAAAATTAAAATTAAAATTAAAATTAAAATTAAAATTAAAATTAAAATTAAAATTAAAATTTAATTGAAATTGAAATTTAAATTGAAATTTAAATTTAAATTGAAATTGGAATTGGAATTGGAATTGGAATTGGAATTGAAATTGAAATTGAAATTGAAAATGAAATTAAAAAAAAATATAAAATACAAATTAAAAAAATAAAAAAATAATAAAAAATTAAAAATAAAAATTAAATAAATAAAATAAATTAAAAAAAAATTAAATAAATAAAATAAATTAATAAATAATAAAATAAATAATAAAAAATTAAATAAAAAAATGTTAATATAAAATAAATATAAGATGAATTAAACTAAAAATTAATAAATAAAATAAAAAGAATAAAACAAAAAAAAAAAATTAAAAAAGAAAAAAATAAAAAAGAAATAAAATAGAATAAAGTAAAAAAAAGAAATAAAGTAGAAGAAAATAAAAACATAAATAAATTTAATAAGTAAAAAAATCCTAAATAAATTTATACAAAAGTAATATCAAAACATATAAAAATCAAATAAAGAAAAAAAATAAATTGAAAAAAAAAAAAATAAAAAATATCAAAATTTTAAACTAAAATGAAAAAAATTAAGTAAAAAAAATAATAGAATAAAAGAAGTAGAAGGAAGAGATAAGTAAAAATAAATTTAAATTATTGGGTGTATGCATTAATTCGTGCGGTTTTTTTTTTTCGAAAATTAAGACTGTATTGTGAAAAAATTGTTATACATTTAATGTTCAAAGTATTGCCCATCGGAAGCTACGATGTTTGCCCATCTTTCTGGCAGTTTGTGGATCCCATCCCAAAAGAACTTCTCCGGCTTAGAGGTCAAGAAAGAATCGAGCCAATTTCTGATACCCTGTTCTGAACGGAAGCGTACTCCGGTGAGGGCATTCTGCATTGATCTGAACAAGTGGTAATCGGAAGGTGCTAAGCCTGGGCTATAAGGCGGGTGAGGTAGAACTTCCCATCCACAGTTTTCCAAATAGTTTTTAACTGGCATTGCAACATGTGGCCCAGCGTTGTCATGATAAAAAATTATTGATTCGTGTCTGGTGGCATATTTTGGTCGTTTTTCCGCGATGGCCATTTTCAAACGAATCAATTGTTTTCGGTAGAGGTCCCCATCGCCTGACCCGATTTCAATAGCTTATAATAGACCACACCCTTTTGGTCCCACCAAATACATAGCATAACCTTGTCACCATGGATATTCGGGTTTGCCGTGGATGTCGATGGTTGGCCGGGCTTCACATACGATCTATTGCGCTTTGGGTTATCATAATGAATCTATTTTTCATCGCCAGTGACATTCCGATGCAAAAATGACTTCTTTTGGTGGCGTTAAAGCAACATTTCCGACATGCTGAATCGACGTTCGACGTCTCTTGGCTTTAATTCATAAGGCACCCAATTTCCAAGCTTCTGGATGAATCCTAATGATTTTAATCGTCTGGAAACGGTTGCTTGATGAACTCCTAATACTTTTGCAAGTTCTTCTTGTGTCTGGCATGCATCTGCGTCGAGCAATGTCTCTAAGTCTTCGTCTTGAAATTTTTTCGGCTGTCCGGGTCGTTCGCCGTCGTCTAAGTCGAAATTGCCACTTTTAAACAGTGCAAACCACTTTTGGCACGTTCGTTCGGCTAAAGCATGGTCACCATAAACGTCCAGTAAAGTACGATGGGTTTCGGTAGCATTTTTCTTAATGTTAAAGTAATGAGGAAGAACTCCCCGCAAAAACACTTTATCTGGTACAAATTTCGACATTTTCAAAAGAATGAAACAAAATGTTATTCACGCTATAACAAATATAGAAATATAGCCACAGATGAACACGACGCGAAATAATACTAGTAGAGCCCTCTCTTAGAAAACCGCACGAATTAATGCATAGACCCAATAAATGAAAAATAGTAACCACATTAAAACTGCGCGAAATTAATCGAAAGTACAAAAACCATATTTGAATCACGAAAGTAAAATAAATATTTCGCGGCAAAGGTTACGAAGCTAATTGCAGAAAAACGAAAACGAAAGCTCGACATTTTAGTCGAGTTCATAATGAGCTCGAGGGGGTAAGAAGTAAGAGTATGCACAGCACGCAAACACTTCAAAAACAGAAAAACATTTAATTATAGGCAACAAAAAATTGCGTAGACTATGTTAATATACAGTAGATGGGCAGGGGAGGATCGGCAGGGCTGCACACACGTTGATTGTATTCTTTTTTTTTGGTCAATTTAACTTTCGATTGTTGAGACGTGTGCGCGTGCGCAACACCTCTAAAAGAAAATAGATACGTATCGACATGCATGCGTTATTAAGCGGCTTGAAGTAGAGAAATACTCACATATGTATATATAATTATATTTGGAATATATCGATTGGCACCAAAAACGTATCAAAAATTCGAGTCAAGTGCACAAGCGCAACGCTGACTTCTCTGAATTTGGGTCAATGTGCAAAGGTTGATCGGCGCGCAGCATAAAGTTCGAAGGCAGGCCGGTAAGCGAGAGGCCTTTAGAGCAAGGCTTTGAACTCATATGAAAGAAATTTGTAAAAACACATTTACACTCGTCAGCCTAATAGTTAATGTGTGTGTGTGTGATTTGTGTGAGGAGGCACTACATGTCACCCGCTCTGTTTGGATTTCATGTCAACAGCGTGCAAATCAGCTGTTATTATTATTATTATTATGTTTTTTCTTTTGTTGTATGCTTTTATATTTTTCTTGTATTTGCGCCACTTTGTAATTGCATTCGCTGTGATTGTCGTTTTGCCCCCATCAACAATTGTCTAGTGCGCAACAGAAATTTCTCTAGTTGCTAATTCATGCCGTGGCTGCAGGTTGCACTGTGGTGGTGGATAGAATAAATTTCTTATTCTTTCGATTTACAAAATTTTTAATAATTAATTTATTACAAAAAGCCAGAGGGTAATTGAATTTCGCGATTTTGAATCGAAATTTGTTTATTTATTTTTTTAATTTCTTTGTATTTTAATTTAATTTATATATATAACTTTACTTCATTTAATTTTGTTTCATTCTATTTTTAATTTTATTGCATTTATTGTGCCCGCGGTAGCCGAGTAGTTAGCATTGCGTACTGACATTCGGAAGGCGCGGGTTAAAAGCCCGGTGCCACCATCATCCAAAAGTTATGGAAAATTAATTTAAATAAAAAAATAAGTTAAATTTTCTAATTGCGGTCCCCCTCGGCAGGGAATGTCCACCCCTCTGAGTGTATTTCGGACATGAAAAGGCTCCTCGTAAAAAAAACCATCAGCCGTTTGGAGGCGGCTTAGTATAAACTGTTGGGAAAACGTTAAGACGCAAAACCACAAATTGGAGGAGGAGCTCGGCCGAAAATCGCTTAAGCGGTTACAAAGCACGAATTAAATATATATATATATATATATAATTAACTTTATATCAATTTACTATTTTTAATATTTTAATTTCGTTTTAATTATTGTATTTTTTAATCTATATTTAATTTAGTTTTAATTTATTCTAATTTATTTTTCTTACTTTGTTTTATTTTAATTTTAATTTATTCTGATTTTACCTTATTTCATTTTATTTTATTCTGCTTTATTATAAATTTACTTTATTTCACTTTATTTTGTGCTATATCATTTTACTTTGTTAATTTGATTTATTATTATTTGATATTTATTATTATTTTTGTTATTTTTACATTTGATTTGATTATAGTATATTTTATAATATTTTATTTAGTATAATTTTATTTAAATTTTGTATTTTATGTTCATTATTGTATTGTATTTTATTCGATATATTTTTTTATTTTTTTGTAATTTTAATATATTTTATTTAATTTTTTTTTTATTATTTTACTTTATTGCGTTTTAATTAATATGCATATGTTATTTACATGGCGTTACATAATTTTTCATGTTATTGTTTTTTATTGCATTTCATTTATTGTTTATATTATAATAGTTTTATCATATTTTAATTTATTTATTTTATTTTGTTTAATTTAAAATTTTTTTTATTGTTTTTTCTTTTAATTTTGCTTTATTTATTTGAAATTGATTTATTTCGATTTATTTTATCATATTTTATGTTGTTTTATTTCATTTTTTTATGTTTAAAGTTTTTTCTTTAATTTGAAATAATTTTATTTATTTCATTTTAATATTACTTTAATTTAGTGCGCCACACTGTTCTATAATATTTCTCCAAAAGCCATCTGTCATATGCAAAATTGCACTAAGACACGGGAGAGATTTAAAAAAGGCAGAGAAAAGTGTGATGAAAGTGTTGAGTGAAAATCATCATCCAGTTGTAAAAAATTAAATGGAATGATTTGTCGGTGAGTTATATGCTCAGCACTCAGTCATTCAGTTCGCGCAATTCAACGCTTGATTTTGTAGCAAAAAGTTGGTGAAAATGTGGCATAAAATAGTAGGCTAGTGCAAACACTTTTATATTTGCTATGCGCATGCGCACATTTTACCTTTCTTCTGTTAAAGTTCGTGATGAAAATGCTAATATTCATATATAATATATATATACACGTATGTACATACGAACAAAAATATACAACGCCGGCCATGTTCACGCCGCACTACAAAGAAGGTGAAATTGTGTACATTTTTTTCACATCTCAATACAATTTTTTGCTTTGTAATTTCTTTTCCATTTATTTTTATTTTATTGTTGTAATATAGCGGAAAGGTGCTAATGCTGGTTCGCTTGTTTTGCTGCCGGTTACTATTGTATGATGACTGCTCGCTCTCTTTGTCTGTTGTTAGAATTTGAATTTATTGGCTAGGCATCTCTTATAAATTACTTATACTTTAGTGTTGGCCTTTCGCTTTTCATGATTTTTCTTTTAATTTTGCTATTTCTTTCCATTTTTTTTACACGTTTTATCAAATTTTTTCATTCTTCTCATACGCTAATTTGCAAGTTTCAACACGTAAATGAAATTTTTTACATTTCGAACTGACGATTGATTGGTTATAAATTAATCGTCGACTATCACTATGACGTTTCTATTTTTATAGCAGTTTATTAATTTCTTAGACCCAATTGCTTACTTTTATTTATTTATTATTAGTAAATAATAAATAAACATTATTCACATTAAATTTGTTTCACTTTATTTCATATTAAACAATTTAAATTATTTAATTTCTATTTTTATATTAATTTTGAAAATTTTTCAATCGCAAAGTCGAATGGCTAGCTTAGCTACTGCCATTTGGAAGGCCAGAGTTTGAGTCCTTGTCTGACCCACATCAACATTTTTCTAATTGCGGTCGTCCCCAGCAGGTTGATTATATTTCCTAGGTAAAATAAAAGCTCTTCATAAAAATTCTCGGCCGTTCGAAAGCGGCTTAGAATTCTTTGTTTTTTTTTCATAAATTTTTCTCCTTTTTTAATTTTAATTAATTTTGTTTAATTTCATGCCCTTTAATTTTAATCTTAATTTGTTTTGCATCGTTTTATTTCATATCATTAAATTAAATTTTTTAATATTATTTAATTTAATTTTTATGTCCATCTGTTTTTGTATTTATTTTTATTGTATCTTTTCAGTTTTTTTTAAATTTATTTTGTTTTGTATTACCTCGTCGCTATTTACTTATTTTGTATTATTTTATTTTTAATTAATTTAGTTAATATTTCTAAACTTTATTTGTTATACAAAGTTGGCTTTTTTATACAAATTTGTTTTATTTTTTTATTATTATATTTTATATTATTTCTATTCAATTTTTATGCTATATTTATGTATATATATTTTTTGTCTTCTTAATTTATATAGATATATAATATTTTTTGTTATGTTAATAACATTTCGTTTATTTATTTAATTAGTTTTGGACTTACTTTACTTTTATTTTATTTTCATTTTATTTATTATTTATTTTAAATTTATATTTATTTATTCTTTGCTTTTCTAATTTTACTTAAATATAATGTATTAATTTTTAATTTTGGTTTGTAAATTTATTTTTTTTTAATTCTATTTAAATCATTTGTTATCTTAATATTTGTAGCTTGTTTGTATTATTTTTTGTTGTTGTCTTTTATTTATATTTAAATATAATATATTTTATTACATATTTATTTTTGTTGTGTAATCAATCAAATCAAATCATTTTTATTTCTTTAATTCTTTATTATTATTTTATATTTATTTTATTATTTGTTTAAATTTTTTACTTTAATTAAATAAATATTATTTATTATTAATTAAATAAATATTATTTATGAATAAACATTTGATTTAAACTGATTAATTACGTAAACTCCGCTATTATATTTTGAGCAATTTTGTCGCATGATGGCTTCAAGTGTTTTTTCCTTTACTTTATTCATTTCTTTTACGTACCTATTATTATCTTTTTGCTTTCTATTATATATAGTACATCCATACAAATTACAAATTTCGTTTGAAAATCGATTATGTTTATAAATTTTTGTTTTTACTCTTACGAATTATATATTAATACTTTATACTTTTATGTCCGTAATAAATTTCATTGAAGCGCCACTAAACTAAACGCTTCTCTGATAAGATAAGTATAAAGCTATTGAAAAATACATGTACTTCCAATACATATTGATGCCTTTCCAAGGTCGATGTGACACTTTAAATCTCACCACATTATTTAGTGGTGTAGAGAGGGCTCTGTGAGTACACCTTATCGCAATTTTCGCGCTCTTTGATATTTTAAAGTGAATTTTGTTATAATAATTTGACCGGAAAGTTGGATTAATAAATTTAAGTAGGAATTTTAGTCATATGATTGCAAAAAATAAAAAAATTAAGTAAATAAAATAAATAAAATAAGTAAAAAAAAAATGTACTAAAACTCTTTCGACCAATTTTTTAAGTGACAGCTCCTAAACTTAATTTTTAATATGTATCTTCAGTTATCGGTAGTATTTCAAGACCTTAACTCCGAATTAAGCAAGGTATTCCGTAGGGAGCCGGAGGTGAAGAAGCTACAAGTCTGTCAATATACCTGTGTAACATTTGGGCAGTAACCGCTGCACGGGACGAGCTAGCGAGTATTCTGCAGGTTAAAGGCTCAAGAAAGGCGATTAATATTTATTTGGCTATTAAACTGTCACTCCCGCAATATTTTCCGAAAACCAATTTGGGATTATAACAAAAACAATAATATGGACTTACCGAGCTTAAATGCCATTAAAACCTTCCTCAACTTTCTTCCTGTGAATGACGTTATCGGAATCTCACTAGCAACCAAGGCAGATGAAGAGTTTGAACCACCTCGCAAGTCCCAAATAATACTGGCACAATTTCCCATGCCGACCAAAACCCGATAACCAACATCCCTCTGTTTTGAACCTGTCGAAACAAAATTTTTTTAAAAATTTTACTTATTTTTTATTTCAATTAGTTTTCTATAAGTTTTGGGCCTTCCGAATGACAGTACAGAAAAAAGTCAATATATGGTTAACATAATTATTCAATAATTTTCTGCAAGGGAAATGCTTGCACTGCACTGACCTTTACGGTAGTAAGAAACAGGAGTTTACGAAATTTTAAAATGTTTTTGTTTATGAGATCACGTTCACATAACTAACGTACAATAATATTTTCGGTATCAAACACTGCAACAGTCGTAAACAATATTACATGACAGCCAGCCAAGCAGCCAAGTCAGGTTGCAGTTAGTCAGCCGAAAAGTCACAAGTTGGCTCAAAATTTCCCGCAACACATTTTTTTTATTGACAGCGGAAAGAAGAAAATCCAAATGATAAAAACCAATTAAAAGATATTGAAGAAAATGGAAAAGTGCAATTAAACCAACGAGTGACTGAATGACGCTGCCACAGAAGGCGGGGAAACGAGCGGAGGACAGGAGCGTTCGGAGGAATTAACGAAAAGGCTGATGACAGCGAATTGGTTGGTGATGGCAATGGTGAGGTGATGATGATGAGCAGTTAATAGCTAATACAAACGATGACGAACACAGCAGGCGACGCCGGTAACGGTAGGTAGGCTGAGAGAAGGCATAAAATGATTAACGTGAAAGTGACAAATGCCAATAGACTGGGAAGACAGTGAAAAATAAACAACAACAATAAAAAACCAACAGCTAATGGAATTTTAAGCCGAAAGCCAAAACAACATTGAATTGGCAACGGCATGTGATGAAAAGCTACAAAAAAAAAAACACATACACAAAGTAAAATGTAATAAACGTTGAAAAATATAAAAATACCACAACCGACAGACAGTTATGTTGGCTGTCTTCTTTGATTTTTGAGACAGAAAAAAAATGGAAAAATAAAGAAAGAAATTTAAAAAAAGTCTGAACTTAACCTCAACGCGCAACACCGGAGCATCAACATCACGCGCAGAGGTAGGAAGCACCGTTAAAGCGCGAAACTGCAAACACAACTACTACTGCGTCAGCGTCTCAACCGTTTGAGTGAAATTACGAATCACAGCTTGCGAAAGCCGCATCTTTCTTACCATCTACAATGTTGTAACATGCACATGCACGTACATTTTAATATAATATAAACGTAAGCTTGTGAAATTTTTATAGCGATACCACATTGATAATTTTTAATTTTATATTTGAAGGCTTAAAAAAGAATTTTGTATGTGATTTCAGTCGAGCTGCTAAAAATAAAAATGGAGGCTAATATTTTTATTATCTGTTTTTTTTTTTCGTTTTTCCTTAACTGTTGGAAAAAGGTGTCACTCGCGCCAAAATAGCAACAATAATAACCGCAACCACAACACAACATCAAGAAGAGGAGTAATGACAACACAAAAAGTTAAACGTCAATGGCCGATTGGCGTAATCACATGACGAGTAAAACAGTAAGACGCAAAGGCAACATAACAATAACAATAATAAATACATAAAACTAAAGTGACAACCAGCCAGCTAGTGAGCCAGTCAGGGTTACCTTGAACACCTAACCCGACTGCTTC
Organism: Ceratitis rosa; assembly: GCA_037013455.1. Classification (NCBI taxonomy): domain Eukaryota; kingdom Metazoa; phylum Arthropoda; class Insecta; order Diptera; family Tephritidae; genus Ceratitis; species Ceratitis rosa. The sequence goes on from JAWMAG010000055.1 coordinate 4,710,748, forward strand.
TCAGCAATGCATGTCTAACAGCTGTCCAGACCGATAAAGTGAATAAATTAATAAGAAAATGAAAGATGTTATTTTGAAAAGAGAAAAACAACAACAAAAGCAGCAACAGATAGAAGAAATGACACGGAAAAGAAGACAGATTCGAAATGAAAAAATACAAAATTATAAAAAATTAAAAAACATAATGTAAAAATATATATTAAGTAAAAATAAATAAAGTAAAACAGAAAAAATTAAAATAAAAAATAAAGTTAAATACGAGTAAATAATACAAAATAAAGTGATAAAATAAATCAAAATAAAATAAAAAACTAAAAACTGAATTAAAAACTGAAACGAAATGCACTGATAGAAAATAAAATAAATTAAAATACAATTTACAAATTGTAAAATATGTAACAAATAAATGAAAGTGAAATAAAAAAATAGGATTAAAATTAACTTTAAGAAAAAATAAAATTAATTAAAAAGAATTTTATGAAAATAAAATGAAATAAATAAAAATTAAAAAAATTAATGAAGTAAAATAAACAAAAAAAAATACAACCATTAAACAAAACAAAATGAAAAATAAAGAAATATAAATTAAATGAATTTGCAGAAATTAAATTTAAAAAAACATATCCAAAAAAAAACCACAAGACAAATAGAATAAAATAAAATATAATATAATAGTAAAATTTAAGAAATAGCAGGAAAATTTAAATAAAAATAGCAAAATAGAATAAGAATGAAGTAGATTATAATAAAATGAAAATAGTAAAATATATTAAAGTAATAAAATGAAATCAGTAAAATCGATTAAAATAATAAAATGAAATCGATTAAAATAATAAAATAAAATCGATTAAAATAATAAAATGAAATCGATTAAAATAATAAAATAAAATCGATTAAAATATCAAAAATAAAAAAGAAATAAAAAAATAAACAAATAAAAAATAATATAAAATAAAAAGAAAAGAAATCAATATTCATAAAAATTAGAAAAAAGTTATTGAATGAAAGAAACTTATTAAACTAACAGCAAGAATGTAAATGTGCAAATAAAATAACATCTAAGTTAAAAAATTTCAAATAAATAATTACGCGTACGCGTACTCTAAAATTTCCGGCGCTTCCGGCGCGGTGTGACGGCGATGGCGCATTTGAAGGTCGGCCGCTCCATAAAAGCCAAAAAAAAAGTTTGTGCACTTTAATATGAAAAAGTCTATTTAAAGTTCCACTGTCCACACAACAGTGTAATACGGACCAAGTGGAGGAGAATTCAACAACAACACGCACACAAACACAATCTTACCTTAAAGATTGATGATTGCATTTGTCGTGTCGTACAAGCGCGAATTGATAACCACACGCTTACATGGAGTACGCATTTGATTAGGCCTTAGGAGCCCTAAAATGTTATTGATTGCAGCTTTTAAGATGTCTAAAAACGAATAAAGCATGGGTGGGGCCTTTGTGTGCAATTAGTATTTAAACTGGTAGAATATCTATGTTTGAATTTGAGTATAAAGGGCTCTAATGTGAAAAAATAAATAACTTGATAACACAAAAGGTTCTTTACCTCTGCTGCGGCGGTAATAAATTATGATAAGCTTTGTAAGTTTAAAGAAATTTTGTGTCGTTATGTGTGTGACACTTGGGGGCAGTATACAAAATGGGAAATGTAGAGTAAACGTAGCAAAAGAGCTTTAAAATATATTTTTTCTTCTTATTCATGTCATCACAAAGGATATAATTAGGAAATATTCAACCGCCCAAACCATTTACCATTATTTATTCAAAAATTTACTTCAAAATTTGTTTTTAGATATTAATTATTAAAAAACTATTTGAATAATAATAAATCATGTTTAATTAACAACTAATTTCTTTTCCTTTCAGGTGAGTTGTGCCAATTCTTATGTATATCATATATCAAAATCGGAATTATAGTAAGTTTTAACACTGTGTCGTCTTCAAAAACGATTCTCCACATTCGTTTTTCGGTTGAAGTCTCCTGGTTCTCTTGAAAGCTTTATGTTTGATTTGGACGCTAATAAAAAAAATATATTCCCGCTTTAATCTGGCTTGAAACCATTTTTTAAATTTTTTTTTGCTGAAACTATTAAACAGTTATTTAATGTATATTTTATTTAATTTACTTCACATTCCGTGCAAAGCTCAAAAAGAAATTGCTCAAATTTCCAACTGATTTCCTCTTGTCAAACTGTCAAGCGTCGTCTTCAGCGTGTTTTTCGAGTTGAACCACTTATCGTTGTAATGGCTGCACTTGTTTCACATATTTCAGAGATTTTATTCATTGGATGTATTTCTTATGATATCTTACAACAATTTTTTTTTGTTTGTATATTTTTATAGCAACTATAAAATTTTCAACGCGTTTCCGGTTCGTTGGCCGCCTGCGTGCGTTTTCCACACACACTTTTTGTGTTTTTACTCTTTTTTCTGCTTCTCTGCATATTAGGGAAAAGCGTATTTTGTTGCACAAATCGTTTACTTTTCGGAAGTTTTCGCATCAATTTTGCGGTACTGGTTTATAACTTGTGGATCTCAGTTTTTTTCTACTTCAAATATTTTCCACTGTGTTTAAGAGGAAGTTATTGGCATGCTTTACGCAAGCTATTAACTAATAAATTTACGTCTTTAGTAGTTTTTTTGCTTTTGATTTTTGTTTTTTACTATTTTGCCTTGATTATGTTGTTTTACACTGAATTTTTAATTTGATTTGGTTTGAGTTATGTTAAAAAAAAATAAAAACTAAAAATATGAAAAAATAATAAAAAAAAAATATAGAAAAATAATAAAACAAAAAAATATGAAAAAATAATAAAAAAAAAAAATATGAAAAAATAATAAAAAAAAATATGAAAAAATAATAAAAAAAAAATATGAAAAAATAATAAAAAAAAAAATATGAAAAAATAATAAAAAAAAATATGAAAAAATATTAAAAAAAAATATGAAAAAATATTAAAAAAAAATATGAAAAAATATTAAAAAAAAAAAATATGAAAAACTATTAAAAAAAATATGAAAAAATATTAAAAAAAGAAATAATTAAAAAAATTTGAAAAAATAATATAACAAAATATGAAAAAATAATAAAAAAAATGAAAAACTAATAAAAAATTAAAAAATTATAAAAAAATATGAAAAAATAATAAAAAATATGAAAAAGAAATAAAAAAATCTAAAAAAATCAAAAAAAATTAAAAAAAAAATATGAAAAAATAATAAAAAAAATATGAAAAAATAATAAAAAAAATATGAAAAAATAATAAAAACAAAATTTGAAAAAATAATAAAAACCAAATTTGAAAAAATAATAAAAAAATATGAAAAAATAATAAAAAAAACATATGAAAAAATAAAAAAATATGAAAAAGAAATAAAAATAATATAAGAAATAATAAAGAAAATATTAAATAATTATAAATATATATGAAAAAATAATAAAAAATATGAAAAAATAATAAAAAAATATGAAAAATTAATAAAAAATATGAAAAAATAATAAAAACAAAATTTGAAAAAATAATAAAAAAACTATGAAAAAATAATAAAAAAACTTATGAAAAAATAACAAAAAAACATATAAAAAATAATAAAAAAAACATATGAAAAAATAAAAAAATATGAAAAAGAAATAAAAAAATATAAAAAATATATGAAAAAAACAATACAAAAGTATGAAAAAATAATAAAAATATATGAAAAAATTATAAAAAATACGAAAAAATAATAAAAAATATGAAAAAATTATAAAAAAATATGAAAAAATAAAAAAGAAGTATAAAAAAATAATAAAAAAATATGAAAAAAATAATGAAAAAAATATGAAAAAATAATAAAAAATCATATGAGAAAATAATAAAAAATCATATGAAAAAATAATAAAAAATCATATGAAAAATAATAAAAAAAACATGAAAAAATAAAAAAAATATGAAAAAGAAATAAAAAAATATGAAAAATAATACAGAAAATATGAAAAAATAATAAAAAAACTATGAAAAAATAAAAAAAATATATGGAAAAAAATAAAAATAGAAGAAAACATAATAAAAAAGTATGAAAAAATCATAAAAATATATGAAAAAATTATAAAAATATAAGAAAAAATAATAAAAAAATATGAAATATGAAAATAAAAAGTAACTATGAAAAAAATAATAAAAAAGAAATATAAAAAATAATAAAAAATAAATATAAAAAATAAATATAAAAAATAATAAAAAAGAAATATGAAAAAAATAAAAAAATATGAAAAAGAAATAAAAAAATATGAAAAAGAAATAAAAAATATGAAAAAATAATGAAAAAAAATATGAAAAAATAATGAAAAAAAATATGAAAACATAATAAAAAAATATATGAAAAAGTAATAAAAAAACATAAAAAATAAGAAAAGAACATAAAAAATAAGAAAAAAAAAAATAAAAAAAATGAAATAATAAAAGAAATAAAAATTAAAAAAAAAATAAAAATAAAAAAATTAAAAATATAAAAAAAAAATAAAAATATAAAAAAAAATAAATAAGAAATAAAAAAACTTAAAAAAATAAAAGAATAAAAAATAAAAAAACATAAAAAAAATAAAAGAATAAAAAATAAAAAAAAAAAACATACAATAAGAATAAATAAAAAAATAATAAAAAGTAAAAAAAAAAAATAAAAAAAAGTAAAAAAAAGTAAAAAAAAAAATAAAAAGTAAAAAAAAAAAAATAATAAAAAGTAAAAAAAAATAATAAAAAGTAAAAAAAAAAATAATAAAATGTAAAAAAAAATAATAAAAAGTAAAAAAAAAAATAATAAGAAGTAAAAAAAATAATATAATAAAAAATAAGAAAATAATAAAAAATAAGAAAATAATAAAAAATAAGAAAATAATAAAAAATAAGGAAATAATAAAAAATAAGAAAATAATAAAAAATAAAAAATAATAAAAAATAAAAAAATAATAAAAAATAAAAAAAGTAATTAAATAATAAAAAATAATAAAATAATAAAAAATAAAAAAATAATAAAAAAATAATAATAAAAAGATAATAAAAAAATAATAATAATAAAAAGATAATAAAAAATAATAATAATAAAAAGATAAAAAAATAAAAAAATAATAAAAAAAAAACAAAAAAATAATAATAACATAATAATAACAATAACAAAATAATAAAAAAATTATAAAAAAATAAAAAAAAATTATAAAAAAATAATAAAAAAATATGAAAAAAATAATGAAAAAAATATGAAAAAATAATAAAAAATCATATGAGAAAATAATAAAAAATCATATGAAAAAATAATAAAAAATCATATGAAAAATAATAAAAAAAACATGAAAAAATAAAAAAAATATGAAAAAGAAATAAAAAAATATGAAAAATAATACAGAAAATATGAAAAAATAATAAAAAAACTATGAAAAAATAAAAAAAATATATGGAAAAAAATAAAAATAGAAGAAAACATAATAAAAAAGTATGAAAAAATCATAAAAATATATGAAAAAATTATAAAAATATAAGAAAAAATAATAAAAAAATATGAAATATGAAAATAAAAAGTAACTATGAAAAAAATAATAAAAAAGAAATATAAAAAATAATAAAAAATAAATATAAAAAATAAATATAAAAAATAATAAAAAAGAAATATGAAAAAAATAAAAAAATATGAAAAAGAAATAAAAAAATATGAAAAAGAAATAAAAAATATGAAAAAATAATGAAAAAAAATATGAAAAAATAATGAAAAAAAATATGAAAACATAATAAAAAAATATATGAAAAAGTAATAAAAAAACATAAAAAATAAGAAAAGAACATAAAAAATAAGAAAAAAAAAAATAAAAAAAATGAAATAATAAAAGAAATAAAAATTAAAAAAAAAATAAAAATAAAAAAATTAAAAATATAAAAAAAAATAAAAATATAAAAAAAAATAAATAAGAAATAAAAAAACTTAAAAAAATAAAAGAATAAAAAATAAAAAAACATAAAAAAAATAAAAGAATAAAAAATAAAAAAAAAAAACATACAATAAGAATAAATAAAAAAATAATAAAAAGTAAAAAAAAAAAAATAAAAAAAAGTAAAAAAAAGTAAAAAAAAAAATAAAAAGTAAAAAAAAAAAAATAATAAAAAGTAAAAAAAAATAATAAAAAGTAAAAAAAAAAATAATAAAATGTAAAAAAAAATAATAAAAAGTAAAAAAAAAAATAATAAGAAGTAAAAAAAATAATATAATAAAAAATAAGAAAATAATAAAAAATAAGAAAATAATAAAAAATAAGAAAATAATAAAAAATAAGGAAATAATAAAAAATAAGAAAATAATAAAAAATAAAAAATAATAAAAAATAAAAAAATAATAAAAAATAAAAAAAGTAATTAAATAATAAAAAATAATAAAATAATAAAAAATAAAAAAATAATAAAAAAATAATAATAAAAAGATAATAAAAAAATAATAATAATAAAAAGATAATAAAAAATAATAATAATAAAAAGATAAAAAAATAAAAAAATAATAAAAAAAAAACAAAAAAATAATAATAACATAATAATAACAATAACAAAATAATAAAAAAATTATAAAAAAATAAAAAAAAATTATAAAAAAATAAAAAAAAATAATAAAAAAATAAAAAAAAATAATAAAAAAATAAAAAAAAATAATAAAAAAATAATAAAAAAATAATAAAAAAATAAAAAAAAATAATAAAAAAATAATAAAAAAATAAAAAATAAAAAATAATAAAATAATAAAATAATAAAAAAAAAAAAATAATAAAAAAATAAAAAAAAAATAATATAAAAAAATAAAAAAATAATAACAATTAACAAAAAATAATAAAAAAAAAAAACAAAAAAATAATAATAACATAATAATAACAATAACAAAATAATAAAAAAATAATAAAAAAATAATAAAAAAATAATAAAAAAATAATAAAAAAATAATAAAAAAATAATAAAAAAATAATGAAAAAATAATGAAAAAATAATGAAAAAATAATGAAAAAATAATAAAAAAATAATAAAAAAATAATAAAAAAATAATAAAAAATAATAAAAAAAATAATAAAAAAATAATAAAAAAATAATAAAAAAATAATAAAAAAAATAATAAAAAAATAAGAAAAATATAATAAAAAATAAATAAAAAACCAAAAAAAATAATAAAAAATAAAAAAAAACAAAAATAATAAAAAAGATTAAAAAAATATAATAAAAAATATAATAAAAAAATAATAAAAAAATTACAAAATATCAGAAAATAAATAAATAACAGGCTGATATAATACATATAAAAATAAAAGCAACAAAATTTTGAAAAAAAAATAAAAGTTTAGAAAAGATAACAAAAATTAGCATAAATATTAAAAAAAAAACTAGTCTAAAATGAGTAAATAAATAAAAATACAATTAAAATAGAAATATAAAATATTAAACATATTAAAAATCGAAGTGAATTAAAAGCATGAAATGAAAAATGTGTAAACTCTTATTTCTTATAAAAGATATAATTAAATAAAAATAAATGAAATTAGAAACAATAAAGTAAATAAAAAAATTATTTCTAATAGAACACAAAAATTAGAAAATTAATTTTTCTGATACAATAAAGAATTAATTCTGAAAAATTAAAAAATTAATAATAAAAAAGTAAAATTATTAAAAAATAAATAAAAAAATAAATAAAAAAACGAAAACATATGAAAAATAATACAGAAAATATGAAAAAATAATAAAAAAACTATGAAAAAATAAAAAAAATATATGGAAAAAAATAAAAATAGAAGAAAACATAATAAAAAAGTATGAAAAAATCATAAAAATATATGAAAAAATTATAAAAATATAAGAAAAAATAATAAAAAAATATGAAATATGAAAATAAAAAGTAACTATGAAAAAAATAATAAAAAAGAAATATAAAAAATAATAAAAAATAAATATAAAAAATAATAAAAAAGAAATATGAAAAAAATAAAAAAATATGAAAAAGAAATAAAAAAATATGAAAAAGAAATAAAAAATATGAAAAAATAATGAAAAAAAATATGAAAAAATAATGAAAAAAAATATGAAAACATAATAAAAAAATATATGAAAAAGTAATAAAAAAACATAAAAAATAAGAAAAGAACATAAAAAATAAGAAAAAAAAAAATAAAAAAAATGAAATAATAAAAGAAATAAAAATTAAAAAAAAAATAAAAATAAAAAAATTAAAAATATAAAAAAAAAATAAAAATATAAAAAAAAATAAATAAGAAATAAAAAAACTTAAAAAAATAAAAGAATAAAAAATAAAAAAACATAAAAAAAATAAAAGAATAAAAAATAAAAAAAAAAACATACAATAAGAATAAATAAAAAAATAATAAAAAGTAAAAAAAAAAAATAAAAAAAAGTAAAAAAAAGTAAAAAAAAAAATAAAAAGTAAAAAAAAAAAATAATAAAAAGTAAAAAAAAATAATAAAAAGTAAAAAAAAAAAATAATAAAATGTAAAAAAAATAATAAAAAGTAAAAAAAAAAATAATAAGAAGTAAAAAAAATAATATAATAATAAAAAATAAGAAAATAATAAAAAATAAGAAAATAATAAAAAATAAGAAAATAATAAAAAATAAGGAAATAATAAAAAATAAGAAAATAATAAAAAATAAAAAATAATAAAAAATAAAAAAATAATAAAAAATAAAAAAAGTAATTAAATAATAAAAAATAATAAAATAATAAAAAATAAAAAAATAATAAAAAAATAATAATAAAAAGATAATAAAAAAATAATAATAATAAAAAGATAATAAAAAATAATAATAATAAAAAGATAAAAAAATAAAAAAATAATAAAAAAAAAACAAAAAAATAATAATAACATAATAATAACAATAACAAAATAATAAAAAAATTATAAAAAAATAAAAAAAAATTATAAAAAAATAAAAAAAAATAATAAAAAAATAAAAAAAAATAATAAAAAAATAATAAAAAAATAAAAAAAAATAATAAAAAAATAATAAAAAAATAAAAAATAAAAAATAATAAAATAATAAAATAATAAAAAAAAAAAATAATAAAAAATAAAAAAAAATAATATAAAAAAATAAAAAAATAATAAAAATTAACAAAAAATAATAAAAAAAAAAACAAAAAAATAATAATAACATAATAATAACAATAACAAAATAATAAAAAAATAATAAAAAAATAATAAAAAAATAATAAAAAAATAATAAAAAAATAATAAAAAAATAATAAAAAAAATAATGAAAAAATAATGAAAAAATAATGAAAAAATAATGAAAAAATAATAAAAAAATAATAAAAAAATAATAAAAAAATAATAAAAAATAATAAAAAAAATAATAAAAAAATAATAAAAAAATAATAAAAAAATAATAAAAAAAATAATAAAAAAATAAGAAAAATATAATAAAAAATAAATAAAAAACCAAAAAAAATAATAAAAAATAAAAAAAAACAAAAATAATAAAAAAGATTAAAAAAATATAATAAAAAATATAATAAAAAAATAATAAAAAAATTACAAAATATCAGAAAATAAATAAATAACAGGCTGATATAATACATATAAAAATAAAAGCAACAAAATTTTGAAAAAAAAATAAAAGTTTAGAAAAGATAACAAAAATTAGCATAAATATTAAAAAAAAAACTAGTCTAAAATGAGTAAATAAATAAAAATACAATTAAAATAGAAATATAAAATATTAAACATATTAAAAATCGAAGTGAATTAAAAGCATGAAATGAAAAATGTGTAAACTCTTATTTCTTATAAAAGATATAATTAAATAAAAATAAATGAAATTAGAAACAATAAAGTAAATAAAAAAATTATTTCTAATAGAACACAAAAATTAGAAAATTAATTTTTCTGATACAATAAAGAATTAATTCTGAAAAATTAAAAAATTAATAATAAAAAAGTAAAATTATTAAAAAATAAATAAAAAAATAAATAAAAAAACGAAAACAAAATAAAACAAAAAAAAAAAAAATAAATAAAAATTCAAAAAAAAAATAAATAAATAAAAAAACCAAAAAAAAGATAAAAAAAATAAATAAGTAGAAAACAAAAAAAAAATAAATGAAAATAAAAACAAAACAAAAATAAATAAAAAAACAAAAAAAAAGTAAATAAAAAAAACAAAAAAAAGTAAATAAATAAAAAAACACAGAAAAAAGTAAATAAAAAAAAAAACAAAAAAAAATAAAAAACACAGAAAAAACTAAATAAAAAAAAAACAAAAAAAAAATAAAAAAACACAGAAAAAACTAAATAAAAAAAAAAAACAAAAAATAAATAAATACAAAAAAGAGAAAAATTTTAATTTTCTTTTTATTTTTTGTTTTTGTTTTACTTTTTAATTAAAAAATTAATATTGTTTTTTATATATTTTTTTAAATTCCGTTTATTTTATTTATTATAACGTAGTTTGTTATGGATTGCTTATTTTGAATATTTATTCTATTTCATTGTGCAATTTTTGATGCTATATTATTTATTGCATTTGTCATTTTTTCTATTCTATTTTTTTTTTTTTAAGTTTTTATGAGTCATCAGTTTTTCCTTTGAAGAGTTTTGCTTTTATTTTGCACTGTTAGTTAGCGAGCAAATGTTTTTATATCCATATTTTTGTATTTCTTATTTCACACTAACGTCGTTTAATCAATTTTCAATTGGTTGCAATGACATTAAATATATATTTCCATCCACCTTGCTCTGGAGATCTTACCAAAATTAGTATAAAGCTCCGATTTTTCATTTCTTTTACTATTTTTTGTTCATTTCCTTCTTTCAATTTTTAAGTATTTAATACAACGTCATCATATGATCGCTCACCATGACTCATTGCCACCAACGCATATGATTTTGCTGCTTTTGCTTAATTGGTTTTGGCTTGTTTCACTCTTTCGCCTGACGTACCTTCGACTTTGGTATAATTCGTTGGAAACCATTAAATATTTATATGAAACCGGTTTTTTTAGTTATTAAATTTTACTGTTATTTATCAAGTTATACGGCTGTATATCTAGTCTAGAAGAAATGACAAAGCGGTTTGACGAAGTCCGCTAATACACAATACATAAGTATATACATATTCTTCGGATTGAGGCGAACTCTGAGTAAACTTGAAGGTAAGTATTGCCCAAATTGTCTTTCGGGGAATATCGTTGGTCGGGGAAGATCCAGATCTTTTCGTTATAAAGACCCGACTGTCTTAGGAACTATGGTACCTACAGGAGAAAGGTTTTGAAGGTGTTAATGTAGGCTTTTTTTTGGGTAGACTTAAGGGAATTTCACTATGGATTATCGTTGAGTTCCAGTTTTTCGATAAGGCTTTATTTTTGATTTCGGTCTGTATTCATCGAGAGAAGGTTATTAGCGATTTCTCGACACTCAATTGCGTAGTTGCGTTCATTGAGGAACTTCTTTTGCTAGAATAAAAGTGCACAAACCGGGCTTTGGTTAAATAGTCTGGAGGATTGCTGGCATATACTCTCTCATTTTTCTTTTTAACTTTATTTGCAACAACAGTCTGCCCTGAAGCTGAAGTTGCTGTCGAAGTACACGTATGTATGTATGTACTTCACTTAACCGCAATTTTCACTTTTACCCAAACAATCAACGAACAATTAACCGGCATGGAGTGGCGCCTCAAATGTCAACCATAATATGTGCTTACACACACAGGCACGCTTACTTCTGCATTCACGTACCTATGTATATCCATACGAAAAGCGGTGACGTTGACATTTCATTACTTCAGCTTCACTTAATTATGCCATTAACCCTATCGCTCCTCATATTTTGATGCACATGACACTGAATGACACCCAATGTGTGGGGCTCATTTGTTTTTGCTGGCTCATTGTTTGTGTCGGCGCCACAAGCTTTAGTCGTCTTGGAGTGTAGATAAAAATCCTTACCACCACTCAGTCATACGCTTCGATTTCTAATATAATGAATTTCTTAATAAATTTTAATCACGTTTTTCCATTAACGTAAACCGCACATCGCACCTCAGTCTTACCGCGATGCATTATTGGCTAAATGGATCGGATCGATCGCAGCGTTCGATGAGTGAGGATCAGCGATGTGGGGAGTGGGTGCAAATGTCGTTATGAACGAGACATAAAATTATGCGGCGAGTTGTCATATGCAAATGTATACTCATCGTTAAACCTCTTTGTTTTTTTGCAGATAAAGGAATTGCAGTCAGTATTAATATATTGCGCTGAATCTCTTCATTTGCTGCGAATTTAAAAAGCTCTTTACGTCATTTGCCCGATAAGGAACTTTGTAAATGACCTAATTTGCAATTTGTCAGCAAGGAAATATCAGAAAGGCAATTGAGGAAGTTTCGTAGAGAGAGGTTCCTTGCACTAGATTCGGTGAGATCACAATGATGTTTGAGCCAGTGGTGTCACATCGCACATCGGTCGTTTGCGCCGTTGTGAGTTCATGGTGATCTTAATGTAATTTAATTTTTAAGATCTCTCAACAAGAAGCTCGCCTAGTATGAAGTTTTAGGCTGCTGTTACTGCGCTGTCACACGAGTTCATTGTTTCCACCCTAGTCAACCCAGTAAATGAAGCTTCACTTTGTGGCTTATTCCTGCTTACTCGGAGTTATCTCAGACATATTTTTTCGAGACGAATTGTTATTTGCGCTAAGATGACTTTCTAGATATCCCTGGGGAAAAGTGGCTATACCTTTAGATTGTAGTTATTTTGTAGGAGGATGGAACGTAGATAGTATATGAGGTTTTGGTACTGACGTAAATGCATTTAACCTCACTTTTGAACTCGCAATTCTTGTAATTTTCTCAATCTCAAAGTACTAAAAAGGATTCAACGCGAATTCCAAGCATATTTATTAGTACCCTTTATCAATTTTTTATGATTTAAATAAATAAAGATTTTCAGTTCTTAGCTATGCACGTATGTATGTATGTAAGTTTTTCAAAATCGATTTCATAATTTTTGCAGTTGATTTCCATGCGAATAATTTATGTTAAGTAACGCTATTAACCCATTAAGTTTTATTTTCTCAATTTCCGGTTTTGTTTTAGTTTATGGGAAAAATATAGAAAAAATATATGTTGCGATTAGTTTACATAATTATTATTGTTATTGCTTTTGTGTTCTATTTTTTAATTTCAAAATTTTTATACATATACTTATTTTATTAATAATTGTTAATTAGACATGGTTAAATTAATGTTTGTATGAGAGGTAATTAACCTTAGTCTAACGAATCAAGCGCGAATATGTGTGCCAATGGGAGACAATAAAAATTAAATAGATCGAATACTTTTCTATATTTTGAAAGCGGTAGCTACCGGAACATGGGAATTTTATTTCATATTTATGATTTTATTTTATTTTGTTTTTAATTTAATTTTTTATGTATATTTATTATTATGTATTCAAATGATGTTTTTCATTTCATTTTATTTTTTAATTATCTCTTGTGTTTATTATATTCTTTAAATATTTATATTCGGCTTTGTTTCATTTTTTATTTTTTTATTTATTTAGATTTTTGTTTTATTTAGTTTTTATGATTTTATTTTCAGTTAAATTCGTTTTACTTTATTCTACTTATTTTATTTTTATTAACGCTATTGCATTTAATTTAATTTGGTTTTTATTTTAATTCCGTATTTTATTTATTTTCGGTTATTTTTTTATTGTTTCTTTCATATTATTCTTCTTTAATAATAAATAATATATCTTATTTTCTCGATCTAATTTTTTTGTTTTAATTTATTTTATTTCAAAATGTTTTATATAATATGTGAGCTTAAGTGGCCATGGTAGTCGAGTGGTTAGCATACTGATATTCGGAAGGCTCGGGTTTAAATCCTATAGTCGAACTAACATCCAAAAAGTAATAGAAAATTAATTTAAATAAAAAATTAAGCTAAATGTCAACCCTTCCGAGTGTATTTCTGACATCATATATAGAGCCCCTAACAAAAAACCATCAGCCGTTCAGACGCGGTTTAATATAAACTGTAGGTCTTTCCATTTGTTGGAAAACAACAAGAGGCAAAATTAAAAATTGGAGGAGGACTTACTTACTTACTTTACTGGTGTAGACACGATATCTTTTTGATGTGTGGCGCCAATTGGAAATACCAAGTACAGCCAGGTCGTTCTCTACCTGGTCCTTCCAGCGGAGTGGAGGTCTTCCTCTTCCTCTGCTTCCACCGGCGGGTACTGCATCGAAAATTTTCAAAGCTGGAGTATTCGTATCCATCCGGACTTCATGGCCTAGCCAGCGTAGCCGCTGCTTCTTGATTCGCTGAACTATACCGTCGTATAACTCGTACAGCTCATCTTTTCATGGTCTGCGATATTCGCCGTTGCCAACTCGAAGAGGACCATAAATCTTACGCAAAACTTTTCTCTCGAAAACTCCTAACGCCGACTCATCAGATGTTGTCATCGTCCATGCTTCCGCACCATATAGCAGGATGGGAACGATGAGAGACTTGTAGAGTTTGGTTTTCGTTCGCCGAGAGAGGACTTTACGTTTCAATTGCCTACTTAGTCCAAAGTAGCACCTGTTGGCAAGATTGACTCTGCGTTGGATTTCCAGGCTGAAATTATTATTGGTGTTGATGCTGGTTGCTAGATAGACGAAATTATCTACGACCTCTAAGTTATGACTGTCAAAAGTGACATGGGAGCCAAGTCGCGAATGCGATGACTGCTTGTGTGATGACAGTAGATATTTCGTCTTGCCCTCATTCACTACCAGACCCATATACTTCGCTCGCGGCGCGGTTGTTGAGGCGTACGCCAGCAGCTGTACACTCTTATAGAAGATTGTACCTTCTCTATTCAGCTCTGCTGCTCGTATTATTTTCTTCAGCACGATAAAGAGTCACCTTGTCAGAAACTTCGTTTGGTATCGAACGGCTCGGAGAGGTCCTTGCCGATCCTGACGAAGCTTTTAGTGTTGCTTAACGTCAGATGACATAGCCGTATAAGTTTTACGGGGATACCAAATTCAGAGATAGCGGCGTAAAGGCAGCACCTTTCCAAGATTTGGCACATGGTGAATATCTAGTCAATGGTTGACTTACCAGGTCTAAAGTCACACTGATAAGGTCCAATCAGTTTGTTTATGGTGGGCTTTAGTCTTTCACACAATACGCTCTACAGGACCTTATAGGCGATATTAAGGAGGCTTATCCCACGATAATTGGCGTAGACTGTGGGGCCACCTTTTTTATGGATTGGGCAGAGCACACTTAAATTCCAATCGTCGGGGCATGCTTTCGTCTGACCATATTCTGCAAAGAAGCTGATGCATGCACCTTGTCAGCTCTTCACTGCTTTGTTGGTTTTTAAGCGAGTGATTGCTATTCTAACTTCTTCATGAGCAGGCAGTGGAATGTGTTTTCCATCGTCGTGGATTGGGATTTCGGGTTCAATATCTTCGGTTACTCCGTTTTCACTGCTATTCAGCAGGCTGGAGAAGTGTTTCCTCCATAAATTTAAAATGCTCTGGGCATCGGTGGCTAGATCACCTCTTTGTGTCCTACAAGAGTTTGCTTCGGTCTTGAAACCTTCTGTAAATCGCCGTATCTTTTCGTAGAATTTTCGAGCGTTACCCTTGTCGGCCAGCTTCTCAAGCTCATCGTACTCGCGCATCTCGGCTTCTTTCTTTTTTTGTCTGCGGACGCATCTTGCTTCCCTCTTCAGCTCTCGGTATCTATCCCATCCCGCACGTGTTGTGGGCGATCGTAAAGTTGCGAGGTATGCAGTCTGTTTTCTCTCCACTGCGACACGACAGTCTTCATTGTACCAGCTGTTTTTGCGACCTTTACGAAATCGAATAGTTTCGTTTGCAGATGTACGCAGGGAGTTTGCAATGCCCTTCCACAGTTCCCTTATACCGAGTTGCTGATGAGTGCTCTCAGAGAGCAGGTGTGCAAGCCGAGTAGAAAACCGCTCGGAAGTCGGCAGCTTTCCTTCGGTTTATTGACGGGCGTTCTTCGACACAAAGAGGCGCATGCGTCTTCGCTGCAACAAGATTGTGGTCCGAATCGATGTTGGGTCCTCGGAGTGAACGCACATCAAGAACACTGTCACAACGTTATCGATCTGGTTTTGTTTTTTTTCGATCAGAGGACAGCTAAGTAGCTTTAGTAGTAGTATTTTTCTGTGCTGGAATCTAGTACTGCACAAAACTATATTTTAGGCCCCGCCGAAGTTGATCAGCTGCAACCCATTACGGAATGCTTAGTTGTGAAGACTGAATTTTCCGACAGTCGTACCAAAGATACCTTCTTTACCCACCCTGCCATTAAAATCGCCAAACACGATTTTCGCATCGTGTCGGTGCAGCGCTCGTAAGTATGCTCTAGGGGTTCATAAAAGGCATCTTTGGCCAAATCGTCCCTCTCTTCCTTCGGGGCGTGGGCGCCAATCAACGATATATTGAAAAATTTTGCTTTGATGCAGATTGCGGCGAGACGCTCATCCACCGGGGTGAATGCCAGTATTCGACGGCGGAGTCTGCCTCCCACCACAAATTCGACACCAAATTTGCGCTCCTTTATATGGCCGCTGTAGTAAATGTCACAAGAACCTACTCGCTTTCCTCCTTGTCCCGTCCATCGCACTTCTTGAACGGCGGCGATTTCAGCCTTTATTCTTACAAGGACATCAACCAGCTGGGCAGTGGCACCTTCCCGGACCGGAAATTCCAGGTGTGTGCCCTCAAATCGTGATCGTGATGATTCGTTCGCGGGGGTCGTCAACAGAAAGGGGATATCTCATCCGAGGCGTTGATAACTTTTTTCAGCAGTTACAAAGCGCAAATTATATTTTTTTTTCCTTTTATTTTATTTTTTATTCTGTTCTATTTCACAATTTTTGTTTCATTTAGTTTTAATTTTATTTAATATAATTTGTTTTTTATTTTAATTTATTTTTATTCTTTCTTAATTTTATTTTAAAATTTTTATTACCATATATTTAATATTTTCAGTTTTTATTTATTTTTGTCTTAAATTATCTAATTTTTTGAAACTTTTATATTATAATATTATAATATTTTAATATAATATTATTTTATTTATTTCTTATTTTTTTCCAAATTTTTTTCTATTTGAATTGTAAAATAGAACACTATACTTCATTTTTCTTTATTGGATTGTATTTTATATTATATGCTTGTTCTATTTTTTGTTCAGTTTATTTAATATATTTCTATTTTATTTTTCATTTAATTTAATATAAACTTATGAACTTTACTTTATTTTAATTAATTTTATATCAATATGTTTTTCATGCCTCGAAAGTTCTTAGGGTCTATTCAAAATAATGTTGTGCATTGTTGTAGAATCGGCTCTCGAAAATAATAAGAACATTTATCTTGATATATTTAGAATTGGACGTTCATTAAATAGGCCTTAACGAACAGATTTGTATCCATAGCAGTCAATTCCTACGAAATCCCACAATGCGAGATTTTCAATAGTGGTACGAGGAGGGTTATCAGCACTTGGGGGGTGGATGTTCAAAATACAGTTCCTTATACTGATTTAAAGTAAGGCTATTGCTGAGTAAACGAATTTTTTCACAGGTTCTAGTATGGTGAAGAAAAAACTTCTTGTCTGGAAAGGCACAAAAAGATCTTTAGTCTCTGATTTATCAGCATAAGGTTAATTAATTTGAAAAGTTTTATTTGTGCAACTTCCGAGATATCGTTAATGAAGCTACATTGCACCCGCATAGAAGACAGTCTCTCTCTACAGTCTCTTCTTTTTGTATTCTCTGACAATTTCTGCAGTAGTCATTGCATCGCATTACATCGTTGTTCCTTTTTGGCTACGTTTGCTTGCTTGTTGAGCAATTCGTGAATTACGTATATATATACGTTTCACCTTTGTCTGGATCTAATTGTAAAGTGGTGACCGATCTAGCTAATCGCTGGATGTCGCATCCTCTACTATGAGACTCGCCGAGGGGTGCGCAAGTTCAGTCTAATCTAACCTATTGTACCAATTGATTTTAAATATTTTTTTTTTTGTTTTTAAATCAATTGATTATATACACACTTCTCCAAAGAGTTGAAATGGCGACAACTGCTCTTCATTAATCTATTATTCTAATTCCCGAAACTGGTTTAAGTTCGAGTTAAGAAACTGGAGAACTAAATTCTTTACTCATATTTTCTTCTAAACCTACAAATTAACATTCTTTAAGCATATCTCGTTCAGCAAAGTGGTAAGAAAATAAAATAAAGTGTAGAGTGCGAAAATCCCAAACTGAATTGGGTTAAATGCGCGACTAACCTAGTGAGGAGTGACTTTGTGCTTGTCTGTATATTATTTACGGACCAACTCAATGATTTTTCTTGGTTATAATTTTACTGCATAAAGAATATACATATGTATATATTGTTCTTGTTTCCACTACTTTGTCTTCGTCTTCTGTCTTATTGCAAACATTTTCGTTTTTTTTTTGTTTGGGTAATATTTTATTCTATTTTATTCTCTTTTCACTCGCTTGTCAGCTAGCGCCTGTTGACTTGTGAACTACTTCCACTTCGGTTTAATTAATTTAAATCGTTACTCTACACTTTAGTGACCTGCATTTGTCGCTGGCGTATGTATATTTGTGCTCATGAATTCCAATTGTACTTTGTCTTTAGACTTTGCCGGCTGTCACTACAACCAGCTCTCCAGTAGCAGCAGCTAACTTGTTAATAGCTTACTAACAGGTACGCTGTTCGCGGAGGTAGAACTTTTTGTAGTGGCAATTTTAATTGAAAAGTAAGTCACCAGC
This sequence comes from Ceratitis rosa, assembly GCA_037013455.1. Classification (NCBI taxonomy): domain Eukaryota; kingdom Metazoa; phylum Arthropoda; class Insecta; order Diptera; family Tephritidae; genus Ceratitis; species Ceratitis rosa. The sequence continues at coordinate 4,729,609 of JAWMAG010000055.1, forward strand.
TACAACAACAACAAAAAGCCACTGCTAGTAATTCTCTCATTACTTAACCGCTAAATCGACCTATCACAGAACCACCGACAGCGACATTTAGGCAGACTTTGGCTAAAATAGAGTCTATGCGCGTTTGTTCTTCTTATCGCCCCACCGACGGTAGACCAAGCAAACCACAAACTGACTAACTAATGCCTTGTGTATTATTTTTTTTCTTTTTATTTCATTAATTTCTTGTTGTGCCACCGTACTAAACGTCCTTGGTACTCATTTTAAGCTCGATCAGAGTGCAAGCAAAGCCGTCGAGTCGTCGACTATTAGCCCGCTAGAACTGGTACGTACGCGCGGCGGCTAGCTGTATGCACGGCGAGTGCTAATCAACCGTCTAACCAGCGTCAGTCAGCGTGCTCGACGTAGTCAGGCAATCAGCCTTTGGCGCGCGTAAATGCAATAAGCCAAGTTTATTGCGTTAAGCTACTTTTCATTAAATTAAATATAAATAAAATGTGTTAACTTGACAGCGGCAGCGGCAGCAGAGCCAAGCGACACTTTGCGCTCAGAGTCTAGCATGGTGTGTTGCGGCTGTTGGGTTTTTCCAACCAACCAGCCAGTCAGCCGTCGGCTTAGCGTGACTTACGACCCTGTTAAAGGCTAGCTGACAGAAAAAATTTCATATGAAATGCACTAAATATTTTTTTTAATCTATAAATTGCATAGTTAATGAAAGCAGGTAAGGTAAACTCTACCTAGTTTGACCGACTATATTTTCTACTTAGTTTCGTGAGTGACAACTCAAGCGCATACTAGTCGAAGTCTAGTCTAAAGATGCCTCAGAGATATAACGGGTCACATTTGTAGGTGTGCCGCCCACAGATTATGCGTATGTAGTGGGACAAGTGTTCTGTCTGCTTCATAAATTTCATTTGAAATTATATTTAAACTCTTTATTTATTGCTGGAAGACGTTTCTGATTCGTGAACTGTTAAGAAATTCTTTAAATTGAATGAAAATGGACCAAGAGTTATTAATCATAACAAATCACTTTGAGCCATAGCAGCCCTGTTACCTCTTATGCATTACTTCTCTAAATTAATCTAACAGTGCATGATAAGACCGTTTTGAAACTTTGGAATGAGTACAAGTGAAATTGGTATCTGTCTCACCACTAAATGTCAAGCTATTTCCTAAATAACGTTCTTCGAAATTTGTGACTCTCAGTTGTTGTTTTGGAAGGATTTCTTTTTTATTTTGCCACAATTCGTTGTAGTTGGGTAGACGGAAGAGATTTCGTTGGAACTTGTTTTTTGGAATACAATCCTTCAGAAAGTGTCAATAATAGATGTCCCTACGAGTCCTAACATCGACTCCGATCCTTACCTTGTCCCTGCGAAGATACGCAAGCGGTTCTGTGTATTAGAGAATGCCCATTAACAAATACAACGAAGGTTCGACGTCGGTAAGAAGCAATTACAACAAACAGCATAACGGTTTTATACTCGGCTTGCACACCTACTTTCTGAGAGCACTTATGAACAACTCCGTATATGGTATATAAGGGAACTTTGGAACGGCATCTCCAACTCCCTACGTACCTCCGCTAAGAAATCAATTGGTTTTCGGCAGTGCCAGAAAAAGAGCTGGTACGATGAGGAGTGTCGAACTGCAGTGAAGAGAAAACAGACTGCCAAACTTGCAAACCTTACGATCGACCACAACAGGAAGAATTCACTACTCCATCACGGCCATCACGGGCAACTGCTCATCATGAAGCTCTACATTATTATTGTTATGAGCGTTTCATTTATAATAGTACACATAACCTTTGTTCGTATATTATTTAATTAAAATTTCTTTCATTACTGTCACTATTATTATTATTATTGTTATCATAAAACTTGTATTAATAACAATAATAACAACAATAACAATTGAAATAACAGCGCATTTTGATAAGCAGTAGCAGTAGTAGCGCACGCAAGCAAACAATGAAACACCGGATGCCATAAATGAGCTTTGGAATACAAACAATAAATATCACCAAATTAGAAATAAAATAAAATAAAATGAATATACCGAAAACTAAAGTATCGAAATGGTGATATGTAATGTACTGAATGTTTGTAAGTATCTTTCTTACACTTAAAAGTGCATTGACTTTTTCAAAAATAAAAGAATTGAAAAGAACAAAATTACATCGTAATACCAGAAATCATTACCGATAATTATTGGTTTGTCCCAAAAGAAACCGGCGATTTTTCAAACAGACGGCGTTGACAATTTTTTTGAACAGCTTGTGACTATTTAATTGTATTTGTATTTGTAATGACAGTTATAAGCTGTCACTTTTAGCTTGCTTTAGAAAAAAAGTACGCGCAATTTTGACGGCCGCGGTAGTCGAGCGGTTAGCATTGCGTACTGACATTCGGAAGGCTCGGGTCGAATCCCGGTGCCACCAACATCCAAAAGTTATAGAAAATTAATTTAAATAAAAAATAAGTAAACTTTTCTAATTGCTGTCGCCCCTCGGCAGGGAATGTCAACCCCTCCGAGTGTATTTCTAACATGAAATAAAGCTCCTCATAAAAACCATCAGCCGTTCGGACGCAGCTTTGGTATAAACTGTAGGTCCCTCCATTTGTTGGAAATACATCAAGACGCAAAACCACAAATTGGAGGAGGAGCTCGGCCGAAAATCGCTTCAGCGGTTACAATGTGCCAATTATACATATATATATATATATATATAATATTTATATAATTTTGTTTATATTTGTTTGTTTGGCGCCAATTTTAATATGAAGCCCACAAAAGAACATTTTCGCCATATTTTACTTTATTATTTCCTTAAAGGTTGCTAAAAAGTTGCATAATTTGTATGGTGACAAGACCTCGAAACAAACACAGTGTCGAAGTTGGTTTGTCAAATTCTGTTCGGAAGATTTTTCACTCAAAGATAAGCCACGTTCAGGTCGGCCAAGTGAAGTTGATGATGACGATATCAAGGCTTCAATCGAATCGGATCGTCATGTAACTGAGCGCGAGATTGGAGAGAAGTTAAGTATACCAAAATCAACCGTCCATAATCATATACGACGTCTTGGAATAGTAAAAAAACTTAATATTTGGGTACCACATTAATCAAAGCTTATGATATGCATCTTAAACGCAATGAATAGATCAATACTGGAGATGAAAAGTGGATTGTTTACAATACCGTTAATCGAAAACGATCATGGTCCAAGCTTGATGAAGCTCCACAAACCACTTCAAAGGCTGATATTCACCAAACGATTAATTCGGATGTCTACTGTGAACAACGGGACAAATTGTATACGTCCATCAACGAGAAACGGCCAGAATTGGGCAATCGTAAAGGTGTTATATTGCACCAGGACAATGCTAGACCACACACATCTGTGGTCACTCGCCAGTTTTTGGTCAGAGAGCTTGGCTGGGAACTGTTAATGCATCCACCATATAGCCCTCACCTTGTGCCGTCAGACTACCTTTTGTTTCGATCTTTGCAGAACTCATTAAATGGTAAAACTTTCGAAAATGACGAGGCTATAAAATCGCACTTCATCCAGTTTTTTGCAGTTAAAGGCCAGAACTTTTAGAAACGTAGGATAATAATGTTGCCGGAAAGATGGCGAAAGGTCATTCAACAAACTGGAAATTACATAATTGATTAAAGTTCATTATAAAATCAAAGAAAAATGTATTTACTTTCTTTTAAAAAATCGACGGTTTCTTTCTTTATCAGCGAAATTGCGGTAGGAATTTTAGAATTTCAGTAAACAGTAGCATTAAAACAGATAAGGTTACTAAGCTTGACATAATTTTAATATAAATTGAACAGTAGTCGTTTGATATTCTTTCCGCACTCACGAGAATGCCATAGGTTGATGCTCATACTCGTATGTGGGATTAATGATGTTATGACTGTAACCATATGTGAGCAATATGCCATAACATTACTATTTGTCTACGCCACCCCAGAAACAAGTAAATATTTAGACAAAACACACCTTGGTAGTTTTCCAATCGAATAGCATAAATATTGCAAAGTTGAGGAAAACAAGACTGTCTTAGCACACCCCCGCACTTGGCATTAATCGGTTTATGAACGCCTTAACGCTTGAACTCTCAGCAGCAACACGAGGCTGCGTGCCATCTTGCAACTCTGGGGACTTAAATGCGCCACCAACATCGCCGCACCACCACTTCAGCTAAATACTTACCAAGAGACTATGGATGGCATAACGGTGGCACAAAAGGTCGTTATGATATTTGTGGCTACATTTTTCTACTTTTCCCCTTTCCCTTCGCAGTATGGCCATTTAAAAATTGCTTATACGCTATTTTTGCTGACTAGTGCTGCTGCTGTGGCGCATCACTGTGTGCTCAGGTTGTAGCGCTTGTCGTCTGGAGCGTGCTGTTGCACATTAATCACAGCTGTGGTTGCTGTGCTTCCTCCTTCTCCTCATCGAACCACCAAACATTTTGTGTTGTTGCTGCTACTGACATTGCATGCAATTTACTGATTATTCGCTTGAACTGTTATTTTGACTGTGCATTTATTACAGTTGAATTTATGTTTCGTTTCATTCGTGCCTCTACAATTTATTACTACTTATTTTGTTTTATTGCATTTGCACCTAACAAAAGTTAAATTTTCGTATGCTGGGAGTTGTTTTTTTTTTAATATGTAGCTTTTTGTTTCACTTGCTCTATGGTAATTACTACTATAATAACAGTGGGAACTGTTTCTTTTTTCGAAATATTTGATATTTGATATTTACTCAAGTGGCTTTGGATAGGGGTATTGTCATCTTCGTCAAAGAAGCAAAGTTTTTGAACTCTGAATTTCGAAAATTAATTTTTACGCATTTGAGATATTCCTTCTTTATCCTTACTTCTTCAAAGCAGGCCGCACAGAGTAGTCTGCTGCGAGTCTGCAATATGATTTGAGGTATCCAAATTCGATTTCCAGGTGCGACAGTATTTAGAAAAAGATTATTAGATGCCGGTTTGATGAGAGCTTGAAACTAAATCTATTGCGCAGCTGTTCACTTGACTCTTTTCCCGCTATTCATCCATACCTTAAGTATTAATTGGATCCTACCAATGCATATTTCAAAAAGCTAAGCTTCATCACACTCACTTTGTAGTTTGAAAATAATCTGCTGTCCTAATTACGTAGGCTGCTATATATATTTCTGGCCTAATAATGAAAATACGAATATTTATCAACGAAAATGTTTTTTTTTTTGTTTTATTTTTTTTTTTTTTGTTTTTTTTTTTTTTTTTGGATTTGGCTCGTCTTGGAAGACCCACACGGTCGATTGCTATTTTGTTTCGGGCGCATACGCATAGATCCATGATTCGTCACCTGTGACAATCATATAAACGTCGTTTGAAGCACCGCGATCGTATTTTTTCAGCATTTCTTTACACCAATCCACACGAGCCTTTTTTTGAGCGATTGTCAGATTGTGCGGGATCCAACGAACGGACAAACCTTTTTTACGGCCAGGTGTTCATGCAATATCGAATGTATGCTGGTGGGAGAAATGCATAGGCATGCCTCTACCTGAAGGTATGTTACATGACGGTCTTGCATTATCAGTTCACGTACGGCATCGATGTTTTCTGGCACAACGGCTGTTTTTGGACGACCTTCACGGAATTCGTCTTTGAGCGAGCGTCGGCCACTATTGAATTCGTTGTACCAGTTTTTCACAGTGCTATAGGATGGTGCTTCATAGCCATACAAAGATTTTAGTTCATCGATGCACTCTTGTCGTGATAATCCACGTCGAAAGTTGTGAAAAATTACCGCACGAAAATGTTCACGAGTTAATTCCATTTTTTGGCCGAGATGAATTTTTTAATTCCCTGTAAATAAAATAATTCACGATTAAATGAGAAAACGTTTTCAGTGATGTTATGCTAAAAAATGTCAAACTTTCCAATGGAAATTTCAGATTGCACCTGGCAACACTTAGTGTTGCCTAGGCCAGACCTATATATAGCACCCCACGTAGTTGGCTGCTTTTTTCTCACACGAGTTTAGTTCTGGAAATGTGAGTATTTTCTATCGCAGTTCAAGTGGTTGGGACGAAGTACGTTACCTTAAAATCTTTATCGTCGTCATTATCTGCCACTCCATATGTCTAAATCTATCCCACCCCCCGAGAGAGTGGTCATCCCATAGATGTAGCGCTCCCTCGTGCATACTGATTGACAACGGTCATACCCCTTACTACCGTTTTACCGTGCTCAACAGTTAAAGTTCTATCCGCATAAACAGGGTCTTTCGCTTAGCTCCACAAAAAAAGTCAAGCGGTGTGAAATCCCACGACCTCAGTGGCAATTTCTCTCGCAGCTGCACAATTTCTCTCGCAATAAAGCCATATTCGTTCATGGTTTTTGGCATGTGGTGCCATCTTGTTTAAACCACATATTCCAAATCGTGCTTTTCAGTTGCAGTCCCTAAAAAGTCGACGATAACGCTCCGAATTGATCGGGAGAGTCTCATCGTCATCGCTTTTAGAGAAGTAAGCTCCAATCACACCTCCGGACCAAAGATTTTTTTGTGAAAAATCGCCGACCGCTGCTTTTTGCACAATCACCCAATCGACGTACATGCATATGTACGACGTTGTGAATGGTCAGCGCTTGAGAACCTCGAGGAATAGAAACATTTGATTCTTCGGCTACGCTTAGGTCAATAATTGTATCGGATCCAGTCTTCAAATATCCTTAAAATTTTACTAATTACTTGAGTAGCTGGATGATTATGTGCATCATAAGCTCGTCTTAAAGTACGACAGTTTGACTAAGAGCTATTTTTGACATTTCTGTATCTTCTTATATTTTACTAGCAAAAAACCCTTAGAGGTGATGACGTCAGTGAATGCCTTGTATCCTCGGTATTGCCTGGAGAGTCGAATATCCTGTTGTCACGAGGGACGTAGTGGAACTTCGTAGTAGAATTTGTTCAATTAATTCAGCTTTCATACTCAAAACGAGACTGCCTATGCGGTTAGGTTCACTGCATTAAATCGAGCACCGTAAATCTTTTTGTAATTAAAAAATGCAGTTTTTTAATTACTAGTCTTTCCTTTTACACACATTCACATGTAAATACATCTATCCATATACACTCAATGACGCCATTATCCCGCCATTTCGGGCATTTAACCACCAAATTAGGCTTGCCTTAACAAAGCTGAGCTCAGCTTCTCAAACAAACATATTTACCTACACTTTCGTAATGCAAAAAAAAAAAATGTAAAATAAGCTTAGTTAACTTCTGATCTTTCCCTTTTTGGAAAAATCTAATGATATTTTCTCATTTGGCTTGGTTGTTTAGACCAAACAAAAAAGTGACTGAAACCCACAGCAGAAATACAAGCGTCTACTTGCTTGTGACATCACTGTATTTGAATACCAAATGGAGACGTCAACCGTCAAGCGCCAAATAATTACTTGTTTTGCGCCCACCGACACCAAAATAAAGTAAAATAAAATAAACAAAAAGGGCGTTGTAAGCGGTAACAGATCTTTTCTGTTACTTATACTCGTACTTCTTTTCGAGCTTTAGTTTGAGAAAATATTTCGTAGAAGTTACTGATGGACAAGACTGATTTTCTACAAAGACTCGTTTGTTTTTTTCTTTCTGTCACAGTTTTTCTACGCTTATGACAGTTAGGGCGCATCTGCAAGTTTCTGTTTGTTTTGCTGATTATATTTGTTGTTTATTTATATATTTTTCTTATTTTTTGATATATGTACATATGTATGTATTGCTTTAGTTGTTCGCTATTTTTGTTGCTCGGTTAGTTGTTTAAATAAACATAGAAAATCTGTTTGTGGTACGCGCGAGTACAACGATCCCGCATGGGATAGGTAAAGCATTATAGCGGTGAGCCAACTGGCAGACGCGCCCCAAAATTGCCAAGCATATGAGTGGGTAAACAAACTGACATACACGTATGTACATACTACACTGAGGTTGTGTTTCTGTGAACATGCTGGAAGGTGAGCTTCTTTACGCTGCTGCAGCGGGATGTAGTCATGGATTTGAGGTACTTTTTTGACTGTTTCCTAACATTTTCATATACAAAACTTCTCTTCCACAATCAAAAAAAAAAAAAAATTATTTGTGGCCACAACGAGAACGCCACAAAATTGCGGTCCATCAGCTTACCAAATTCAGCGTAAATTGTAAACACATTTTAAAATATATATATTTTTTTTTGTTTTCTTAATATATGATTTTCTTACTTTCGTACTGTTAGCTTATTTAATTTTTTTATATCAGCTTTTTTTTTGTTTTTCTTGGCTACTGGTTTTTCCCATCCAGACTAAATTAGGTGCTAATGGTTGGCACTTGGTGAAAATGAAACATTTCTTTAGCTAAACACCTCGGCTGCGTTTGTTAGCGAATAGAATTACATTTATATTTTGTATTTTCCCGGAAATATAGTCATTAGCTTTTGTTTTCTGTTTAATTATTATTATTTTTTCTTTTAAGACATGTGTTTTATTTGGTGCTTATTCTTCGAAAGTTCTTATGTTTCCTTACCTTTTTTGTCTTGATATTCTTTATGTTGGAAATATTTCCATGTAAAAATATGCTGTTATATAGTCTTAGCCTATGTACAGGGCCATTTTCTCGATTAAATTTAATGTAGGGATTCTACCAGAGCCGACCGTGTTATTGATTCTACTCAAATCTCAAAATCGCTATATTTTTTGGTGATTTCCAAGCGGCGCTTATATACCTATGTATATACGAGGTGTGATTAGAAAATATCCGTTATATTTAAATTTCCTGAGTTACGTATGTTCGATTTTTGCCGAGAAGATGTCAATGACAATGCTCGTCCGGGTCGCCCGAGCACGTCAATAACCGATGAAAACATTGAAGTCAAGCAATTTTTACGAAGCAATTCGTCAGAAACGCAGAGAATTGTGGAAAAAACAATCATGGATTTTGCACCATGATAACGCACCAGTTCACACATCGATGCTTGTGCGTGAGTTTTTGGCCAAAACCACCGTATTCACCGGACTTGCCCTTCACTGACTTTTTCCTCTTCCCAAAACTGAAGACACCGGTGAAAGGAAAGCGTTTTGCTACGAAAAATCGAAACAGGAGCTATTGACGATACCAAAAACGCGTTTCAGAGGATTGGAAAAAACGCTGGCATAAGTGTATTATATATGAGGGGGATAACCTTGAAGGGGACAAGGTAGTTATTGATGAATAAATAAGTACTTTTTGAATTGAAAAGAATTGAAAATAACGGTTATTTTCTGATCACACCTCGTACAATTGGCATTTTCTAGCCGCTGAAGCTATTTTGAGCAATAAGTAGAGAATTTCTTGCATTGGCAATTTTAAGACTCATCGTTGCCCATTGCTGCTAACTCAAGCAATTATTTTTTGACTTATTGGGAATGCAGGCATTTTTAGTGGTATCTCAAAGAGAAGGCTTCAATTATTTTCTAATATGTGATGTGTGATGAGCATAGTCACATTTTCAAGTACAGAGTAAAGACTGGTGATAGCCAGATAGAAGTTGGAATCCATTTGTAGGATATTTTAACATATTGTAGTTGAGTTTTACCTTAGCTGTATTCGAAGGCTCGTTGAACTGGACGTTAGACCACCCTTCAGACTGGTTGATTACTGCAGTATTCAGAAGTCTTCGCTGCAAGGAAAGAAGCAAGTTAATGAGATTGCCAAAAGTGCAATTACACTCAAGAATTTGAATTAGGTATAGCCATAACAGTTTAATGTCCTGCAGGAGCGTCAAGATCATGTGGTAAGGAAGTGAAGGAAGTACTCAGCGAAACATGAAGGAAATATAAGGAAACAGTATGAGCGTAACGTTAGAGCACTTCCTCTGTTTTCTTCCTACTCAGATGTATAGGGGCTTCTCAGTTCAGGAACCAGTAGAAGGTTCAAAGTTACCTTTACCTTCAAAAAAGCTTTGACCTCCTACATCACAACTCCTATGCCTCAAATTAGACTGAACCTTTTCATCCTTTAAGCTAACTGACCACTGCATCGAGTTTCAGGCTGGTTTTCAACTATAATAGAGGTGGCTAAACATAAAAGACATTTTTATTTTCAATGACACTCGGGCAGCAATAAAAGCTTTAGGTTCGATCATGATAAACTCTGAAACTGTGCTGGATTGTCGTAGTATTCTTAAGAGCATATCTAAAAAGAACGAAATCTCTCACATTTAGATTCCCGCTAAGGCAGATGCACTTGCTAGCCAAGATAAGACCTAGAAGTTTCTTCAGATTACATTGGTATGCTCTTTGTCTTTTACAAGCTGTTACTAAAATAATGATATTATAAGCAAACTTGTCTGAGATGGGATCGTATATCGTATACTCCCTGTATAGAAGAAACACTTCTAAATTTATGGTGGTCTTTAGAAGCCACTGTCTGATGTACATTCGTGGGAACTTCTTTTAGAAGAAAGAACTTCACTGCTCCTTACAGAAATAGGCTTCGGAGCCGCTTTACTGGATAGTCTTCGGCGGGTGGCGGACGTAAAGATAATCTTTTGAGAGGATCCACATGGAAGGAAAGCGAGTTATAAGAACTAAAAATGTGGTTATGTAATGGGCTTACTTTGACTTTAGTCTTCATTCTCCTCATAACGACAGTCACGCCCACTGCCTAACTAATCCAGAAATTTTGTATTAATAATTAAAATCTTCGTTGTCCCTAGACGATGTTAACCCACGCTTGGTTTTCGAATGCAGCCCGCTGAAACGAGGTGATTAAGCTTTGCATAGCTGAACAGATACGTATTTCTAAAATGCTGGGAGCAGTGGGATATATTAGAAAGTCTTTAACGCTGTTTAAACACTGCAGTATATTCGAAGAAAAACGAGAAGTGCAGTGCGGAGACTACCCAATCTTACTGCTGGTTAAATGTCTAATTTTACTTTTCTTTTAATTAAATGGTAGGATATAATTTACAAGCATTATCATTTTTTTTCAGAGCCTTCAAATATACTTTATTAAGCCACACTTCTCTCTGGTGCTAACCTCTACTGACATTTCTTCGCTCCAACTGACATTGAGTTCAAAACATTTTGTCACTTAATTGACTCATTTTTCTGTTTTTGTTTCTGTTTTTTTAATAGCCAAATTTTCCGCTTTTCTTTTCATAAACTTTTTATTTCATTATGCAACAAAGCATTTTTTCTCTTATTGTGGTTTTTTCCGGCCTCTACACACCCGAGTCACATATGACACTTTTACTTTCAACCTTTGATTTCATACATTTCGGTCTTTGTTTGGTTTATAATTTTATAGTTTGTAATTTTCACCTAACCGCTTTCTTTGGGGCGTGAATTACCGTTGTTGAAAGCTTATGGGAGATTTGTTTTTTAGAAGTACTCGTATGTACATACATACCTAAATATGTACACGTATGTAAGCATGTACGAAGTGTGTGGAAAAATGTCTGCAAGTGGCGCATAAAAGCTCTTAGGTTTTTGTTGCTTTTTTAACTTAAACAAATTTTTTATTTATTTTTAACTCAAGCTTATCATCGGGGTTTTTTCTTCTTCACAGCTGCATAGCGGTTTTATACTTTCTCTTTAAAAGCAATAGTATTTTCTTTTTTGAAAATTATGCTGGTTGACATAATGTACTGTTGGCAATGCCACTGGACTGTGACCAAATAAACAAATGTCAATTACAGTAAACACATTTGCTGGTACAAACACGTATGTACGTATGGGTATGTAGGTATGAATTAATTTTGCGTTCCTGCCATAAATGAAAGCTTTTGAATTTAATTAAAAAAATAGTCCAGTTGAAAAAAAGGAAAATACCTATTGGAGTCTTCACTCTATAGTAGTAACTGGTTGCTTGATATGAAAGTACATATGCCTTTTAAGGATTTTCGTGTGTCCAAATCGCTAATTACTACACTAATTATATCAATTATGCGAAGGGATAAGAAGATGTTGAGGTTTGTTAAGAGTCCCCTCTTATAGAATAATATGCCTTCATTAACCAAACATACTGTGTTTTTCATCTGCATTTCGGAATTCGCTTTTCGCCAAACTTTGTTGCCACAATCAGGTCCAAAGATATTAAAATTCGCTTCATCACTGAAAATTACTTTCGACCAAAACTCTGTAACATGATTTACGTACGTTTTTGCAAATTCCAAACGCTTCTTCCTAGTTTTTCACTTATTATAACCAGCAGCTCTAAGAGTCCTGCGTACAGTTTCATCGTTGACATGTAGTTCAGCATATTCCGCGAGACAGACTTTGATTTATTCCTAGAGCTGAACTGCATGGTTTTTCTTTGATTTTTCTCACGATAACATCTTTTTCACTGCTTTAAAGTTTTTCCGGCCTTCCTGAGCGCTGTCCCAACTTTAGCGAATTCCTCTGCTAGATGCTGTGCATAGTTGAAACGCTTCTATTGACAGCGTTTGATATGTCCAGCAACGTTTTTCTTTCCTTTCGAACTTCAGATATTACTTATATTTCTTCGAATGTAGTTTCTTTTGAAGAAGATATTTTGCACAATTTAACGTATTATTCGCTAACAAAGGTAAAATGATCGGATGTTATTAAATTTTCAGATTGAACATAAATTGCAGCTGAAAGCTTGAAACGTAAGCAATGATGACGGGACTCTTGCAAAGCCTGGTCCGTGGTAGTAAAAGTTTCCAAAATAAGATTCCAATATATAAATTTCGAATACTTTTGGGAGTCCACTGTATGTATCTTTATGAAAAGAAAAATTTTCAATTCATTAAATTTTATGCAAAGTCCACATAGATCAGTCTAGTTTGATAATCTTCAAAGAGTTCCTTGGATCGATTCGTTCAGAGTCTATGCCTGCCTCTGTAGCAATATCATCATCGCATGAATCTACCCTACTTTTTCTCCAATCGATGTGTTTCAAAAGCAAAAAGGAGGGAACTTCACCTTAAGGTGTTGCTCCACCTACACAAGCAAACTACTGATACCCACCCTTGCGTACAGTCAAAGGCCTGCACATCAGGCAAACTATCTTCCTCTATGTTCAGAAAAGCAACGATGTCACAGATTGTTGATCTATCCTTTTAATAGCTTCTAGGTAGCTCTTTAAGTACATTTTGAGAAAGAGAATATAATCGATCTTCAGTGTTTAAGGGCATTAGATGATAGGTTTATAGTCCCGAGATCCTTTGGACTACTCTGTGTGGCCTTACCGTTTTTGGGAATAAATACTACTGACACTTACTAGTCTCTTTATCTTTGTAATGTAATTGTAATTTAAGACTGGTTTCAAACATGATCTTTTGCCAAGAAGTGTATAGTAAGGTTACCAATTCTATTGAGATAAGCATAAGTGTCTGTGGATTTAGATGGATAGGAGAAACACGTTGACACCTCTGCCTGAACAGGTAGGTGGGTATCAAGCAGAAGCTTGTTGGCTTCCTTCTCTTAACGTTGTTCAGGAGTCGTCTTCATTATAAACAAAGCTTTTGATGACGAAGAACAAGACCCTAATAGAAGAAGAACATAAAAAAATTGTTTGAAAAATTAATTAAATAAAAAGTTTTCTAATACGCTTAAATCTTCAAAATTCCATGTAAACATAAAATCTCCACGCAAAAAAATTAAGAAATTAGTCAAAATATTCGTCACACTTTGGCGCACACAATGCCCAAACAACCGCTTGGGTCGCCCACCAAAAGAGATGTTCAAACAATCTACAACAAAAAAAAATTAATATACATATCTACTTTTATAAACCATAAATGCCACTTTTATTGGTTTTTTTTAAATCTCTTTTTATTATATTGTTATTGTATATTTTGGGTTTTGCTGTTTTTGCTTTTAATTTTCAATTAAATTATAAAAATAAAATTTTACTTCCCACGTTGACCTCTGACTTTGAAATTATGCGCTGGAGATATATATATTTATATATATGTATATATATATATATATATATGTACTTACATACATACATGTGTACATGTATACATATGAAGATGTACTATATGTGTAGCTCAGTGCCATCATCGATGATGAATTTACACATCAGCCAACTGGCTCGCTGGTTTTTTGGCTCGTTTCATTTCACCTCGCCTTGAATTATCGCTTATCGATTGAAGTGTTTTGGTTTTTTTTTTTTGTTAAATCAGCGATGACGTTGTTTTATGAATAGTTTTGGTTTTATATTATATTTCTTTATATTTACGTTTTTTACGTATTTCTTTTTTAACAGTTGTTATTTTTTTTTGTATTATTTCTTTGTCTCCCTCGTTTGCTTTTATTTCTTTTTAAGCTTGTCTTTTGTATTTTTATATTATTATTTTTTTTTTACTTAAAATACATTCCACTGCTTTCTGTGGCCACACTGTGTATTTACTTTACTTTTGCTTATTTTCCTTTTCGCCAATATACATATTTTTTTGCATTTCTTGGACTCGCCAAAAATCTGTTTTATGTTTATCTAACCTTTGCATGTATTGTTTTACCGAAATATTTACTCGCAGTTTTTTTGTGCTTCTTTGCTCAGATGTTTCCTATAGTTGTTTATTATCTCTTCTCTGCATTCCTAAACGATTTTTTATATAAAAAAGTTCAACTCTAGATATTGTTTGCTAATCTATTATTTATTTTCTTATCTTTTCAGGTGAGTCTTTAAGCAAAAAAAAAAAAAAAAAAAAGAGAAGATGAGCGCTCTTTTCATATGCCCACTTCCACATTGATAAGTTTTCGAGGTAATTTAAGGGTAAGGTAAAATTTTAGATAAAAAGGTGCAATAGGTTATAGATGACTAAACTAGTACTAGGCTCCTTACTATCTCAAATTATTGAAGGCGTTAAAATTTAAAACTTGCTGCCAAAGTGTTGTTAAAGATGTGTTTGCTTAGTGAGAAGTCACAATCCTGTCAAAACCCGCCTTAAGTATCATAACAGAAAAGCTACTTTTGCCGCATGTACACCAACTACAAGACGTCTAAGCTATCGCTAGGGATCAGCCTTGCGGACAGCTGTTTGAAATAGAAACGTTTTTCAGGCTCATCAGAAAGAAAGTACTTCAGTATATGGACTCCATATGCTAGACACGTTTAGCCTTAAACGCCCGTCAAAACTTGTCCAGCTCAATCAGTAGCGGAAAGTGCTGATATATAATTCATATTCGTCATTCCCCTGGCAGAACTTACAATAAGGATCTGGTAGTATTTTTAATTTAAAATTTAACGCTTGAGCACCACTTAGACAGCTTCCAGTCAGAACCTCAATAAAAAAATAAATGTGTGACATAACGAACGCTAGAAAATCCCAAGATCTGCAAAATGCACTATGAACTAGAATAATCTAGCGTCTGTACACGCCCTGGTATTTGCCCTGGTTTTGCAGAGCAAAGCAATCTGTAGAGAAGAAGACAACACTCCGTCAGTGGTATCCCCTGTCGCTTCCTGACTGATTCTATTATATTTATGGAGCCAACTACCATATTGTGAAGCAATGGAGTCTCACGTTCGGAGTGCAAAAATCGTCTCAACTGTTCTTACCTCTGTTAGAATCTTGCTTGTGTTGGGTGACCTTAGAATGCTATTCAACTTAGCGATAAGTTTTTTTTTAGCTTCGCGATCTTCTAAAGTGCACTTAATTTGCACCCAAATCGAGCAAATTTTTTAGATTTCTAAGATTTTTCATCTTATAAATGATAAAGAAACTAATGCTGAATTTGGAAATAAATTTACTACGTAATAAATACATACTTGCAAACATGTAGCCAGACTTGCAACAACTTGTAATTGCAGTCAAATTGCCAGCAACAAGTCAATTAAATTATTACGCTACGCCAGCAGAGAGCTCACGCCTCTCCATTAGCTGGCTGGCGGACTAACTGACTGACTTGTTGTTGTTGCTAACTCTATACGAGTATGTAAAAAAGCGTTGCTTAGAATAAGTAGCACACAGTTCGCGCAATTTGCACATTTCCCAACTCGGGCGTTCGGGCGTATTTGTTTTTGTAGCTACGATCATTTTTTGGTTTTTGTTGCTTTTTGGTTTTTTTTTCTTTATGCTCCGGTCAATTACAACCCTGCAACAACCACCAAAGTGCAATAAACACAGTGCTGTAATGAGAAAAAAATAAATAAAAAGATCAGCAACAACGTGAAGTTGGCTGCAATTGCCAGCACTACGGCTGTCATTTGTCAGTACCAATGAAGTATTTCGTCGTCGTCGTTGTCTTCTGCTTCACTTTTTTCTGCATGTCTTAAGCATTTTTATTGTTATTGCATACATTTGTCACCTTTTTTTGCTGTGAAATATACATACGTACGTACGTACGTACATATGTGTGTATGTAAGGAAGCAAAATGTCACAGACAAAAAAATTAACTTAAACAAAAAAATACAGCGGAAAACCTTTGAGACCAAAAAAGTGTGAAAATAAATGAAATTAGCTGAAGACGAAAATTAAAACAAAGAAACTGAAAAAAACACGTTAAAACTGTCCAAGCTGAAAAATTAACAAAAAAAAAAAAATCCTACCAATGAGAAATAAGACCGAAACTGAGCAAATTTTTTATTTTTGTTTATTTATTTTTGTTGTACAAAAAAGCACCAAGATATCACATCTCTGCGAAATAATGTCAAATTAACTGCTTTGCTTGTTTCGTAATTATGCTCAAAATCTCTTTTTCCGCATCAAATCTTCAATTTAATACAGTGTTGTGAAGAATAATAGAAGTGTGAGAGTATAAAAATTTTATTTGAGAGTGCAAATGCCAAAAAATCATGTAAAAAGTTTTTGTATAGATTTTTTTTTGCAGTTTTAATAAAGTTAACTATGGCAAATAGTTGGTAACCCTACTCAAAAAATGAGTCAATCAAACATAAAATTCTCTTTCTTTATGCCAAATATTCTCTTAGAATATTTTAATTAACTTATAATATATTAAATATAATTTCGAGCAGTTGCCAACCCTGTAAACAACGTAAAACGGAAGGGACAAAAGTACACAAGTAAAATGTTGAAAATTGAAATTTTTGACAACTTTGAACAAATAATAGAGTAAATTAAAGGAGATTACAGCGAAAGGGAGAAAATATATAGGGTTATCCATTTCGTGGTCTCAAAAGCACAGGACTGGCCACCGAGATCGTTCGAGTTGACATCGTTGGATATTTTTTTGTGACGTTATGCGAAAGGCCTTTAACTCTTAAACACTTGTTATCCAAGGTTCGTCAAGTTATGGTTGAGATCCCGCCCAATACGTGTCAAAAATTGGTCGAAATTTACCTCAAACGGATTGAAGTTTGCAAAAATTCTCGAGACGGATATTTATTGATGTAGGGTTTCACATATAATGCCAAGGTTCAAACTTAAAAAAAAACAAGCAATTCAGAAAAATATTTATTTTAAATTCAAAATGGATAACCCTGTACATATGCATGCATTTTTTTACTCTCTCATTAAACAAATTTATTGTTTAATTTCACTCACAACCTTCCATTCCACGAATTTTCGGAAAATTTGTAGTAATACTTAATTTAATGCAATTTATTATTATGCTTTGCTTATTTTATCTGTTTTGCTTCGGTTTTTTACTTTCCGTTAAAATTCACTTTTACTATTTGTTGCTTTATATGCTTCATTCGCCATATTTTATATACTTTTATTTCATAAATAAAACTTGTTGCTGTTACGTTATGTCTATATGTATAAAACACATATTTATATTGTACATAGATATTTATACCAGTTTTTTGTATGTGTGTATGTATGTACGCCATTATACATATCCATACGCCAATTTGATTGATTGACCGATTGATGAAGTGTTTGCTTGCTTGCTGGACGGACGGATTGGGTAATTTTGCGCATCGTCGATTACTGCAGTTGAAGTGGAAAAACTTAACCGATAACATCAGTTGATGAATATATGTACATACATATGAATGTGCACTTACATATCTATATAATTGGACATATGCATATGTATGTCTGCAGTAAATATTAATAATAGCTAATGCTGTAGCCATAATAGAGTATTGATAACGCCAAGTACTTAGCTTTGCAATCAGTTTTAAAACTCGCCAAAGTTATGCTAATGTATAAATAAAAGTAACTAAACAATTTATGAATTTCTATAGCATTTATTTCATTTATCTTGCTTTGTTATTTATTTGATTTCATTAAATTTCCTTTTTAATTAATGTAATTTCAGTTAATTTAGTTTTATATTTAATGTTTATTATATTTCAATTTAATTCTAGTTAATTAATTTATTTTTTGTTTTGTTTGTTTCTATCTTATTTTATTTTATTTGCAATTTCGTTTCATTTATTTTTATTTTCTTTTTTAACTAATTTAATATTATTTTATTTTATTTTTATTTTTTTCGTCTTGTATTATATAATTTTTTTATTTCATATTTTTTTTATTTAATTTTTTATTAATTTTAATTCACTAGTGTATCCTAATTTCAATAAATATGATTTTTTATTTTTAGTTTTATTTAATTTTTTATTATATTTTTTTCTTTTAAATTTTTACTTTGTTTTTGTGTTTTCATATTCTTTTTATATTTGAATTCAGTTTATTATTTTTATATTTTAATTGACTTTATTAGGGTTAGGTTGTAGTGGCTGCCGATCTATCAAATCGGATTCACCTAGGCCTGACTTAGATTGTGATCCCACAAACACTTATGGTAAACCATCAGGTTTCATCATCCATCCATTTTGAGTCTCTAATGAACCTTATTAGATCCATGACTTTGACGTCAGCTATCTTCGATATACCATCTAGCAGTAGGGTCCCAAAGTTACAAAACCTCGCCCTGCCCAAAGCAGGACAGTCCCATAAGAGATGGGTGATTGTCTCCTTCTCTTCATCCTCGTTGCAGCTTCTGCAGCACCTTCTATAGGAAGCCCCTAGTCTTTCTGCGTGGTGTTCTATCAGACAGTGGCCTGTCATAACTCCTATAACATTGGACAAGTTTCCCTCGATGTCGCTGTAACCAGGGAGTCATGTGAGAGACAGTCTGTTCTGTTTGGTCATCTCCTGTAGAGATCGACGACAGTTCAGGGCTAATTTGGAGTTTAGCGTAAGCGAGCCCAGTGCTTTTATTGCTGCTTGACTATCGCTGAACATGAAGATATCCGTATCATTGAAGCTGGCTCCATTTTGCTTTGCAGCCTCCATGATAGCAGATATTTCCACATTGCAATGCTCAGGTAGCCTCGTATCTTTGGAGTTATGAAATTTTAATAATTTTAAATTATCGAATTTATAAAACAAATACACGTAAAAAATTAAAAGCAATAAATTAATAATAATTTAATAAAAAACAAAATGAACTTGAAAGGCAATTGAAAACCTAAAATTAAATAAATGAAAGTAATTCAAAAGAGAAAAAGTAAAAAAGAAAAATGAAAAAGGAAATAAATATGAAAATATACAAAAATGAACATAAGAAACAAAATAATAACAAAATAATTGCAAAATAATTGCAAAATAGGTATATAAAAGTAACAGAAAAGAAAATAAAATACAAAATTTATTATTAAAGAAATAATAAATAAAATAAACTCTTTATATGAAAACAAATAAATAATAATAATAAAAAATAAAATATTAAGAATAAATTAAATAAAAAAATTACGTAATACAAATACAAAATATAAATAAGCAAATAAAAAGTAAAATAAAATAATTAAAACTATAAAAATAAAATTAAAAGTAAAATAAAATAAGTGTTATAAAAAAAAAAAAAAATAAAATGAAAAAAAAAATATAAAATAAAGTAAAAAAGTCATATAATATAAGGGGGAAAACACAAAAAATGCCTTAATTCCAGGGGGGGGGGGTTTCGAAAATTAAGACTTTATTGGGAAAAAATTGTCTTGATCAATTCCTAATACTTTTGCAAGTTCTTCTTGCGTCTGGCATGCATCTGCGTCGAGCAATGTCTCCAATTCTTCGTCTTGAAATTTTTTTACCTGTCCGTCGTCTAAAATTGCCACTTTTAAACCAGTAAAATACGATGGCTTTCGGTAGCACTTTTCTTCATGTTAAAGTAATGAAGAAAAACTTCCCGCAAAAACACTTTATCTGGTACAATTTTCGACATTTTCAAATAAATGAAACAAATTGTTGTTCACGCTAAAACAAATGACATCTACTGAAAACGACGCGAAATGACAGTACCTTTGAAATGAATATAGCCACAGATGAACACGACGCGAAAGAATACTAGTGGAAACCCGCACGAATTAATACATATACCCAATATTAAAAAAAAAAATATTAAAAAGAAGATAAAAAAATATTGAAAAGAAGATAAAAAAATATTGAAAAGAAGATAAAAAAATATTAAAAAGAACATAAAAAAAATATTAAAAAGAACATAAAAAAAAATATTAAAAAGAAAATACAAAAAAAAAATATTAAAAAGAAAATACAAAAAAAAAAAAATATTAAAAAGAAAATAAAAAAAAAAAAAGAAAATACCAAAAAAATATTAAAAAGAAAATACAAAAAAAAAAAAAATAAAAAGAAAATACCAAAAAAAAAAAAATATTAAAAAGAAAATACCAAAAAAAAAAAAATATTAAAAAGAAAATACAAAAAAAAGTATTAAAAAGAAAATACAATACAAAACAATGTTAAAAAGAAAATGCAAAAAAAATATTAAAAAGAAAATACAATACAAAATATTAAAAAGAAAATACAAAAAAAAATATTAAAAAGAAAATACAATACAAAAAAAATATTAAAAAGGAAATACAAAAAAAAAATATTAAAAAGAAAATACAAAAAAAAAAATATAAAGAAAATACAATACAAAAAAAAAACAATATTAAAAAGAAAATACCAAAAATAAATATTAAAAAGCAAATACAAAAAAGAATATTAAAAAGAAAATACAAAAAAAAAATATTAAAAAGTAAATAAATAAAAAAATTATAAAGAAACTAAGTAATAAAATTAGAAAGAAATTCCAAAAAACAAAATATTAAAAAGAAAAAAAATAAAAACAAACTGAGAGGAAAATAAATAAAAAATAAATAAAAAAAATTGAAAAGAAAATAAAAAAATAAAATAAAAAGAAAATATAATATTATATAAAAAAGAAATAAAAAAAAGAAAGATAATAAAATTCGATAATAAATAAATTATGAGAAAAATAAGTAAAATAACAATAAAAAAATATACAAATCTGCAAATCTGCGAAATGATGCATAAAGTAAAAATTTGCACAATTTGAGTGAGAAACTGCTTGTGGAAGTTAGATTATGTGAGCTTTGGCTGAGTGGAGGTTTTGTATAAATTCTTACATAAAAGTATTTTTACGCTGACGTTATCGCTGTACACATTGCTGTGGTCATCGAGGCGTTGTCCGAATTCCAAAGCGCGTGTTGGGATTGTCGTTGTGGCGACGCTGACAGCCGCCCGTGACTCGGTTGAACGTCTTGCAATAATTCGTCTTTGTGCTCGAGAGCTATTCAAGTTGCAAGGCAGCTACTGGATTTCTATAAGTGCAGATGATTGTGTCCAGCGGCTAGTGATTGTCTGTTGCGAACAATGGACGCAGCATAATCAGCGCCAGCAGATTCTGCTTTATCTAGAGCACACAGAACACTCTAGATAAAGCGCAAAATGAAAAGAAAGAAAGAAAGAATTTCAGCAGTTGTATGCAAAGTGTGCGCGCGCCTCGGAAACGTGTTACAAATGCGCTCGCCAAGCTATCAGCGACTTTGCTCCTCCCAAGTACCACTGCACCTCAACTCCCGCCACAGCGCTCGACTTCACTTTCATACTTCATTTTTTCTTTATTTCTTTCTTTTCTGGCAGTGATATGAAAGGCAGCGCAGCCCAAGGGTACTCTGAGCGCAGCGCTCTGTCGTGCGCAATCACAAAAATTCCGTTGCTTTGTTTGTGATGGACATTTGAATGGCCAGCGCGCGCGCGTATACTTTTTTCTTCTTTGTTGCTGGGCGTAAATTAGCTGAAATGGAATTTGATTTTGAATGCCCTACACCGGCGGCGAAGAAAACGATTTTTTTTTTGCAACAAACAAAAAGTTCTATGAAATGCGTCTGATTTGGCATCGCAGCATTGCATTGTTGTAAAAGAACAGGAAATCCATCCGGTTTGTCTTTTTTCGGTAATTCGGCGCTTCTATTCAAGTTATGCACAGCAACTGAAATGGCTCCGGTTCCGAAATGTGTGTCTAAGAATGCAGTGAATGTGCACGAACTTTTGTTAGAATTACTTGAGGAATTTCGCATTTGCATTTACTAATGACGCTTTTCTGTGCAGCGCTTAATTAACTGAAATACACGTAGACTACAAAATCTGAATTTAGCGCCAAATTTTTTGTCTTTCTTATTTAGCATGAGCCGTTCGTTCTGTGACACCTGAGTTACAAAGTTTGACTCAGCGATCGAAGCTTCACCCCATTGGATTTTATGAAAATGTCTCCCTTTCAACATCATAGCAAATTGCTGAAACGAGATTCACTTGAAGAATGCTGGGGTCTTCACAAAATCCAAAGATTTGGAGTACATTTTTTTTTTGTTTGTACTCGCTCGTCTTTGTAGGGTTTTGTAAAGGTAGGGAAGCAGATTGTGGTTACTACTTCGCCACCTCTAAATAAGGAGAAGTCAACGAACTATGGGCGAACAGTGTTACCTGCCAGTCATCGCTATGCCACGCTAATTCTCAGTATCGATTCAGCAAACTTAGGCAGTTTCTAGAGGCACTTTAACCCACTGCATGGAGTATCGCTTTCCTCTTTAGAGGAGATGATCTGTACAAGTGGGACTGATTGAGCACCATTCGCTACTCTTTGATATTTGAGGATCATACCATTTGCAAGTTTCTTTGCAGCGATTTCTTGGCTTTTTATTATCAGCCAGAATAAAACTCGAGCATTCCGTCTGCAATACATTCAAAATTAGAGTGAGAGAGCAGGTCTAATAAAGCTAAACAAAGGTTTAACCCTTGCGTTGTCTGTTAGCTATTGCCGATCGTTTTGAGAGCTCAGTTGTCCTTCTCATTCTCGATAAACCTTTTAACCAACGCTGAGCAAGATCTTTTGGTTCTTTTTCCTACAAAGTTAAGCCTCTGACTTATTGGAATCTTCCCTGGCAGAGGTTGTTGCCATTCCAATTACGTTCGGGAGGGCCATCTTAGCAATTTACACATATAAGAGTGCACCCAGTGGCATGCAATTTTCTCACATTTAATTGCTTAAGACAAAAAATTTTCAAATTTACACATTTTTGTGCATACCTTTGTTTGCATTACCAGCGAATCATAAAAATTATTTACACTCCATATATTTTTTATTTGCTTAAATACAATGCATATATGTACATACATATTTGTAAGTTTATGCATATACGTAGCGCATGCGCATTGCATGTCGAACCGATTAATGACAACATGCCAACGCGCTCCGTTGCCGCCAGCGGATTAAGTACCAAAAGTAACAAGGTAATAAAGTCATTTTTTTATTTTTTTATTTAATTTTTTTCCTTTTATTTTTTATTTATTTATTTGTATGATTACTTTAATTTTTATTTTGCATATGTTTAACTTTTATTTTTGTCTGTTTTTTGTTTCCTTTTTAATATTGTAGTTTGAATTACTTTCTAATTTTTGTTTGTTTTATTTTTTTAACTATTTTAATTTCTTTTTAACTTACTTGTTTATTAGCATTGTTTTTATAAATTTTAATTTTTATTATTATTATTTTAATTTCCATTTAGTTTACTTTTTTCAATATTTTTTATTATTAATTATAATTTTTTATTAATTATAATTTTTTAATTTCATTTTAATTTCGCTGTCGCACAAACACATTGAATGCAATAAAAATTAATAATGGGATATCTTTTTATCATAACTTTATTTACTCAGTACGTGTGGGTATACAACATTTTTGGTTTTACCATTGACATCGGCCCACTTTTCCTGCTCATCTAATCAAAAAGCCACCTATGCACCGAATATCAAGTGAATTAACCATGAATACAATTTTTTCGAATAGGTCAGTCCCTCATCTACTGCCTAGATAGACCGACTATTTCGATAGGTCAGTCTCTGGTCCACTTCCCGGAGAGAAGAGTAGTTTTCCTGTTCGTCTAAGCAAAAAGCCACTGAATGTCAAGTAAATCGAACCGTAAATTAGATTTTTTCGAAAAGGTCAGTCCGTGGACCAGTATTTATTTTTTTTTTTGGAAAACCGTTCCCAAGAATCAATTGGTCGGTAACTTTTGGAGATTTTTGGATATTACTGTATTTTTCCACACGGACATAAGATTACATATAAGATTTCCATTTATTTTTGCTTTAGTCATCATTAATTATTGTTATTTTATAATTTGTCTTACAATTTTATTTATATTTTGCAGAATTTTAAATTAAATTTTTTATTGTTAATTCTTATTTTTTTTAAATTATTTTAATTAATTAGTTTTTATTAATTAATTTTTTTATTTTTATTTTATTTATTATTCTTTACCACTTTATTATTATTAATTAATTTTATTTATTCTTTCATTTTTGTAAAATATCATATTTTTTATTTCCATATATGTATTTAATTGATTTTTTTCTTATGTGATTTCTATTTATTTTTAGTTTTTCTATTTTTTTTTTTTCGAATAAAAAAGTTTCTTTTATATTTTTTTAATTTTTAATTGTTTTAATTTTTTTTAATTTTATTTATTTATTTTTTTTTTTTGATTCTTTACTGTTTTTATTTAATTTAGTTTTTATTTAAGCACGTTCCTGCACTGCTATCCAATAAAATAAAAATACGAGAGAAATAAAAAAAATAGTGAAAAAGCAGTATTAAACAAAAGGGATTTAAATCACTTAAACAAATGTCCAAGTGCATGCGTCAAAGTACTTATAAGTACTTACTTACTTGCATACTTATGGACTTATGTAAAAATGTTGAAGTCGCTTTTATTGCATATTTATATGTACATACGTATGCATTTAAAAGGTGTTTCAAAGTCACTTCGTCACTCCACTTACACATTTTGTATGTAATGTGAGTCATGTACATATATATAATAATATACGTATGCACATACATACAAACAACAACAAATAGCCTTAAGTGGGCAGCAGCACGCCCATTACACGCCTTTCAAAGTGTAAATTGCCTCGAATTTATTTTTTTTTATTTTTTGCCTCTCCTTTGTTGTTATTGTTATCGCTTGTATGCATATGTGCATTTGCTATTGTGCAATTGCGCATGCGTGCCTAATTATTTTACTTAAACCCTGGCATTACGTATGATGGGGAAATGAGTCAGCTGCTTAATTATGTCGCAATTTCTCTTTTTTTTGTGTATCAAAGAGTTTTCAAAATATCAAAGTCAAAATTTCTAAATTTCTTCAGACTATTACGCAATATCTTTCTCATATAAGAATAGAGGAAGGTACAATAAAATACTATGTTAGTGCTAGCCTTCAGACCTCTTGAGGTCTTCTGCATTTATCCCATTGACCTCCCATTGACCACTCATCTCAAAAGAACTAGTCTTTCACTGCTCCGTTAACTCCGCAGATAAATTGGCTCTGACTGATCGTTCTGAGGGCTCAGGTGTTAATCATCCTCGCTTATTCGCAGGAGATTATTAGGTAACTTTGAACGCTGAGCAAATTCTTGTAGCCTTTTTGACCACAAGTTTTCTCACTTTTCTGACATCTTTATCACAAAGGCTATGTGAGCTTTTTAATTATTGTTTTTAGAGTTTGAAGTTTGACATTGATTTCGATTTTAACGAATGTAAGCTTGATGAACTTAGCTCCCATAACGACGTTATACAAAGGAACTCGAAGTATGGAGAGTTCAAGGACCATTTATCATAAAGAAGATCACTTGTAGGTAAATATGTAGGCTTTCGATCCTTCAAACAAAAACTTTCTATTATATTTACCAAGTTTATTTTTCCTTCGATATATCTCCACCTTACCCCGCACTTTGAGTTCAATGCTCTTCCTCCTCATGCAAGCCCATGAAATTCAGTTTTTTATCTTCATTGCAAAAAGCAATAAAAATCCAAGCTCTCAACCAGTCTGTTTCTCCACAAAGATACAACAATATTTACAACCATACGGTAAGCTGCTAAGCTCTCTTGACAGTAACTTGACGTAAGAATGAGCAGTAGCAATAATATTTTTTTTATCCATTTGAAATTTTATGTTTGAACTTTTATATATTTGTTAGAGAAGTTGATTACCACGAAATTCGTTGAATTAACAGTCAAAGAAAAATTATGAAAAACTGGTTAAATGAAAATAATGGGTGCACGTGCACTCGGCGGCAATGACATTTACATGACAAACACGATCCAAGTCGCCGAGCAAGTGACAATAACACAACTGAGTATACATATATGTATATGTATATGTATATATGTATATATGTATGTATATATATTTGTAACAGAAAAATATGACAATAACAAGAATAGCAGCGTCATAAAGTATCAGGAACGTAATAATACTGAGTTATGTAAGCACATATGTATGTACGTACACACACCTACGTACTGAAAGCAGATGTTCTATTCTCTCGCCGACTACAATGAGCATTAGGCACGGAATGCCTCTGGATTAAAAGATTTAAAATGTTTAAGAAGTCATTAAAAATATTGCTAAAATAAATCAAGATAAATTTATTAAGAAATAAAAAACGGAAAAATATTAGAAACGAATTGAAATAAAATAAAAATATAATACCAAAAATTAATTATAATATTTAAAAATCGAAAATTAAGTAAATTAAAAAAAAATTGAATGAATTTAAATTTGACTAAAATTGTAATAAATAAAATAAACAATTCAAACTAAAATAAAATTAAAGAAAACCAAAAAGAAAGAGCTGCCCTCGACCATAGCGACGTCTTTATAGTTTTCATGACCATATTAAATTGATGGTATTTCATCTTGGGATTAAATATTAATTCTCATACCTGAAAAATTGGTTTAAGTAGGCTATGTGATGATGTTTCATTCGGACCTGATAAATTTAATAAAGAAAAATATAAGTAGGAATTATTGATTACTAAAAAAATTACAAAATCTTAGAACAAAAAAAAACATAAAAATAAATAAAAACATAAAAATAAATTAAAACATAAATATAAAGAAAAATAAATAAATAAAGAACGATTAAATAAATAAATAATATATTTAAAAAATAAAAAATTATAACGAATTAATAAAAATAAAAAATACAATAAATAATTAAAGAAATTATAAATAAAAAAATACAAACAAAAAAAAAAGGAATGACAAATTTTAAAGCATAAATCTAAATTTATGTGTACAATCAATCATATTTACTATAACCATTACTTGTAATAATAAAAATTACTTGTAAAAATAAGAATACAATATAAAAAACCCAAAAAAGTAAGAGAAAATAAACATAGTTAAATAAAACAAACATCGATTAAAAAATAAATATCAAATTATAAAATAAAAAAAAGTATTAAATATATATTGTATAAAGATAAAAAAGTATCAAAAATTAAAGTAAAAAAAATACAAAAAAAAAAATATCAAAAATACAAAAAAAAAATTAATGGAAAAAAATTAAAATAAAATTAAGAGTGTAAAAAATATGAAAAGATAATAAATATGAAACAATACAAAAATTATAAATATGAAAATATTTGTAAATGGAAAATAAAAATTTTAAAATTTAAAATCATAAAAAATTAAAAGCAACATTTCAGCATTTTAAGCAATCCCTTTTCACGACGAAAATCCACCTGCCACTCCAACTCTCTTCATAATATACTTACAAGCACAATACTTAGAAATTTTTGCAAATCTCACAAGATATGTAAATGTATCGTAGAGTTTTCCTAGTGTTTTTTATGCTTTTTTACTTCATTCCTCATCACAATTTAGCACATGACAGATTGTTTTGCCAACATTACAAACTCGTTCTTACATAGTGTACAACATATATATATTCACTTGACAACGTGACGTGACGATATCTAATGGTTCCGGTAGTCATAGCGGCAAATTGTGCTTTGCACATACTACATATTATATGTACGAGTATGTACATGTATCTCAACTGTTTTTTGTGCAATATATGTAAATCTGTATGAAAAGCACTCATCAAACCCTTGAAACAAATTAAAAAAAAAAATACTGCAATTGTCAGTGCAGGCATTTTAATTAAGTGTCACGTGCTCTCATTGTTTTCCATGCGGTTATTATACAGGGTGTTGTGAATATAAAAAAATGTTAATAAGAGCGAATTTTTTAACTTATTTTTCATTGCGGTTGCCCCATCTGTCTTTCGGACATGTCTTAGAATTATGTTGCTCGAGTTCGACCTAAATTCGCCGTACACTTTTATTAGAAAACGTTACTTTACTCATAACCTTTTCCAACGGTTTTTTGATTACCATTCATGAACTTTACCATTACCCCACTCATAGCTTTTACTATACATTGCTTTTTTCATACATTACATTACCTTTATAGGTATTACCATATATTAGTTTTACATTATCATGTATTACTGTTATTATTAACATACATTAACTTTACTATTATCATAGCATTTCCATACATCAACTTTAGCATTACCATACCGAACCTTACTCGTTACCATACAATACTTTTTTCATTACCATACATTATATTTACCATTACAATAAACTACCGTTACCATTACCATGCAATACCTTTATCAATACTTCACTCATTAATGTAATCTTCGATTATATACCATATCTGGAAACCCTAAAAATGTATAATTACTTTGATAAATGCTTTGTCAATTAAAGTTATTAATTTTACTTCTAATAAACAATAAAATTGTATGATTTCCCAATGGTAGTTATTCATATTTTTTTATTTTTATTTCCGATGAGAGTTTAAAAACTGATTACCCGATGCATACATTTACATATAAATAGAAGTGGAAATACAAACAAATGTATGTAGGTATATAAAGAAATACTATTAAAACCGTACTTATTTTTAGCGCAGATGTGCAATTATACGTTGATTTTTTTTTTTTCATTTTTTTTGTTTCAATCTACTTTCGTAATGGCTAATTTGCCTATTTATTTGTTTACTCATTTTTAATTTCAACCTTTTTTGTGACATATTTTCGCTTGTCCGCCCGACAGTTGTAGGTTAGTTGAGCAATTACTGCTGGAGTTTTATGCAAAAAATAAAGCAACAAATAAAGAATAACTAAATAAAATAAAAAATTGAAAAATAAGAAAATAAAACTAAAAATAGCAATAGAGCTGAAACCATATGAGGTTAGCTCGGTTTCAGCGAAAATCCCCTACGTTAATTGTACAAACTCTAACTATGATTAATAAACAAAGCAGGGGAAAGAGAAAAAATCAATGAGAAAATAAACGATTAAATTTTTTTGTAGAAAGAATGTAATGTACTGATAAATAATTTATTCTACGCAATTAAAACAGCTGTTAAAAAATTACGTTTTAACCATGATTCACAGTCAAACTTTTTTAAATAAGGAAAATTGGAACTTTCTGAAAATAATTCCGCTGTTTAGCAAGAAATTCGGACATTTATTCAAAATCCATTTCATTTGTTTTTGGCTACTAAAAAACGTAATTTCTTAAAACCAAGCACAGTGAAAATTGTGGAGGTAAAATATGTATTTATTTTTAGTGATAATTTGGGATTTCACATGGAAAATTTGCAACCCTTCTTGTGGCAAACTTTGAGAAACTCAGCTTTGTATAAAAAAGCAGATGGACAGAAAATCTAATATACTTCTTGCCAGAATTATTTCAGAAATATTTATTCGCTGTGAAATTTGGCAACGTTGCATGATTAACATACCAGTATGTGATTTTCTAATTTTTCTTCTACACAGATAATTATGATAATTATAATTATAACATATTTTTACTCTGTCTCTATTGCGATTTCTGAAAATGAGATTAAAACAAACAGTAAAATAAAATGTAATATATTAAAAAACATAAGTTAAACATTTTATTAATTTTACTAAAAAAATAAAGAGAAATAATGAAATAAAATTAAAAAAAATTTATTATAACACAATTAAGAGAAATAAATAAATTAAATTTAAAAAAACTAAATATTAAAAAAAATTACAAAACCTTAAAAAATATTTAAAAAGATAAAAAAATTTAAAAAAATAAAAAAAAAATAAAAAAAATTAAAAAAAATTAAAAAAAATTAAAAAAAAATAAAAAAAAAATTTTAAAAAATTTTAAAAAATAAAAAAAATTAAAAAAAAAATAAAAAAGATTAAAAAAAATAAAAATAAATAAAAATAAAAAATTTAAAAAAATAAAAATAAATAAAAAATAAAAATTTAAAGCAAATGAAAATTAAAAATAAAAACAAAAACAAAAAAGTTAAAAAATAAATTTAAAGAAAAATTTAAAAAAGTAGAAGCTGAGTAATATTTAAAAATGAAACATTTTTAATTGAAAGAAAAAGAAAACCCAGATTAAGTTATATTGAAAAAATATAACTAAATATGAAATGAGAAGAATAAATAAGTAAGAAAAAAAATACAAAAAATTAAAAAACAAAATCGAAAAAGAAATTCAAAAATAAAAAATAATTAACACAGTAAAAGTGTATTAACAAATAGAAAAATACATAGATTGAAAAAAACTTGAAGAATTAGAAATAAAAATTTATTGAAAAAAGAAATTAAGTCAAACTACAGAGTTACTCGTTAAATTACAAACAAAACATTAATGTATCAGAATTACATTGATTTGATAAGAAGTCGGACTTGAGTCGTTTCGGATGGGGCTATGCTCAGATGTACAGTATTACTATTAAGTTATTACTGAGATTTTGATTTTCTTTATTGTGCTGTGACGAATACAACGCCCATGTTAATTTATGGCTTAGTCTTAAGAAGAAATTCTTGGCAAAGTTTTCAATAAAGAACCATATCTTCCAAATTAAAGTGCCATTTCCCTACAAGTGATATCTATCTAAGTATACATTTCATGCTAAGAGTGCCAAAAAAGGTAATTTGAATGCGGAAAAACATCCTTTAATCAAAATGTACAATGAACAGCTGTAATTTGGCATGCTACAGACAACGCGACAGCTTGAAATCAAAAGTAATTGTGTATGAAATAAATATAATATGAAAATTTTCGGAGCCAGCCAAAAATGGAAAACGAAAAAAAGAATTGAAAAAGACATAAATGACCGACAGCGCAAAAAGCATCAGCAAGCAAGCTATCTATGCACATATTTGTATATTTAGTATACATTCCTTTGCTTCGCGCCTTTTCCTCGCACCAAAACACACACTTGCAGACACGCTATCAAGAAGGCATGTTGAGTACAGAAAAGAGAGGGCAAACATCTTAAGTGTACGGGATTATTGTCTGCTTTCAATTTATTTTTGTTTTTTTTCGGCAATTTTAGTGTCTGTGGTCATGGACACCATATGGCAACGAAATGTTAGAGGAAGTGTACAAAAGGAAGTGGAAATTGCTTTTTTACTTATTTATTGAGAAATGCAGTTATATTAGCTGGCAGGGAGATAGTGTGCAGGGAAACTGTGTGAAGTGTGTGTTGAAATTTTTCAACTGAAATATCTTGATTTTTA
Source organism: Ceratitis rosa (assembly GCA_037013455.1). NCBI lineage: Eukaryota > Metazoa > Arthropoda > Insecta > Diptera > Tephritidae > Ceratitis > Ceratitis rosa. The sequence goes on from JAWMAG010000055.1 coordinate 4,761,286, forward strand.
GTATATCTAGTTTATATTTACACGTAGGTTTATATTTTAATATATATTTAATATATTATCTTCCTTTTATTTTAATTTATTTATCTAATTACATTATTTATTTTAATTATTTTAACACGCTTCATTATTTATTTTTACTAAATTGATATATTTTTTAATGCATATATTTTTATATAATATATTATTTATTTATCTAGAATTAAATTAAATTTTATCAGATTTTATTTAATTTATTTCAAGTTATAATCTATTTCATCTAATATATTTTTAATTTAATTTGTATTTAAATTTTGATTTTTTTATATTATTTAATTTTAATTTAGCTACTATCAGTTTAATTTTATTTTGTAATATTTACTTTTATTTAAATTATTTATTTAATTAAATTTGACTTAATTTTATTATATTATATTACTTAGTTCAAATTTATTTAATTTAATCTTAATTTCTTAGTTTATTTCATATTATTTTTATTTAATCTAATAAATTTTTACTTTAATTATATTTAAATTTTGGTTTATTTGTTTTTCATATTATTTAATTTACTTAAATTAAATTAAAAGTAGCTTCGTAAGTTATTTTAGTTATATTTTATTATATTCTCTAATTCAAATTTATTTACTTTTAATATAAATTTCTTTTTTTAGTTTATTTGTATTCTTAAATTTAATTTTAGTTATTTTTATTTTAATTTTATTTCTTATATTTTTATTTAAAGCTTTTTTATATTAATCATTATGTTTTTATTACAATTTTTCATATCTTTAATCATTCTATATTTTTTATTAATTGTATTTTTTTCTAACCAAGTGGTTGGCATTGCGAACTACCATTCAGAAGGTCCGGGTTCAAAGCGTTATAGAAAATTAAACTTTTTTAATTGCTGTCGCCCCTCGGCAGGGAATGTCAACCCCTCCGAGTGTATTTCTAACATGAAATAAAGCTCCTCATAAAAAACCATCAGCAGTTCGGAGGCGGCTTAATGTAAACTGTAGGTCGCTCCAGTTGTTGGAGGAGCTCGGCCGAAAATCGCTCCAGTGGTTACAAAGCGCAAATGATATATACATATATATGTGTGTTTTAACAATTTTATTTCGTATTATTATATTTTCATTTAGGTTACTTAATTTCTTTTTATGTATTTTTATTCTATTGAGTCTTTTTACATTTTTATTTTAATTTTTTTTTAAATTGGTACTAAATTAACTGAGCTGCATGACTCAAGGCAAGTACTTACAAATAACAAAAGTATAAATATATACATAGTATATCTCGGTAACAGTGGTAAGCTGATATCTCTGGCATACGATACGCCCATGGTCGTATGTATTTACATATGTAAATATGCTTACTAAATGCCTGATAATTTTTTAGTCTATTTAATCGACTTTGAGCTGTTGGTGAACAACAATAATATTATTGCGGTTTTAACAAGTGCAATGCACAACAGCGTGATAAGTAACAGAAAAAGCAAATAAATGGAATGAAATATGCCATAAATATGTATGTAACTACATACCCGCTAGTGTAGTATATTTATATGAACTGGAAAATATTACACAAAAAAGCATAGCCCGTTGTTGTTGCAAAAATTACAAGCCAATATCGTCAGTGTGCTAATAATAATTATTTTTTTACCGTTGTTTGCTCGTGTATGTATAGATTAATTTTTGTTTTATATTAAATTTATCAGACCTTTAACGTTAACTTTGAAAAGTAGGAAAATCAATGACTAAATGCGTATTTAAGTCATACATGTATTATAGCGACTCTTGCATTATATTTTGGCACATCTCGAAAATTTCAGTATGACGTGGCACCACCCACTTCTAGTTCGAAAAGTATATCTCAGCAATCACTTGGCAGCTGAACAGAATTCCTTAAAATTGAATTACTTATAATATCGATGTTCTAGTATGAACATGAATGGAATAGACGAAATCGGGCTACAAGTACGCCTTTGTCTTTATAACGATTTTGTTTTCACTGAAAATTCAATATTTCAAATAGTAATCAACAAAACTGAATAGGTATGCTACTTTGTAGTCCTGGCAAAAAAAGAAGAAAAAAGGCTTAGAGGTTTAGAAATATATCTTAAATTTTTAACAGATCTGTCGACTTTGGATCGAATATTTAAAGAATTGTAAATAAACTACAGTGAGTTCCAAACATCTAACCCCACTTATAACTGGATTCAGATAAGCTGGCCTGGATTTCCATCTGTACTTGTTCTATATATTTTATTTAAATTTTACTCTGTTTTAATTCATTTTATGTTATTTTATTTCTTTCATTTATTTAATTTAATGTAATTTTTTAACTTTTATTGTATTTCCTTTTATTTTGTTTTGTTTTTTTCATTCCATTTAATTTTTTATTTTTTTTTTATTAATTTCATTTTATATTGTTTCAGTTCAATTCATTTTATTTTTCCAAAGTATTTATTAATTTTTTTTTTATTTTAATTAACTTTAGTTTATTAAATTAATTTTTTTTCTTATTCAATTTTATCTGCATATTTTATATTATATAATTTTTTTTATTTGATAATGTTCTTATTTTTTTTAATCATTTGATCTTTAATCTATTATTTTACTTAGTTTTTTTCTTTAATTAGTGTTTTTCTTATATTTTATTTTATTTAATTTAAATTTTTTTGCAATTTACTTTTTAAATTTTTAGTTTTTTTTTTATTTTAACTCATTTTTTATTTTAACTATATCATTTAATCTAATTTTAATTTAAGTTTTACAGTTCCTTTTTTATATATTTTTTGTTATTTTAATCTTTTTAGCTCTAGTTATCTTATTGCATGCATTTTTCATTATAATTCGCTTTATTTAATTTTTATTTTTAATGTATGTTTGTATGTATGTATGGGTTTTTTCTCTTATTTTAACTTTCATTTTTATTTCTCTTATCACATTCTCATGCATATCTTCCACTAGCTATATATAGTATATACATACATATGAATTTACATAGGGCAATTCGCTTGAAATACCGCGATTCGTTGCAATTTAATACTAATTTTAAGTACACATGTTGAAACGGTTTTTTTGTTTTGGTTTTTGTTGAAATTGATTTGCGAACATACCATTTTATCGGTACTTGAACAATGTTTTCCAGTACAAATTGCTGTTTATCTACACAAGTGTATATGGTCATGCATGAGTAACTTATAAATACATATACATACATATATATATAATCTACATACTATATATGTATGTATATGAGTAAAACTGTTATATAAATGAATGCAAATGCATGTCGTGCATATTTTTTATATTTTTATTTCTCATTTCATTTTATTTGCGCTAATATTGCATTTATTTAATTTAAATTTATTTACAAATATATTAAATGTAACAATGCGTCAGATATCGCCGATATCCAATAATGTATAAAGATATGCTGTATGTATATATAACCTCATATTTATTTGTGTTTGTTCGCAAATATTTATTCGTATTTTCTTTTGACGTTTTTTGCAATTTTGCACAATAAAACTGGGAAGACGCATGAATGTTCATTAAAAGTAATGCCGCTTAGGCGATATCAAAGAGACATCAAAAATAATTCAACACTCTTTCTGTCTATTTACGTACATATGAATATGTAGATCAATCTATTACTAAAGGCTATTAAATTGCAAAAAAAAAAACAGAATGTAAAATTAAATAAACCACAATTAATTTTTTGTTCACTGCCTAACCATATTTGTTTCGAGGTTTCATTGGCTATTTACGCCACCATAGTTGAATAACTACGCTCTCTGCACCTGCCGACCGCTCTCGTTTTCCATTTCAATTACCGCCGCTCAATGTCCCACCACTAGATGCTGGAATTGACGTATTGCGAATGAGTATTGGAACTGAAATTCAATTGAGATGTATTGAAGTTTGAATGTCACTTCAATTGTGTTGGAATGAAGCCGAGGTTTTTATTGCTTTTGTTTTGTTTGTGAGGTAAATCAAATGGTTGTAACAAAAAGGCTTTTGCTTTTGGTATTATTATATTTTTTTTATTTATTTAAATGTTAAAAAGTGTATTTAGTTTATAGGAATGCATAGGTTAGATTTAGGTTAAGGCGCTTGAGTAAGTATAAGTTAATTACAAATCAGAAGTGGAATACAAATTGTGGAACTTATTATTTATAAACAATGACAAGATCGGTGAATAATATAGTTTTATTCGTTGACTAGATAGGCAGTAACAATTTTTACCAAACTTTACTAGATCGTGTTCGTTAAGCCAAAAACCAATTAAAAATTGGTAACGAGAGACGTTTTACGTTTAGTTGGAGAGAAAGTTGTAAATTCGTGGTGGGAAAATTTGATTCAGTAAAAACTAGCAAGTATGAAAAACAGCTGATTTGTGATCATATGATTGAATTTTTGTAAACAAAACAAAATTGATTTAAATTTAAAATAATTTTAATTCTTTAATATGAATGAAAAACTAACACAATAAGTGGTTAAATGTAAAGTTGTTGAATTTAACTGAACAATATCTATGATTCCAACCATAGTAAAAGCACTCGTTCAACGAAAAAAAGTGGTGGCAGTGGAGTTGAATCTTTGCCCGACAACCACCCAGCTTCCGTTGAGAAATTGGAAGTTAGGAAGGCATAAAATTAGAATATATAATTATTTCTAGTATAACGGTTGATTTTGGATTTCTATAATTTACCAGAAAGCAAAGTTGTCGCTGCGGCCAAAATGAGGATAATGGATTCGACGACGATGCACAAAATAAAATATTAGTAGCATTTAGAAGGAAAAATAAAGCAGAAAACAGAATCGAATAAACTCTATAATAATGTTGAGTTAATATAGCCGGCTTACACTGAAAAAGAATTTCAAACTTATTTTCGTATTTCAGTCATCCTTACTGAAAATCTTAGCGACAAATTGTTGCAAAGCAAGTTCTACATCAATCCTCGTCCTTTTAGAGGACTATTAGAAAAAACATATCGATATCTTGATCGTTGGACGGCTATAAAGCATATAGAATTTCATCATTGTTGAAATACAATAAATTTTGAACAAAATTAATAATGAAAAATGTCATATAATTGGCAATTTTATTAAAACTCTTAAATAATAATCTGTATAAATGAACGAATTCAAAATTAACTATTCATCCTGCTCGTTGAAAACTCAGTAAATTTCTTTCTTTTGGAGAGTAAAACATCTTACTCTCTCAATTTCGTTACTTGCTGTTTTTTTACAAACATTTCTCAACGAACACAGCTTATATTAGCACCACGATTAAAAGAATCGCTGTCCAACCCTACAGAGAGAGCGACCAGTAAAAGGGTTTCTACTATTGATGATATTGAAATTAGAAAAGCTTTAAGGGGTTAGGGGTAGTCAGATGCACGAAAAAATGAGAATTTTCAGTATTTTTTTTTTGCTGTTAAGTAATTTTATTTTACAAAAGTAGTGATATGGTATTATTAAACAATGTTTTGACTTGAAGTCATGACAATTTCAAAAAAAAAAAAAAAAAAATTATTTCCGAAGTTACAGCTGTCTGTGTTAACCCAGTTCCAAAAAAAGTCCTTGCGGTGACAATCATAAGTCCTTGGAGATTCATCTGAAATCAATCGGATAGAAAAAATTAGTTTTATAAATAAATAATCCTGCGCCTGAGTGAAGGATTTTTTTTTTCAAAAATTAACAAAATGGCGGCCTAAGGAAATTTTTGTCAAGATTTTTGGGAAAAAATCAACAGTTAATTGGTCTTAAAAAATCGAAATTTTTCAAAAAAAAAAAAAAAAAAAATACTTCAATAAAGGCCCGAGTTTATTATGTATTCTAAAAGCTGTATGAATTTCATTAAAATCAACTGAGCGGTTTTCGAGTTACAGTTGTCACCAGTTCAAAAAACATAGTTTTGAGAAAAACGCGTTTAAAGGCCCGAGCTCTCTTTGTTATTTGTCGAATAACTTAACTGGGTCAGCGTAACACTTTAATTTAACCCTCTCCTCTCTTGCTTGAGCTACGTGATTTATGGATGCCCTTGGTATGTTAGGTTGATTTCTCAGTGCCTCCAACAGGAGGTTTAACTTAGCAAACAGCTTTCGTCACTTACTAAGGAAACGGACTAGGCTTCAACTGCTAGCTTACCTAACATAAATTTTCTCTGCTCTATCCATTACTTTTACAACTTTTACAGTGTCCTAACTTCTGGTTTTGTTTTTACAATTTGAAAACTTTGCTTCTTTTATGAACCATTCTCAAACAAATTCCCTCGTATAATAAAATCTCAGTATGAGAATTAAGTTGTAAATACTATAAGCGAGAAACCAATTTAATATTATATAAATGTCCCGAACTGATAGTATGGTGGTTTGAAAGCAGCTGGTATATATTTCCCAGAAATTTAGGGCTTGTAATGAATACATTCCTGGATAAGCTGGCTGAAATCCAAAAGGTACAATAAGTTGTGTACTATAACTCGGTGGAGAGCGAGCTATGCCAAAATTTCGAATCGAAGCGTAATTATTTTAGTCATATTTTCGGTCTTTAATGTGGTATCTTCGAAGATCCATTGAGGCTTAAGTTGAAATATGTTCTCCACTTACGGTGTGACCTAAATAAATGAAATGCATGGTACAGGGCCGCATCTTAAGAGGTAGGATCAGGGTAGAACAGAGAGGGAGAGGGAAACTCGGAAACTCGCGATTTAAGAAAGAAGAACACAAAATTTATTGGCCACTGCACTGGTGCTATCGCTATTGCTATCCAGTTCAAAGCGTCACAACATTGAGTAAATAAAAAATAACAATTGACAACATGACAATGTAAATTCCACTAAGCTGTTATTCTGTTGATGCGAATACCTAGAATAGTGGGTGCAGCGAAGAGAAGAAGGGCTAAAAAAAAAACAAAAAATCTAAAAATGAACGCGTACAATGCGAATAACGAATATCGCACATAAACATCCCTGACCTTTGGTGAAAATAAAAAGCGAAAATCCAGAGAACGTCTGCTCAGGCGTGGCATATTTCAATAAAAATTATGGCAACGATAAAATTATGTAAATTATGTCAAACAAGGCAAAGCCATAACAGCAAAGACAAAAACAAAAAACCAAAACAAAAACAAACGCGTAAGGATGACAATGGGCAAAAAAAGTGAAATTACAAATAGTGAACAATGCGCTGAAATGAGAATAAAAGAAGTAAAAAAGGAAAAATAGCTAACCAAAATTCCAATAATACAGAGAGGAGAAAATACAAACAAAAAGTTAATGAAATAAAAGTAAAAATTAACGAAAGAAAAAAAAATATATGAAATTAAAAAAGAAAAAAGTATGCATAGGCAGCGAATAAACAATAATGATGATGACAAAAGAATGGTAAGTTAACAAAAAATCCGACAAATAAAACTGATAGTCACATTACAATCATATTGTTATTAAAATAACCAACAACAACTAGTAGAGAGCTTCAGAAATCCCCGTTCGTGTGCATAGTTGCCCTTATGCGGCTGTGATGGCAATAAAAATATATGAAAAGTGTGAAATTTTGTCAACAATAGCATCATGACCCCGGGTAAAGCCACACTAACGCTTCAGCTATGCCGCACAACGCCATGCCCCAACGAGCTTGCGATGAGCTGTGGCATATACTTACATACATACGTAAGTACATAGCAGATGGCAGTCCACATCCATGGATAGTGTTAAAGAAAAGTGAAAACGAGCCGAGCTGACTTTTGAGTGACTGTCATGATTTGAATACCACGAGTTTTTAGTTTTATTCTTTTTTTTTTTTTTTTGGAAACAACAAAGCCATGGCAGCCAAGCCAAGTGCCTGTAATTATTTCACTGTGTGCTCTTGGCGCACCTCATAAATGAACTTTTCGCCGAATACATACATACATAGATTCATGTGAACTTCAGCAACTTGTATGTGTGAGACATCTTCAACAAGTCACACTTAAAATAGCCACACTGCGCCTTTAGAGCCAATGTTTGTTTCGCACATGCAAACATCTGTAAGACCTTGAAGTTTTTCGTATTTTTTTATTTTTGGTTGTTTTTTTTTCTTCTAAGTTTAGCTGCCTCACGACCTCACCTGCTTTAGTCTCTATACACTTAAGTTTGGCGGCGCCCAAGCCTTGCTATCTTCATTGTTAATGCAATTTTTCCTCGCCACTTGATTGGCCTTTATGGCCACCAACCCTCCAACCTCCCACCGGCAACTTTTGTATTATTCTTTTGCTGCTAGCCTAACCCCTTCATTTTGGCTTGGCGCATCTTCCTTCACAGTCACTCTCTTGCCAATTAGCCACTCGTTGGATATAATTGGCACAAGACACGACATCTCTGCTTTGAATTGTATTCAATTCGCCATTGCCACCATTATTATCTTCCACTTCCCAAACAATTATTATTGTTATTATTATTTCTATTATTCTTGTTATTGTATTATTTATGCTTTTGTTTTTCTGCATTTGCTGCTTTCCACGCTCCTTGTTTTTAGCGCGTGCTTAATTGCAAATGGCACCAAATTACAATTATACAAGTTTTTGCAATTACAATTCGCTTAACCAGTCGTTGTTGCACCCTTCTTCTCCTCTGTCTCTTTTTGTTCCCCGACGCTCAATTTAATCTCTTATTTGCTATTTGTTGGCAATGTTTGTTTGGATAATGGCATAATGCAATCATAACTAATCGACTGATAAATAATTGTAAAAACTTAGACTCATCTCCAATTAAAATCATCGTAATAATTCAATAGTTGTTGCAGAGGAAGTTGTTGTGCCGTTTATCCTGGCATCGCGTTGGGCTATGAGGGTAGGGAGATTTGCTTACGGATTGCTCTTTGTCTAGGGGCTGAACTATGAAAGCGAAGGTCAATTTGTCTGTCAATCCACAAAAAAAAGGCAACCCAAGCATCGTATGATAAGTCTACTTAATATCGGCTCGAAGGTCTTATTTAGAGTATTGTTGGAAAGATTAAATCCCAGCGCCAAAGAGCTAAGCGAACCTTATTAGTGGGTAAATCCACAATCCTAGACCGGTGAGTAAAGAATCAACACACACCTTTTTGTTTCATTTGACATCACAAAAACTATATGTCTGAATTCGGTATCCCGAAAAACTTATACGGATATTTAATCTGACTAGAAACTTCATCAGAATCGGATGGGTTCTCCCCAAAGTATTCGATACTAAAAAAGTTTTTCGAGGTAATTCTCTATATGAGGATCTTTAAAATTTAAATCTGGGAAGGATATATGATGTTGCGAAGTTAAACCGAGAAGGCGATAATATTGATACCATTCAGATTGGAAAGAGAAACGAAGCGAATGGGTGGTGAACAATGACTATACGAAAAATCTTCTGTCATCAAACAAACAGTCCGGTTCCGGATTCAAGAATTATACGCTGTAATACAAGCTTGTCTTAAGATGCGATTAAAATTCAATAGTTTCCGCAATAGTTGGATCTAAATATCTGTTGTGTAGTTATAGCAACAACAAAAGAGACTTCTGCTTAGTCGATTTAAGAAGTTATCATGAGAAATGCGTTGTGAAAGATTTATGAGCCTTTTCGTACCAGCGGGGCGAATGCCGTGGATGGCATAGTATAGTTCGGCGGTACAACGGGCAACGATTGCGCTCACTTAAGCAAGACATCCAGACGAATGAAAATATGTCAGCTTTTTGAAAGTTTTTGACGCATTAACCCTAACCCCTGGTGAAAGCAGATGTAGACATTTATAATTAAAACGAGGAGTAAAAAAGAAGTCAGAGCCTTCGACTTCACTTAGTCAATTATGATTATGCCAATTAATAAGAAGAAAACACTATGTCTTTGCTAACTTCTAGGAGCGTGCTATCAATCGGAAGGTTCTGCTGACTAATTAAATTTTTCTATTCCAGAAACACGAATGTTATTTTTACCACAAGTTTTCAATATGTTATGTCGGAAGTGGACTGGTTTCTGGCCTTTCTTGTATTTTGGAGGGTGATGACATATAAAACATAAGTTGCAATGGTCAAATTACTTTCAACACTCAACGGTCCTTAGTATACTGCTAATTACTAATCTATAAAATCTTGATTCTGAGGGCAAAACACACAAAATTAAAAGACACCCAAGTCTAGCCTGAGAGAAGCTACTAATAGAAATTGAAAATATAATGATAAACGTCGTGTAGAGGTCTACGCCGAGAAAGCGTGCTCCCAATAAACAGTGTACTTTTGTCATCCCAGTTGGGATATTGATAAAGAACCGGTCAGGAACAAGAGGAGGGAGGTTATATTCATCTTGTGTAGAGCTCATATTAGTTAAGAAGATTCCTTCTCTCGCAAGCTTGTCCGCTGCGCTGTTGACCTGTATGTTTATATCCGATTACCTACCACCGTGAGAGTATATGTGGAATGTTTCTACATTTATTACCACTTTTGATGAGGGAAAGTTGCAATGTAGAGATTTGATGCCAGCTTGGCTGAATTCGGTGATTGCATTAAGTTCTGCTTAGAAATGGCTGCAGTGTACCAGTAGTCTTCTGTTCAACTGAGTAGGAGTGGTGGGAGTGGATTTTGCAACCAATACTGTTATTGTGTTTTGAGACATCTGTAAAGAGGGAGAGTGCATGTAGAACAAAAAAATTTTCCAACTTGTTCTTGTGAAAAATAGATTATCACAACAGAACTTAGAGGTTGTGTTGTCCACCTTTAATGTGAGTTGTTTGAAACTTTGAAGTAGTATTCGAGAAAGCTTCGATTAGTGTAACTGGGTTGCAGTTCGCCTGAAGTTTGCTGTAGAGGAATAGTAAAAGAAACTCGATGGAAGAGCTTTCTTAATGAGCACAGCTGCGCACTGGTAAACACCAAGCTGTCAAGCTTTGGAAAAGAATGGATCTGATTGTCAAGTGCACAATATACGGTCTTAAGCCACATCTTTTGCCAATATACATGTGTATGGAGCTGTTATAGCTTACTTTATACCTTCTATTGGATTTTGAAACCAGTTAAGTTTTCTATCTAAAATTGTTTCGAGGTATTTAAGTTCAGTAGACAGAGAGAGTGCTATCTCCTTCTTTCCCCTAGTATGTGTAGTGTGTCTTTAAAATCTGGGAGCATTTCTGCGGGTATGCTACCACACCACAGTCAGTGCATCACAGTTTCCGGAGAAGGGGTGTGAGACACGACAACCGTGAGTACCGAGCTTCGCCTTGAAGGATGTCTCTTGTAGTGTATCTTGTATCTGACGCGCTGCTCAGCTCAGTAAAGGTTATCCTGCTGCTCATGATGGATTCCACAATTTTCATATTTCTTAAAGGGCTCTTAATACAAACATGGGAAGTACTGTCGCATTCCAGGAAAATGCCGAGCGTATATTTTTTGAAGGCCATTGTTTTCTCGACGCTCTTAACTAATGTACATTTAGATGACTATGCTTAAATCAAATTAAACAGTTAAATATAAATATTCAATTTCTACGAGACTTTTTGTAGAATTTTTAATAGTATAATTTATCTTTATTCTCTTAAAAAATTTGTAAAAAAAGGAAATTTTTATTGACCATTCAAAGGTTATTTCCTTTCTTAATCTCTAACCATAAATAATGGTAATAAATTACTTTCAGCAAATCGATTAACATTAATTGGCGTTGCATTTTAGAAATGTTGAATTTGATAGCAATTTTCTGCAATAATAAATATGCCATTCAGAAAAAGAGTGAAAAAGCAGTTGAAAAAAAACAGCGCAAAAACTAGAATGTTGAAAGTAAAAAGAAGGCAAAAATATTTCTTTTTTTTCTCAATGGCGCCCAGTCTGCGCCTTTTTATGGTAATTAAGTAATTTGCATTATCATATAACAAATTTGAGTATTCATTTATACTCGATTGCAAATATGTATAAACGATTCACTGTACCATATCTATCTCTATTTCGTATCTTTAACGACCATTAGAGACCACTTGTTGAGCATTTTCGCTTTATTTCTCCGATTGACAGTAATGGACTGCACCGGTCTGGTGAAATGGCTCTTTGGGAGAGATATGGAAAGAGAAAAGGCGTTGTTTAAATGGCAATAAATTTTATTATATTTACATATATTTATTGCAATTTAAAGATACTTATGTAAACATTTATGTATATGAACATTAAATAAAGTATTGTAGCTAATTTTAGTATTTTATGATGCAATAAAGTCTTGAAATTGAAAACTGGTATTATTTTTTGCTGGGAAAGAATGTGACGGCGAAGAAGCCGTCCATCCTTTCCTTTCTTTCGACTTCATCAACCAACGATAGATGTAATTTTAACGACATAAACCGGGCTTGCTTAACGTTAATGCCAAATATAGGTTCTGCAAGATGGTGTCCCTTTTCTCGACTACTATTTAACACTACATTTCGAAGCCTTCCTAAACAATAGTGAGTGCTTCCTGAGCTCATATCCGGGTTCTTGCTCGATATCTGCTCAATGCCGTCCTCCTCAATGCGAGGTGTCTGTATGTTTTTTGTACGATACTTGCAGTAAGTGGCTGCACAAGCTACTCGGAGATATGTCGGCTATTTATGCCTCCCATGGCAATGTTAATGATAATAAAGAGAGAGAAAAATAGAAATTATAAAGACGCACACTACATGGCATTTTCCTGAGCTCTTATCCTGTTTGACGTTAAATCTCATTGTCCGGGAGAATGTAAAGTTTAAGACACGTGATGATCTCTTATTCTACAGAGACTATATTAACGATTTCCAGTCCCGTTTTTCGTGTGTTTATGACGTCGTCCCAACTCCACCTATCCTAAATCCTCTTACGACTCATTTTGTCCTTCTCCAACAGCCCTGGCCGAAACTCTCCTTTTCCTTTACTCTCTTTAAATCAGCTCAATAATTATCAATACTCAAAGTAGTAGTTCCAAAATCGCTGCAACAACAACGTCAGGTCTAATTTACTTACTATGAGCTTGTCTCTAAAGATACCTCGAGAGTTCTTGGAACGGCTTAGATTCAGAATTTCATGGGCTCCTTGAACGAAGAACGCCTTTGTCCATACTACTCGTTGTTGGAAGAAGCAAGATATCCTTTCCAGATAACCTTAGATCTATATCATTCGAACAAACTGTGAAGTTTTGTTCGAAGTCTTGGGTTTCATGAGCTGAGTCCCAAATCTAATGCAAAATCCTCGGCCCTTTCTTCACACATCTGATAGCAGTAGCTCTAGTGCATAGAGGCCGCCTTAAGGCGTCAAGATATCCCTAAGCCGAGTATATTAGACGAGCTCTATTATGCTCTCTCTCTCTATTATCCTCTATATAGCTTGCTCACGTTGAAGCAAAGAAGAAGGGATAATTACGCTTCAATTACCAAAAATAAAGTGGGACACTTGGCGGTAATCTCTCTGAGCGTATTTAGGCCAACTAACGTAAAGTTAAGTATGCCGATAGAGTCATTCACGAAAGCTCTGTTTCAGGTATTCAACGTACTAATACATCTACTTATTTGAAAGGCATAATGCTCGCCACCGAATGTTCCCTCCAAAAGCCCCTCCCCAGATATTTGGGAGCTGGAAAGGAAAGTGACTTAAAATACTCGAAGCGAGGTAAACCATTCGCTGATATATTACGAATTATATATTAATACTTTATACAATAGTAAGATTCGAATTTGCATTGAAAAGCGAGTCTGGGGTCCTTTACCAAAGTTAGAACTTCGTAGAGTCTACACGTATATATGTCTAGAAAGATCCTTTCTTCATCTACCTAAATCATTACAAATATTTTTTGTTCGAATACTTTACACCGCCGCCGCTTGTTCCTCCACAAAGTTTTCATGTTTTCTTCTTCTTGCGCTGGGTGTAACTCGATTCATTACATTTGGCATTTGTGTAACAACATTAATTTCCGCCATTTATTGCAAATTACAAATGATGTGTCGTTTTTCATTCCGATGCTATTGACATTACATACTCCACCGAGAGGTATGCGTGTGTGTGTTTGTGCGAGATGTGTGGCATGCAACAGTCGTTGCGGGACGAAGATGTAGGAGGTGCGTGCAGCCCTAATTTATGTTCTAGAGACATCCACAAGAGGCAGTAAGCCGCTCAACGCTCATCGACGCGATTAAATGCACATCCAGAGCTGAGCCACACCTTTTCTTTGTAGTGCACACCGAGAAATGCATTTGCACAATGAATTTGTGCAGTGTGTGAAGGCGGACGATGGTGGTGTGGTCTCGGTGGGTCGGACAGTCGGGTCTGGGCGGATGCATGCGTGTGTGAGTGTGTGATGCTGATCAGTAGGGAATTTTAATTAATGTTCTAATTGATTGAACGACTGTGTCGTTTGAAAGCTGCTGGTCCGCTGGGTCGCCGGCAGGCAGGCGAATGACGGATGGCTGTTTGCTCAGCTGTGAAGATAAAAATGAGTTGTTATTGTCTTTTTAAAATTAGTACTTATTGTAATGCATGAAAATTCCTGCTTAACTCATTGCGAATATGCAAATTAACACTTTCTTTTTCCCTCTGCTCTCTTCTCTTTTCAGGTAATCATATGAGTCGATAATGGTTGTATGAGTGAGGTGTGACTTGGCGTAAAGGTTGGAAATTCCACACCACAGCTGTTTTGTTTTATTTTCTTTATCGCGTTGCCAACTGCAATGTGTCCGTACGTTTATATGGAAGTAATTGGTCGTCGGTCCGTTTGGTCGGTCGGATTGCAATTGTCTCTGGATGATATGGCGGGTATGTATGTACGGGGATCGGTCTCGTTGTGGAATGTTCACGAAGGCGAAAGTGTTAATGGATTTCTTTGCCTTGTGTAAACATTTAATTAAGTTTCATTTGTTTAGTGCTCGCCGCATTGTCGTCTCGTATTGTCTTTCGTCGCGTTTTACGTTGCGCTTCCGCTGCATTTCAAATGATTATATTGATGGATGGGTCAATATGCAATTATGATGATGGGGTCATTTGGTGATATGATTTTTAAACTATATGAGCACCTTCAGAGTTTATTTCTTAAGTTGGGCGGAGAAAGAGGTGTGCAATTCATAAAAAGTATGGTAGGAAATGAGAGCTTTTCCCAACTTAATGCCTTCATTTTAATCGGTCATGCTAATCTCTATTTGCTGAAGAAGAGTCCGAAGAAACTAGCCATCTATACCGAAGGATGGGTGATCGCTGACGAGGTTGAGAGGAAATATCTCGGGCAGTTGGACACCACGACCTATTCGGCGACGTCAGTACGAGTAAGCTTGTTCTTCTTTTCGAGGTCTCACGTCAATGTATAAAAGCCTTTATCTCGAGAAAATTAATTCTATCGGATATTTTTTCTGGGTAACGGGAAGATTTAATCAGTCAGCCAAACGTTTCCGAGCTCATGTTCAGCTTCATCTGCTGAAGAGACGCCCTTAGTAATAGCTTTTGCTTCCTACCTCTGTGGCCCAATTGAAAGTTGGGGAATTGCTGGACGGTAGTAGCCCCTCTTTAAGATGCCAAATCGAGGGCCTACATGATATTCTGCGAAGTCTCAACGCGTCGACTCCAAGATTACATTAATATCTATCAGCTCATGTGGCGTTCGCTGGATTGGCGACGAAGGATGGTCCAGTTTGAATAGAAATCGTTGGCAACGACTCTGAAAGGAATCCAAGCATACTATATACAGAAAATACAGAAGCGGTTAGGTTAAGTAATCAAGTACTTCGGTGAGAGCAAACTCGTCTTCCATTCTCTCGACAACTAATCCGACAGAGTACTAACCTTGTGCGCTCGTTCACTGGAACCGTAAGATTAATTTTTTATCCGAACTTATGGTCTCAACGAATATCCCTTGGCATAATGATGCTATTCATCAGCTTAACTCATAAGGTGCGGAGACTAACAAATGTCTCTCTCGGGTCTAATTCCGACAAATCAACCCATCTCGTGATTATTACATGAAACCGTCCCTTACAGCAACATTTGCCGTTAAGGAATACTGCTCCCCTGCTCTGCTCTAAACCCATATCAAATCTGCTGCCTTCCACCTCCCTTGATCACCAAATTGAATGTCAAAGTCAGAACGAAAGTCCAACGAAAGGGAAGCCACAAATGTTTTCGCGTTAATCCGGAAAGCTCATAAAACATAATAAAAATAAACTCAAATGAAACACACAAAAAAGATATGAGCAAAAATAAATATAACCAAAAATAAAGTGAGAAGCGGAAGCAGAAAAAATCAGGTTTCCAAACGCCTCAACTTGACTTTGTCGCAAAAACAGAAAGAGAAATATACAACAACAGCAACAATGACAAATATAAATAAAAACACATTGCATTTAACACTTGCAGCGAGCAACAACAATTGACAATCAGCACCAACTGAGACGCCGAGATCGGCCGCCGAAACATTCGTTGCGCCCACGCCACACAGTGAGTCCACCCGCGCGCACCCCAACCGACTATGCACATGTGTATGTAGTTGCTGTTTTTGTTGCACCAGTTTGACCAATTCCCGGCATTTGAACGTCTACAGCCGTCCAGCTAGTCAACCAACCAGTATGAGTGTTTTCTCGTGGTGTGGGTTGCTTGCTGGTCGAGCTAGCTCAGTTCGTTCGCTCCAATGGTGATGCGGAGTGTCTTTTGGCCAGATCAAATGATGCTGCTGCGGCTGCCTCAATAATAAACAACAAGTTATGGCTAAGCTCAGTTTGAAAGGCTGTATTGCACTTAAATGGCAAGCGCACGATTTGTTATGCACACGGAAAAGTGTAAGCAGTGAAATGGAAGCGCAGGTGTAATTGCTTCTAACAGCTTTTTTTTCTCTTTCAACGATAGACCATTTTCATTGATGAATCAGCAGCCTACTGAGACTATGGTGTGAGGTGTCATTCGTGTATCACGGGGTAGAGGGAAGCCACGCTGAAGAAAACCACTGCAAGAGAACTGGCATGACTTGCAAAAAGATACTTTAGAGCCTCACTGACCTCCATATAGAGGTGCACTCAGAGCTCTCTAGAAAAAGGCTAAAGTGGGTTCGGCTCTCTCTAAAAAGAGGCTTTGTAATAGATCCCACTCCCATTCAAGGAAGCTCACTGTACAGCCATTAAATTCCTTTAGGGAATTCTATAGGCATGTCTATTTTCAAGGTTAGGATTGCCAAAGTTCATCAACTTATTAAAGAGAATTTTTCTGTCGCCCTCTCACTCTTGATAAGAAACGTAATCTAAGCACCAGCACTTCTGTGCCTTGGTTAAGTAAATATTCGGTTGGCCATTGTTCTGCTATTGGACTACCGAAGGTTTATGGATTCGAGTCCAGTTCAGATAACAAATTTTATCAAAGATTTGCACTGAAAGAGTTTTCCCCTTGTCGTACCTCCGAGTGAAAGTAATAGCAACCCACAAATATCCATCTGTTGTTCGGAGTAGCTTAATCTGTAGATACTTTGTTTTAAATCTTGGAAGGAGCCAACTAATGTAGTCAACATAGTAAGGAACTCAAAAGTGATGCCCATGATACCATGTCAGTTCTAGTTCTAGTCTAGGCTCCAAACGTCGACTCCATTCGAGAAGCCGAAAACTGCAGTATTTTACAGATTGAAGTCTTAAGCATAAGGAAACTGCTTTAGCTTATCTTCGCAGCGGATGACGAAAAAAACTCTTATGTTCCTTGGGTGTGGGGGCGCAGAGAACGAGAAGGATACCCTAACCTGTAAAGAGGCAAGTTCGGACAAAGTTAGCCTGCAAGTCTGATGATTTATAGATCCTCGTTTCATAAGAAAATGCCAGAAGTCGACGAATCACTTGGGACGAAGGGAGGAGATGTGTGGACCATGACATCTGAAAAATACGTGCGCAACAATCTTTCGACTGACAGTCAAACAGTGGGAGAAGGTGAGAAAATCACACAGAGCCCGACAGCTGGCCGGCGGAGTGTTGGACTGACTGACAGTAGGCGCGAAACACGTACGAACGCAGTGTGCGTATGAGCAGAATTGACGCGACAGCCGACAACAGCATACGGAACTGTTACACGCGTTTAACTGAGCTTAGACTTAGCGGCTTCGTAACAACTAACCATTTTTAAAAATATTACACGTCTGTTTTTTCTGCACAACTCATGAGCTTGCACTGTAGTCGGGCGTGAATGACACATTGCTTATTTTGGCTTTGACGGAGCTTGATGGAGCTGCTCTGCTGGAACACGTTCTGTTGGCAAGACCGAAGTGGGTGAGTGAGTAAATGAGTGTATGAATGGCTGAAAGACGGATTGAATGAATGTGTTGGTTGGAAAGCTCGCTTGTTTGGCTGCTGGCTGTTGGCTGCTGACTGCTGTCTGTCTGCTGGCTTGGTTGGTTGGTTACTTAAACGACCGTATGAATGAGTGAATGAATGAATGAGAGCCGGGTTCGCAGTCGTTGTCATTGTCGTCATCAGTAAGCTGGTGGCCGCACACATCAGCCAGCGTTTTTCTATGAACGACATAACCAGAGCTCACAGCTGTGGTTAGAGTTGATGAAGCGGCGCTGTTAGTTGAGAAGTGCTGCGATCTGGGCTCATAGACCTTGCTGACTGGTTGTTGCCGCACTCATCATGATTGACGGACTGACTGACACTTGAAGTACGAGTAACTGACTGACGGACTGTCTGTGTCTGTCTCACTGTCTGCTTGCGAGTTTCCGCTTAAATAAAGGCCCGAACTGTGACAGCAGAAATGATGAACTCGTACACGTCGTGCAATGTACCTATAACTCTTCTATTTTCGCCTCTCCTTGCTCCTTGTCGCCGTTCTAGCGCTGGCTGATGGCGCTCCATCGCTGGCGTACCGGTAAATGGCGTGTCGACATGGTAATTGGTTATTAGGTCATTCCGGAGGTGGTCCAACAGATAAATATTACAAATGGAAGACTCGCTGTATGTAATTGTGTGTGTATTCGGCCTTATGTGTGTGACACAGAACTTCAGTGGTCGCTTGCGTGTGCATTTCATTGGGTTGTTGTTTTTTTTTTAATCGCTTCGCTCATTACTGCTATTTTGCTAAAAGTGTCACATAACAATTTGAAATTAATTAAATGTTTGCATAGAAGGGAATTTATAGAGCATATAAGCTGTTATAAATTATTTTTGAAGCCATGGTGGGTTATATAATTCGTGTTTTGAGGTTAAAAAAGCCGATTTCAAACACTTCTAAATATCACCTGACTGAAGTCACTAAAGGAATAACTGATATTAAATATTAGCGCCCTGAGATCACCTACTCCTCGTCCCTTCCTTAGAGAGAGAGACCACCATAACTTGTTGAGATGCTTTAACTTGGCAGATGTTGAATTTCCAGAGGATGGTGAATGTAAAACTAAAAGAACTTTATCGAAATGGAAGTGAAAGATCCTCTAGAACTTTTTGACTTAAATGGAGTCAAATAACCGATACAGTGACACCTTCCATTCGGTCCAGTCCGGTGCGTGGGAGTGATTGTCGTGCGAGATGGTTAGACTCTGATGCGGTGAGACAATGGGTCGAGATGTGTAGTACCCGTTTACGTGGGAGGCAAGTAGACTTCTACTCGTAAAACCGGCCACTACTCGATTATACGTAATCCTTTCAACATTATAGATCCACTGGACGAGACATGCTACTTACAGGCCTTAAATATCTTTAATCTAGAACGCTCTGGCGGTCCGTGATACCCGAGTAATACTGGCATAACTAAGATATGTGTGCTGTAGTAGACTCAACTCGTTCTTATCCAGTGTGGATAGAACTATCTCACTCAGAAACCCAAGACCTATTACTTATATCGGGACTAGTTTCAGCTGTCGTTATTATTATGTATAAAAGCGTAACTTTTTAGCCCCAGGAGAAATGGCTAGATTTGGGAGACTTTCCCCTTGGCTTTTTTATCTCTCGTCGATCTTAATTCTATGAGACTGAGACCATAGCGTAGGTGAGAAATGTAAGGACCTCTCTAAACTGTTCGATATTAGACAAAGTTTCATACATTGCGACATTGCAACGTTTTGTTGGAAAAACAGATCGATGTACAATCTTCTATAAGAGTGTACAGCTGTTGTCGTAAACCGATGATATTGATATTATTGACCTCAACAACCGCGCCGTTTCAGCGCACACTCGTTTTGGATTCCAATTTGTGGTGTACGTCGAACCAGGACTTGAACCTTGGTTTCCCGAATAATATTTCACACTAGTAACCACTTACCTTTCAAATCAAGTAAATTCTTGATTGACCGCCATCTTGTTGGAAGTTAACGTTAGCCATATAAAAACCATCCAATTTCAAACATAAAAAATCATATCCTATTAGCGCAATCCATTCATCGCAACCGTGGTTTCGGCCTCATTTTCGAAAAAATATAGTCCAATGACCCTGCCGGACCAAAAACTGCACCAAACAGTTACAGCTTGAGGATGGAGAGGCTTTTCAACAATAAATCTTTGGTTTTCTGAACTTCAGATGCCACAGTTTTGCTTAATAACGTTGCCGTCGTCAAGAAGATTTTTCCATATTATTCTTTTTTCTTTGATTTAATTTAATTTTTATGTTTTTAAAGCTTTTATTAATTGATTATAATTTTTTTATTTTTGGTTTAGTTTTTCATTTTATTCATTTCACTTTATTTAGTTTGCCTTACTTATTTTTTATTTATTTATTTTAAATTATGACAAAATAAACGCCCATTAAATTGTGATTAATCTGCTGGTAAAAACTTTGCAGGCAAAATTTTAAGCAAAACCTACCAGTGAAGATAAATGCGTTGATATCCAAAAGCAAACAGATGTAAAATACTTTAGTAATCTAAAAAAATAAAATGAAAAATTTAATAAAAAAAAACGCCCACTTGATTATAATGTGGAATATACATACACAAATATGTGTGTATTTATTTAGGTGAAACTAAAATCAGCGATTAAATGAAAGACTAAAACTAAAAAAAAATCATAAAAATAAATTTTAAAAATTATTTAAAACGCCATTTTAAGTATTTTTTTATGCATGTACGCGTACGAGTAACCAGTAACCTAATTTCATGTGATTTTTAACTGTCAACATTTATGCACAAAAAAAAAAAAAACGGCTGAGACGCAGATGATAGCGGCAGCAGCAGCAGCAGTAGCAGCTATTTATCATTTATTTATGCTGTTTTTCGTGCCAATAATACTTATTTGCGAATTGTTGTGGGCACAGCCACAAAGTAGATCACTTTAGACTGGATGTAAAACACGGTGCTACACTGTTATTTGACTTCTTTTGACATCATCAAGCATTTATACACTGTTTCATTGCTTTTACCGCGGCTCCCTCGGTCATCTCGTCCGACAAACGGCAACCACCTTTATGTTGCTGCTTTACTCATCTCATCATATTAGCGCCTCTTGACGTTTGTGTTTACTCGCCGTCATTTAAAATCAATTTCATGCGCAAGTTCCATTGAACTCTTCCGATTATCAGGAGAGTGGACACGGAGGAGTGGCAGCGGGGCAAACTCGAGCTCTTTGTTGGCGTCAGTTTGTTTGAGTGGCCTAATTTATGCTGTAAACATGATAAATCAATAAACAAATTTTGTTTCACTATTTACATACACCAAATTGAATTTCATTTCGGTTCGCATTGCAGTAAACTGTGAAAACGAAGAGGAGGCATTATGTTTTCGTTGTGCGCATTTGTATCTGTTATTTTGTAGGTAATTTAAGCGCTCATATAAGAGACAGCTGTATGGACGGCAGAGTTGTCCGTTGTGCTTTAGGTTTACAGTTTGGTTACATGGGAAATCCTCTCAAACGATCATCTTTTGTGAACTTCCGTAAGGGTTGAAAAATTGGCTTTATATCTATTTTAGGTTTTTCTCGGCTTTGCTAAGCGGGCAGTAAACTTATTCTCTCTATTTGTTATTGAAAGAGAAGTTAACCTCTGTGTAAGGTCGGAGAGCTCTTGGTACTTGGAGAGCACGTTTGTCCGAAAGTCCCGCAGTCAGCCTAGTCAATGCGTTTCGTACGTTCGCTTGTGGCGAGGTCCTTCACGAAGTACCTCTAAATACCAGGAAATCATCCAAACTCGTTAGTTACCGCCTTGTGCAACTCATCTAGAAACTCCCGACTGCATCGACAAAGATGTAACCAGTGCTCTCTAGTCAACACGTTTTTAATTTAGTTTTAAGGTTTGTTACCCTGCTTCAGTAGGTTCAAGCAGATTCAGTAAATAAATGAATAGCGTCATAAGGTTTTCAACCTCTCTTCTCTTGTCCCGCGTAGAAGCAACCTAAAACAATTTCAACTTTCTAACCGACCACAATAAGTCATCCAACCTATAGCTCAAACCTCTCGAAACTGTATCTTCTCTAAATGATTATTAAGATAACTCCGTTGACTAGCCCTAATTACTGGTTAACAGTGAACAGATCTATATCTACCGGCCCATTGTGATAGATATGTTTGGCTTGTGAGAAATGTATGTCTTACTTAATATCGAGATTGGCGCTTACACAGGCTGAAGTTAGTTCTGCACGGCAGGCGAGGTAAATTTTCCGATGAAACGATATATAGTCGCAGTGAGGGCTGATGGCAGTGCTTAAAGGGTTCCTTCCCAACTATCGCTCACAGGTGCGACAGAAACCATTAGAGAAGTAGACTATTCTTCCTGCACTAAGTCTTCACCAGATAGTAAAAAGCTAATGGAAGGGGTACTGCTTTAGAAGAAATGGAGACTTAGGATAAACTGCATTGTGTTAAACGCCTAATTACTCAATTCTACACTATTTTAGAAATACGCATGTCGTCTATACTAGCTACTTTCTGTTTAAATTAATGTATTAACATAGCTTCAAATCAAATACCCGTGGCCATTTTTACCGACGCCCCAAAACTCGATGGCATAGTAAACTCAGCAAGAGACGGATGCAACGTCTAAAGTGGCAACAAGCTCTCGACTATATGCAAAACGTACCAGGCCTGAACACCCAAAATAGGGAGTTTCAAGGAAACTGAGCGGCCGACAAAGTAGATGATTTGCTAACTACCACTCTTCAGCGAGTATTTTGAACTTCAACAGTAGCGAAAATCTCAATAATC
This sequence comes from Ceratitis rosa, assembly GCA_037013455.1. Classification (NCBI taxonomy): domain Eukaryota; kingdom Metazoa; phylum Arthropoda; class Insecta; order Diptera; family Tephritidae; genus Ceratitis; species Ceratitis rosa. The sequence goes on from JAWMAG010000055.1 coordinate 4,784,330, forward strand.
ACAGCTATTGTAATGTCTATTTATTCAACGTACAAGTGTCTTCGTTATTCCAACAATTATAGTTGCAGGATCCCAACACACGATTGCATTTTTTCACTCATGAAAGTAATGGGCTTTGGCTTACATTTCTGAATCACTTGGAACCCAACCACTAACGTTACTCTCCCGTGGTGGGGCCTACAAACGATACTTACCTACCCTCGTCCATGTATTCATACTGGCTCTCACTGAGTATCCCGAAATTTTTTAAGAGAGCTTACGCCTTATGTTCATCCTTCCAATGGAATCTAACAGAATCCATAAATAAAAAGGTGTCCAGCATGCCGAAGGTCTTCTTTAGTCCTTACGTTTTTTAATACAACTTTCATATTTATGATAAGCCTGTCCAGTTAGGAATATTTGTTAGAATCTAAGAAAATTCGAAGTCGTTTAGCTATTAAATTTTGTAAGCTTAGTCCAAATCCGTAAATCAAGGTGCCTTCATGACACTTGATAGTTTACAGTCCTGTAATCCCCGACATATGATAATATCCTGTAGTCCTTTGACTTCACTTCAGGATTCCGAGGCGTAGCCGCAAAGCACCTTGAAGTCTGAGCGTCTGTGGACTTGTATTGATATTCCCATCTCAACTCAATACATTGCGATAAGAAGATAATAGCAAAGTAATCCCGAATAATCTAACGTACTTTTATTTCATCTTTATCCTTAAAATTCATCTAAACGGAGATAAAAGAACCTAAAGTCGGTATTCCATTATTTCAAAAATTAACTTGCAATGTACATGAATAGGCAGAGAGTGTTTCGTCTCTTTCTGACAACTTGAATAGCTGGGTTTAAGTGGATTCTGACAATTTTTAAAAGAACGGGCTTTTCACGGACACCCTTGCTTACTTCGGTGACGCAATTCATTTGGAGTTACTAGCTCAACTGGAAGTATTGAGCACAGGTGCATGGGGTCGCTTTGAAGGGTATTAAAGGATTTGGCAATAAGAAGTGTTATTTTGAATAGCCTGCTATTCTGGTGGATGTCACTTTTGATGCTAAAATTTTTTGACATTTAACAAGTAAAACCATCGCCAGTAATAAAAATAGAATGATTGAAATTGTTAAAAATTACCATTGAAATGGTGAAAACCAGGCAGAGACGGTACTAAAGCGTACGTAAAACTAAAACATTCTTCGGTCGTCGTGAAGGACCTCGTCGGATCGCAATATAGAAATTGGTGAAGAAATGGAGCTGTGATGTGAAGATGTCGCTCAAGAACAACTGAGAATGTTACTGCTGTAGTCCACAGTGTTGAAGAAAACTCAGGTTAGTATATTCCTTGCCGTTGTTTGTAATTGGAAATTCCATAATCGTCATTACACCGTTTTTGTAACTGTTTGGTGTAGTTTATGGTCCGACAGGGTCATTGGACCTTAATTTTCGAAAATGAGGCCGGAGCAACGGTTACGATAAATTGATTGCACTATCCAGAGATGATTTTTTATGTGCGGAATTGGATGGTTTGGATATGGACAACGTTTACTTCCAACAAAACGGCTACGTGCCACCCAAGCAACGAAACCATGGATATTTTAAGACAAAAGTTTGGGGAAATGTTGTGATTAAACACTATGTGATTTCTTCCTTTGTGGCCACGTGAATGGGAAGCGTAGCCGCGGCGGCCATTTGGCCGAAAATTTATTTCGGACAATGCCATTTGTCTTTGAATATCAAAATAACACATCTTATTGGAAAACCCTTATATATACATACATACTATACTATATATACATATATAAATTAGTTCCACGGGGGATAGAAATCACAGTAATTAAAATTACTTGACTTGAAGCGAGAATGGAATGCTTTTTATGTACCTTAAATTAGTGAATGCTTAATTACCCTAATTTTTAAATCTGCTTACTTTAGCAGTATTAAATTTAAATAATTTTTCGAAAAAATTCTATATATCAAATCAAGTGTTTCGAATGATATTTTCTCTTTTTTACGCATGTTTTCAATGCAATCAAAATCTTGTCACTTGAACGTGCGTCTCGATACTTCGCTGGCTTATTGACGCTCTCGTGAGCTCTTAGGCTTTGTTTTAATTGGCTTCGCCGGCAACTGAGAAGCCAGCTCAATTGCCATTAAATTTTTACTTGTAAGCTAATTGAGCGCACGCTTTCGACTAATTGAATTAAAAAATGAATTTCGGTTCGAACTGATTCGTAAGCTCTGCGTTACATTCACGCATTCAACATTTTTGTTTTTTTTTTCCTTCGCTTGATTGACTGTTCTTCATTAGTGGCGTTAATTGCATTTAAACACTGATTTTGCGGGTAAAGTACGTTTAGTGTGACGCTTTTAAATGCATTGATGATTCTAAAAAAAAAATTATTAAATTAAATACGCTCTCTAAAAATCTACCAACAGACCTTTTGTTTTCCATCCCCGCGTGACTCAGGATGGACTATTTGAGGTTTAATTCAAAAGAACTCAACCAAGCTCAGTAGGAGGGAGGCTACTTTTATTGGCGAAAGAACTTTCAAAAATGCTTGGCTAGGTCCAGATATAGAGCCATATGTCCCATATGACAGACTTTCTATTTTTGAGCGATCCGTGGACTTAATGTTATTCTTTTTTATTTGCGTATTTTTTGCCTTTTTATTTATTTATTTATTTTGCTTTTTTATATTTAATTTAATTTTAGTTTTATTTATTTTATGTTTAGTCTTCATTTGTTTTATTTAATCATTTATACTTTAATTTTTTTATGATATTATATAATGTTTTATTCGATATAAAGTCTGCTTCGATGGTCCAACCTAATTGCGTAGCATCATCATCGTTTTATTTGCTAATTTTTGTGTACATTTTGTGTGAGTTTTTTATTTTATTTTTATTATGATTGCTATTTCGACATAAATTTCTCCATAAATACGGCATTTAGGCCAAAAGTCCATATATGTATGTATGTCTGTATGTATAAATATCTATGTATATACATAATGTGTATACCTTCCGCATCTTCGCCAGTTGACAACTGACAAATGATCGCACCGCCACCATATACTTATGTACATATGTATATACCATATGTATTTATAATCAAACGGTTTATCATTTCGTGTCAATGATGGCGTCATGTAGCGTAACGCAAAAAAGCTACAAAAAGAAAAATAACTAAAGCAAAACGAAGTCATAACGAATAAACAAATTGTACCGCTAAAAACAATGCTACAGTAAAATTGCATTTACAATACAACAACAACATGAACAAAGTGACGGTGTCTTCCTTCAGCTAGCGCCCATATGGAATGTCAAAGCCAAAATAAAATACAATAAAAATGGTGCATAAAACGTTTAATGTTCACCAGCAAGTTATGCCACACCAAGCAGAAGCCACCGCTGCACTTCGCTCTCGCCAGCCACTCCATTGCTGAGAATTCGTGCGAGCAACGGGTCCGCGGATGCATGTCGCGCATTTTCAGGACGCCCTCAATTACTTTTCGACAAGTATTTGTTGTATTGCATTGTTTTTTGTTGTTGTTGCCGCCGAATTGCTGCATTATGTTTTTCAAGTATTTTTTAATGTTTTTATTTAGCTTGCAACATGATAAATGTCACTCAATTACATCTACAAACACGCAACACACTCACTGCGACGCACATACACGTACATACACAACAACAGCATCCATCGGGGCAGCAGTCTCTTGCCCATAAATAAAATAAATTTCATTTGTTCGTTGAAGGAAACAAATTTGCCAAATTAATTTTACCCTAAATGGAGTTTCTCGTATGGACAACAGCAACAACAATCTGGGGGCTATTGACAGGCAAACAAACAACCGACACAAATACTCCGGCTGAATGGGTAACGGGAGGATGAGCTTTTGTGGAATTGGCAAATTACTTTTCAATAAATATTGAGAAGCACAAGCACGTGGCATGGATACGAGGATGGGAGATGAAATGGAGTGATTAAGAGAGAAAGTTATTAACCACATAAACATATAATAAAAAAGAAGTAAAATATAATAATTATTGCAAATATAACTGAATAAAAATTAAAAGATTAAAATGTAATCAAATCAAATAAAATAGAAATAAAAAAGTAAACTAAAACTAAATACACTTAAATAAAGCAAATCAAAAAAATAAAGTAAAACATAAATTAAAGCAGAATTAAATACAATAAAGTAAAGCAAATTAAAAAATGTAATTATATAAATTAAATTCATTAAATAAAAAAAAATCTAATTACCATATAATAAAGAAAAAAAAATTTAAAAAAATAAATAAACTACAATAATATGAATTTAATTATAATAAAAAACTAAATAGAGTAAAACAATATAGAATAAATAAGAAAATAAACTAATTTGAAATTTGAAATTATGAATTGAAATATGATGAAGAAAAAATAAATCAAAGAGAAAATAAATAAAACTAATTATATTATATATTACTTACTTTCTTACTTTACTGGCGTAGACACTGCTTGCGCGACCTTCCGCCATTCATTTCTTCTTTTCGCAGTTTGGCGCCAATTGGGAATACCAAGTACAACCAGGTCCTTCTCTATCTGGTCTTTCCAGTGGTGTGGAGGTCTTCATGAACTAACCAGCGCAGTTGGTGTTTCTTGATGTTGTCATGGTCCATTCCGCACTATGTATATAGCAGGACGGGAACGATAAGCGATTTGTAGAGTTTGTGTGATTTCGTCGAGAGAGGGCTTTACTTTTCAATTGCCTATTCGGTCCAAAGTAGCATCTGTTGGCAAGAGTGATTCTGCGCTGGATTTCCATATACGTGCATAATTGAAGCATTATGACCGCTGAAGAGATTTTCGGTTGAGCTCCTCCTCCAATTTGTGGTTTGCGTCTTGATATTTTTCAAACAAATTGAGGAGCCTACAATTTTACTATATATTGAGCCGCCTCCGAACGGCTGCTAATGTTTTTATGAAGAGCTTTTACTTTCATGTCAGATGGACACTCGGAGTAGCTGACATTTCCTGCCGAAGAACGACAGCAGTTAAAAATATATAACTCTTCAAGTAATTTTCTATAATTTCGGATGTTGTTCCAACCCGTGATACATACATACATATGTAGGTATGTACATAAAATATATAAAAATAATAAAAAAGAAGAAACAATTGAAAAACTGCTGGAATGATAACTTGATGGAATTACATCTTTTGACTTTAAATTTTATTTTTATTTATGCTTCCTATATACATACATACATACATATGTATGTATGTACATTTCGCTTTAAATATATGCATGTATATGTATCTAAAAAATCTATGAATTAAGCGTAAATGCCGGAAACTTCTACGGTTATCTTCACATCAACGGAATCATACATATGTATGTATGTATGTATGTACAAAAATAAATTAATCTGCTGTAACTGTAATTCGTGAAAGATGTTTACAGATAAACGAAAATACAGTTTTGCAAAAAGCACGAACTAGCAATCCAACTAATTAAGAACAAATTAAAGTGCACGTGCAAATGCGATAATGCTAAAACCGCGAAACAATTAAAAAAATACATACATACATATGCATATACAATATTCATATAGAGTTATTAATATGATTGTATAATAAATATAAATGGATAATCATATATACAAGTACTTATAAACATACGTGTATACATACACGTATACACATACATATGTATGGCCAATACTGTATGTATCTTCACACTCAACCAACAAACTGTATGTCTCTCGGCTGCTTGTACAGCTGAATTGTAATTAAACAGCTCGAATGAATAATAACTCAGAGAGTTTAGTAAATCTAACAGCCAGTCTCCTCTGTAGCCCGTGTGCTGAGTGATCAGGTAAATACCTAAATACACAAATTCCTCTGACTGTGTGTGTATGTGTGTTTGTTTGTTTACACACATGCTTATGTGTTTGTATGCATGTCGTGTTTGCAAATATACTCTTATTTATTTATTTCATTTGCGTTGTTTTTATCAATTTTTCGCTCACCTCACCTTCCTGGTGTAATATCTCTAGATGATCACCACTTCTCCTCTCTGCTGAGCTTTCTGTTGGCATTTCCAATCTATAATACATACATACTCGTACGTACATATGTATTTATATGGGTTTTAAATCGCATATGATTTCATTCAAAGTAAATAAACGCTTGACTGATGCGCATCGTGTAAATATGAAAAAAAAGAATGAAAATGGAAGCACCCAAACAGCAACCTTGCCATGGTTTACAGATTTTTTATTCAATTTTTTTTTTTTAATTTCTTTTAATTAGGTTTTTTACAATTTTTTTAAGCTGTTTGATTTTTTCAATTTGTTTGAATTTTTAAGAATTTTTCGTAAATATTTTTTTTATTATTTCTCTAGCCTCTGGTTTATTGTAGCTAAAATATGCTTGTCGTTGTTTAGGGGAGGATCAATACGAAGGCGATTAATAGGGAAGAGCCTTAAACAAAGTAAGATGGTTGGTCGTCCGTCTGGAAAACGATAAATCAGCTGTTATTTGCAACTTTTTTTTTCACTGTTTATCCGAGATTCTAATGCTAAAACATGGGAGCGAGGAAGCTGAATGGCGTGACCCAGATAGCTTTTAAATTGAAGTAAATTATGAAATTTTATGAAAAGCGGTTGACATCTCTGCCAAGAGGCGAAAATATTTAATGAGAACTTTTTCTATCATATTAGAAGTAGATCAGGCCACGGTTCGAACCATGATTCTTCTATTATTAGCATACAATTTTCTACACTGTCTAACACAACATTTCGGACTTAGGAGTGTTTCAATAGGATGAGTATTCTTCGGAAATCATCCTAGAAGGTATATAGTCATATGTCTATTATATAGATATCTAATATTGTGACCAAACTCATACCCATACCTCAATTGTATTAGCGGAGACAGCTCCCGCTCTTATTGAAAGACCCTTTGCGCTGAAAATAAGTAAATGGTAGGAACAGTTTGATCGTTTCTCTATCTCAGATAATCCAAACATTAGCGATCCCCATTGCAAGCTCTTCAAAGATACGCCGCACTATGAATTTCAAGATAAGATCATCGGGTTTGACGGTTTTTGACAAAAAAATATCAAATATTATTCAGAACTCAGATATGGAATACGAGTATATATTAGCAAGACGGCAGAATAACTCTGAGCTCATGCGACTGATCGAAGTCAGTATACAAACACTTTCTCGAAGAGATACTGAGCCCAAGTGGCTTTTTGTTTTTATTTGATGGACTTATTGAAAAGCTTATTTTAACAGTGGCATGCTATCCCCGAGCACCGTCTTTATCCGAAACGGAGACACAAAGAAGAACTTTTCTACAACTGGAAGGTATTAAGACTTCACACACTCTATAATTAACGAAAAGAATAGAGATCCATTCACGGCCGAAGCGCTTTTTGGCGAAATCCCAACTCTGCAGAGCTTACAGCTCGCTTGATGTCCTCGACCTATTTGCTTAGCTCGAATAATCCCTTTCACGTCATTCCTGTTTAACGACAACATAGCTTTTTGAGAAGGAAATTTAATCTGATTTTGTCTACGAAAACATAATCGCAAATGTCTCTGATCTACGACTATCTTTACCTTCGTTTTTAAATTACTTAACGGGTGAGAAATCAGAGACCATAAAGGTTCGCGGACCTCTTCCTTCAATACTGACATAAAGTCGGATCGACATCCTTCCAAACTAAGCTCTTATCTGCACATACCTACATATCTGGTATATGAGGAAGATCTTCACATGTGTATATCTTTGAGAAGGCTCTCTTCAGGTCTAAAACTTTTAAAGGAAATAGTTTCTTGAATCTCGTAGATCATAGACGTGATTAACCTCGCTCAGGAGGAGGCAAAATTATCGATTATTATTATGTCAATGTTATCGCAGTCATCTAACAAGAGGCGCATGAAACGACATTTTTCGTCAAGGTTGAACCAGGGGAGAGATCTATAAAGTGGGCGAGTTTTAGTGGATATGCCAAGAGGGAATTAGTGTTGTACGGGCGCTTATTGCATGCTGGACATACATACGTTAAGTAAGTCAGGGTGGGGGTAAGTATTATAACGAATCAACAGGCCTAAGTGCACTTGATCGGAGCTACGTGATCGGTCAAGCTATACACGTATAACTAACAAAAATCAATCTTCTTTGCGCCAGAACTACTCGGCTCTCGTGGAGCAGCATGAAGTTTTTATCTACTATGTCTGATGGTTGGATTCCAACAATGAAGGAGAAAAAAAGAGAGATAATGTAGGAAAGGGATTTAGGGTCTGACTGTAGTTCGTTCTGCTCAGCGGTTTGGTAATATAGCGCCAAATTGAGGCCGCAAAGTCAAACAAAGCTTTAATTTCCGATACTAATCAACTACTAGAAGTAAAACATCACTTCCGTCATGTACCTCAGGAACCACCCTAGTTCGCTCGCATTCACACCACAGCGAAAGTGAGGGTGAAGCGGGCACAACACACACATACATACATTCACAACACTGGTTGGCGCGCTGTGTGCCAGCAACGACTTGAGGAAGTAATTTATGTACATACGTATGTATGTATATATTTATTTATTAGTATTGTTTGTGGCTATTGTTATTGTCTATTTAATTACTGTGAGTGGTTGTAAAAAATGTGTGACCTTGAAAACATTTACTACCGGGGCACACGGGGGAAGAATATATTTATATATATGTATAATGTAAGTGAGAATATGGAGAGAAACACGTACAAATTTACAAAACAACAAATCAAATTAAGAGATCAAGCGTCAGATTTATCGTGTATGTATGTATGTATAAACAGCTCATTTCTACCTTTTGAGATAGAAAGAAATATTTTCCTATAAAAATTGACACTTACACGAAGTGTATTTGCATAAGAATTAGTTAAGAATTCTTTTGAAGAGACAATAAACTATAGACTGCTATGTGTATAATCGTATGTAGGTATATATGTAGTTACAACGTTCATGATTGACGATTATCATTTCATTAGCGCATAATAAATCGCTTTTATTGACGTTATTAGTAAAAAAAAATATTTCGTTGTTGTTTTTTAAATTTTTTTTCGAAACATGATATTGAAAACTTTCACTTAAACGCTTATTAAATTTCCTACATAATCGCTTTAGCGCCTTAATGGAGCTCAATAAAGCAAAGTGTGATGCTAAAAAGAAAGTTTTGAGCATGTTTTCTCTGCTTTTATGGCTCTTTGTACTGAACGATTAAGAATCAAACGTTTTTTGTTTTGAAAAATAATAATAGCGAATTTACAGTGGCCAGCTGCGAAAGAGTAAGTCTGAGTCCGCTCATATAGGCATGATATGGTAAGATATTAACCATATGTCCAAACTAAATAGATAGGTTGAGTAAGAAATATAACCTCTATACAATTTTAATTTCAAAAATGTAATTTCTGTACGAAACTTCTCTAAATAAGCAGTTAATATCACCAAATATAGTATACCACATACAATGAAAATAATCGATATCGTATGAATTTAGTAGCAAAAGTTATGAAAATTTATATGCGGCGCAGAAATCAAAGTTTAACTATTTGTAGTGAGAATCATCGAAATCGAGTTATTATAACACACAACTTTCATATAACTGACAGTTTCGAAAGTGAATTTTTTGCCGAAAACTTTCAAAATTTAGCAGCCAAAATTTGGAAACTTGGTGTTATGCATGGTTATAACGGGTATTATATTGACACTGAAAATCACTTTAATAGTACGATTAAAACTTACAGCTGTTATAGAATTGATTGTTAAAAAACGCGTGTTTTGATCAAAATATTAAGGGGGTCTCCTCATCAGTAGCTTACAAAAAAAGAGGTTTTTCAGGATTTTTTTTGAACATGAAAACAACAAGAGAAACAAATGATCTTTTGCATATTTTTGAACATATATTTATTCAACAAAAAAAAGTTTATTGTATGTCAAAATAATTAAAAATGGCTGATTTATGAAAAATCTTGCGCAGCAGCTCGCGATTAACAACTCAAACTCCGTGCATGATTCAGCCCGTAATTTTTATCTGAAACAAAAAATGGAAATACTTCCTTGTTCAGAAGGCTTTTTTGCAGATCATAGACTATTATGGTGATTGAAAGTTGAAATTTTAACATTTTTGTCATTTTTTTAAAAAAGTACTCGATTTTTAGTGCTTTTTCTAAGAATAATTGAGTTGATAACATTGTAAAATAAAAATTTTTTAATAAATATTTTTAGTTCAATCTATGGACAATAAAATTATCTAAAAAACGGTGTCTTACTTGTATACATAGCTTTAATGGTTCATTTTTAATCGTGCACGGAATTTTAAAAAATACGGTTTTCGGGAAATAGGCTTTAAAGTTTTTAGTTTAGCTCGCGCTTGCCCCACGCGAGACTCTACTCAGATTTGTAAATCCTAAACGAGTTTGAGTTGGACTCTCAAAATTTGCAAGAATATTCTTTAATAATAATTCTAACGATTGAAGCAAAAAAAAAAAAAATCGATTTTTTGAAACTGACTGATGAGGAGACCCCCTTAAGAATTGAGCAGCTAAAATAATTAAATTCCGTGAAACACTGAAAATAATTGAAATCGATATTTTATAACCTATTACTGCCGTGCAACTGATTGCTCGAAAATCATTGAAATCGAATTATTATGACATAAAGCTGCCATAGAAGTTACTGTTCGAAAACGCGTTTTTTATTCAAAACTCTTGTAATAAATCAGCTACAAATATGAAACTTGGTATTATATACATATATAAATATAATTAGCGATTTGTAACCGCTGAAGCGATTTTTCGGCCGAGCTCCTCCTCCAATTTGTGGTTTTGCGTCTTGATGTCTTTCCAACAAATGGAGGGACCTACAGTTTATACTAAGCCGCCTCCGAACGGCTGACGGTTTTTTACGAGGAGGGGTGGACATTCCGAAATACACTCGGAGGGGTGGACATTCCCAGCCGAGGGGCGACCGTAATTAGAAAATTTAACTTAATTTTTTATTTAAATTAATTTTCCATACCTTTTGGATGTTGCTGGCACTGGGATATGAAACCGAGCCTTCCGAATGTCAGTACGCAATGCTAACCACTCGGCTATCGCGGCCATATATAAATTACAGTTATAATATGGGCAATAAATATAATATAAATTGAAGCATTATATAACTTGCAAAAAAAAATTAACTTTTTAGCTGAATTTATGCCAAATTTAATATAGGTATGTAACATCCAAACATAAAGGGTATATAGCTTTTGCTTGCTATTGTTGTTTCATTTAATAACATTTAATTTCTTATTAACGGCTTTTCCCTCGTCTCTATAACTTCACTTTTCCCTCAACGACTCCTCAAAACTCTTACCTTAAAGTGTTGTGACCCGCGGCTTCTGTACGTTGATCAGTACGCGAGATCAACGAAAGATCAGCGCGTTACAGAAAAAACAAAAACACATGGCATATACTCTACATATGCACATTACACACACATGTACGAGTATGTATGTATACATATGTATGAATATATATCATGAGAGCATCAGATAAAAAAGGCAAGCTTTTTTATTAAAACATTTTTATTGCCGATTTCCCAAGAACACGAGAAAAAACACAAAGACAAAGCGTAGCAGAGATAAAAGTCATAAATAGCAACAACACCAAAAAAAAAAACACAAAAAAACAGAAGTAGCAGAAAAAAGTTATGAAAAGAAAAAGATTAAGCAACTAAATCGAAAAAAAAGAAAAAAAAAATACAATCAAGAACAGCTTGAAAGAGCAACATACCAAATTGGGTCAACAAAACAATCTCACCTGGACCGCTGCCTCTACTCCACTCTACGCCACGTCTTGACATAGCGTCATGAGTGTTACACGCGCTCATATATGTATGTATGTATGTACATATATTTATTGGAGATTTTTTTCTTTCACATTTATAACCTCATAAGTAGGTTCGTTCTACCTCACATGACTGTCCGTCTGCTGTTGTTTTTCATAATTTTGCTCGTGTCGAGAGACTTTCTTTTAGTGCGAGTCAATTGCTACTAGTACAGGGTGTAGCAATAAATTTTTTTTGTGTTTTATTGAATTTTATTTTTGAAACATAATAATAATTATAATAAATTAATAATTTTAAACAATTTTATTTAAATATTTTTCGATTAATGATTACTAAGTGTTGTAAATTATTTATATAGATTATTATTAATAAAATTCTGAAAAATAAAATTATGGAATTGCTATTAATCAGGAAATTAAATAAATAGAATAGAATAGATAGAATAGAGTAGTAGATTTTTTTTTTTAATTTATTTTTTTAATTTTAATTTAATACATTTTTTGCAAATATAAATTAAACAATTACGTGATTGAATTAATCTTTAATTCTTTTAATCATAAAATTAAATTAATTACCAAACTATTGAAAAACTATTATAAATAAAAGAAAAATAGAGATCTATAATTAAAAGATATTGTGTATAATCAATTATGATTACTAAATATTTTTCTTAATATATTCGAAACTAAGTTAATGATTTTGATACATAATTGATACCAGTTGCGAAATTAAATTGATTAATTTGGCCGTTGAATAGTTAATTAGTATTCTTTCGTTTATATATTATATTTATAATTGGCGTTTAGTAACCGCTGAAGCGATTTTTGGGCCGAGTGCCTCCTCGAATTTGTGGTATACGTGATGTTTGATGTTTTTTCTACCAAATTGGAAATCTACAGTATCATAAGCCGCCTCCGAACGGCCCATAGAATTTTATGAGGAACTCTTTCATTTCATGTCGGAAATACACTCGCAGGGGACTTCCCTGTAGAGGCACCCTGACCTTCCGAATAGCAATATGCAATGCTAACCACTCGGTCATACAATATATGAGTACTTATTGGTCTACAAATAGCCTAATTATGCGATTAAACAAATAATATAAATAAATTTGGGATAAAAACAAGTACGAGTATATGTATGTATCTACATATATATATTAAAGTATAACAAATTTTCAAATTTTTCTGCCTAGTACATTCTAGAGTGGCTAAATTTGTCTTTTAGAAATGTGAATTAATCTTTTAAGAATTGTCTTTGTTTAATCCTTCATTGCGTTGTCAATTATATTTAAATATTTTCAATAAAACAAGAAGAAATCTTATAATTAATTTGTTTTGTGATTGAACAAATTATTTTGATTATGATCAAGGCCCATTCTAATTAATGCGGAAATTGATTTAGTCATTAGATATATTAGATTAGATATATAATTCCAATTAACCATGAAAAATTTCCCATTAATCTCATTACCTTCTCAAATTTTGTATTTCTTAAAAATTGTATTTTTCGTGCATTTGCCTTCTTCAAACACCCTGTACCATTACACTTATAATGATCTTGAGTTTTTGCGAAATTCAAGCATGTAATGCATAATTTCTTTTTATTTCTTATCTCTACCTTTTCATTGCGCATGCGCGTAATTACTTCTTCTAGGCCTCATAATATTGTTATTAGTTTTTTATTCTATTTTTGTTTCATTGCTTGTCGGCTAGCAGCGAGTCTAAGACTACAGAGATTTAGGCTTTTAAGATTATGTTATTGCTTTGAAAAAATTTAATAAATATGTTAATCTGCTTTGCTATAATAATTTTATGGCACATACTTTTTTTTAATTCATCTAATTAAAATAACAGTAATAATAATTTAAAATTCAACTTTTTTTACTGGAAAAGAATCCTCTTATTCGTTTTTCTTTGAGCTTTGGTGAGTGTTGTGGACACCAAATAAAGGGTAGCAATTCTCCAATTGATCCTCTAAAGGCTAAAACCACATTGATAAGCCCCGGTAGGGCATATGTATGTATGGGGTTTATATCAGATTGCATAATATTACAGCTAGTACAGAAGTCTATAACTACTTAGAGTATATGCGATTCATAGCATGCAGAAAATAGTCTCTTATGTACTTACTTAGAGGCGTATACACCTCTTACGCGATTTTAGCCGAATTTATAACATCGCGCCATTCATTCCTTTTTTCTCGCTGCTTGGCGCCAATTGGAGATACCCAGTAAAGCCCGCTCTTCCTGGTCTTCCCAACGTAGTGTAGGTTTTCCGCTTCCTCAACTTCCAACGGCGGATACAGCATCGAAAACTTTTATTTTTACCCATCCAAACCACATGACCTAGCCAGCGCAAGCGCTATTTCTTCATTCGCTAAACTATGCCAATGTGGCAGTATATATCGTACAGCTCATAGCTCCATTTGCTGCGGTATTCGCCATTACCAACTCGTAAAGGCCCATAAATCGTACGCGAAATCTTTCTCTCGAAAACTCCTAACGCCGACTCATCAGTTGTTGTTATCATCCATGCTTCTGCACCATATAGCAGGACAGGTTAATACTGGTTTCAAGATAGACGAAGGTATCTACGACTTTAAAGCTATGACTGTCAACAGTGATGCGGGAGCGGAGTCGCGAATGCGATGATTTCGCCTTGCACTCATTCACCAGCAATAAGTTAAAAGAGTTACGCGATAAGAAATCACCTTGTCTGAAACCTCGTTTAGTATCGAACGGCTCGGAGAGGTCCTTTCCGATCCTGACGGAGCTTTAATGTTGCTTAACGTCAGTTTACATAGTCGTATTAGTTTTCCGGGGATACGAAATTCAGACATAGCGGCGTAAAGGCAACTCTTATTCGTGCTGTCGAAGACGCTTTAAAATCGACGAAGAGGTGGTGGGCGTCGATCCTCTTTTCACGGGTCTGGTCCAAAATTTGGCGCATGGTGAATATCTGGTCTATGGTTGACTTACCAGGTCTAAAGCCACACTCATAAGGTCCAATCAGTTTGTTGACGGTGGACTTTAGTCTTTCACACAAAACGCTCGACGGGACCTTATAGGCGATATCAAGGATGCTTATCCCACGATAATTGGCGCAGACTGTGGGGTCTCCTTTTTTATGGATTGGGCAGAGCACCTTAAATTCCAATTGTGGGGCATACTTTCGCCCGACTGCAAAATAGCTGATGCATGCACCTTGCCTTCTCTGCCATGTTCAAATAGTTCAGCCGGTAGTTCGTCAGCTCCAGCCGCTTTGTTGTTTTTTAAGCGGGCGATTCTCGTTATTTTTTCTACAGATTCAGCGGCATCTTCTGGTTTTTCCGAGAATACACCGACAGGATCCCAATTATCTTTAAAAAGAGAGAGTATAAACCATAAAACCTCTTCGGGTCATATTTCGACCTCGATTTGCGTCTGGAAGAGTTTTGTTCTCACCTTGACAGTTTGTGTGTGATGGGAGGCTTAATAATCAATGCATTCTATATTCGAAATAATCTGCTTGGTAAAATTTTTCCCAGAAAGCTCGTCTTGTATCCATTACCAGGGACTTAAACAAGGCCTAATTCTCTCCAGCTGTTGGAATAACTCAGCAGATGAACCGTGGAGTAGCGTTTCTTTGCAGGTATTTCGATGGGTTTTGTGCTTTGTCCAAGTGGATTGGCTTCACATCTATTCCATCAACTTTGATTGACATGGGACTCGGTATTCGTCATGTTTTCTGGACGCCACAATTTTGGAATTTTCATTTTCACCATCAGAAATGATCTTCTGCACACGTATATGGCTTTTCCGTTTTCGACGCACGGTTTTGTATCCCCAAAGCAGATGTCGCGAAAAAGCGACTTTTTTTTATCCACAGTTGAGTGAGGTTTCTAGCTGTACCATTTATTCAATTCGATTTAATCGGAAACCAAAAATTTTGTATGCGCTGGGTCTCAGAAAGTATAATAAATTGTCGTACGGTTTAGCCATCCCATTAGATCAGGAATCATATTCAAATAGCAACCGTTGCCTTCTTCGTGCTTTGTTTTTTGAGTATGTGCTTCTTGTTTCTAGTAGATTCAGGCTTATCCAGACTTAGACAATGTGGCGATCCTACTGTAATGCTGACTTCGAGCATTAATCGAATGTCTGCCGTCAATCTATCCAATATAGTTTTGTTTAAAGTCTGATTTTTTCATTTAGAAAGTTCTATTGTTTCGGCGTAGTATTTCCAAGGTTTACATTTTTACAAAAACTGAGAGCACACCAAAGAGAGTTGTTGGCTTGTTACTTATCCGTTTCCTTCTTCATTCTATTTCCAAGTCAAGGGGGAGTCTTTTTCATTCAATCCTCTTTCTTCAATTTCCTCTTTATTAAAAACTAGGATTTACCTGTCGTAATAAATGGAGCTCAATCCCCTAAGGAGCCGCATAAAAAAATCGTCGTGTACTCCAGTGTATAGAACCGCCAGGCGGGAGTTGATACTTCGTGTATTCTTTCGGTTGGTTATATGGGGATGGCTTGGAAAATATTTATAAAAATTATTTCATAAAATGCTTAGGAATTACTCGATTACTAAATTGGGCGAATGAAATGTTAAGCGAATGCGATGTTGAGCCCAAAGAGAGTGAGAACTGTTTTATTGCGTACTAAATGAGTTAAACGTTGCTGAAGAGGAAACAAAGCTTCATTTTTCGAGTTCCCCTAGCAACGAGGTTAGTACTGTGAGAATTTTGGCGTCGTTAAATTCCGTAAAATATTATATTTAAATTAAATGACGAGATGTATGGTTGAATTTATAGCTTTGGCACCAATTTTTTTTTGTTTATTATTTTATTTTCTCGAATCTCTACTTAATAAAGCATATTTCTTTAATAGATTTCTCTTCTCTCTCTCTTTCCACTTGCAGTATTGTCCACCCGCATGAAACAATTGGCCCATTTACTGGACGATTTCAATTTTGAATGCATCGGTACAGCGCAAACAGATGACGAGAATGTCATTTGCGAAAGTCTGAAACATTTCGCCGCCATAATCGGGACCATCGAAGATGAGCGAGAAAAAATGGTGAGTAAAAGCAATCAAGCGAAAATACCAGAATATTTTCATGAGTGAGCAGGCAGGCGAGAAACCATAAAATTTCAAATTCATTACGAATTTCTAAACTAACCGCAGAAACTTTTTTAATAATAACTAAATGTTTAACTAAACATATATACTCGTACATATATTTGTATGTACAAACCTAACTAAATGACGCTTTCTGCACAATTTCTCACAGCTGACGCTGGCGGATCAACACATCATTTCGCCGCTGGAGGATTTTCGAAAGAAACACATTGGCGGCGTTAAGGAGAACAAGAAAAAGTTCGACAAAAAAACGGAGAAGTTTTGCCAGACACAAGAACGCTTCCTGAATATGTCAACAAAAAAGCCAGAGAACACAATACAAGAGGTGAGTGAGTGGCTAAGTGAACGGCGTGTGTACTCGTATGTAATAGTGTAAGTTATTGTGCATAAGCAGAAGGAATTTTTGTTGTGAAGTTTGTAGAGCGCCGGCGACTTTAGTTGGTGGATTTCGGAATTTATTAAAAGTGGCTACTATTTTCCAAAATTAAATATGTACTTTTTGTCTTGCAATTGAAAAAAAAAGTATGAATTTGGAGAATTTTGTGCCTTTATGGAGCAAAGTTCCGTTGAAACGTATTTAATAATAAACTTAGTTTGGTTTATTTTAGTTTACTTTAGTTTTTTATCACCACCAAGTGAAACCAGGTCCTTCTCCAACTGATCCTTTCAAAGAGTGAAGGTCTTCGCCTTCTTCTGTTTATCTCATCCATGATCTTTCCAGCGTAGTTACTCCTTCCTTTATTAATTCACTGACCTAAGACAACGGAGCTGTAATTCTCGTACAGCTCATTGCTTCGCTCGCGTTGCCAATACGCAAAGAACCGTAAATCTTCCGCGAAACCTTTCTTTCGAACACTTTCAAAGCCGACTCATCGGATGTGGACATCGTTCAAGTCTCTCTGTTTCACAGTATAGAAGGACGAGAATGGTGTGTGACTTGTATAGTCTTTGTTAATCGATGGAGGATTTTACTTTTCAAATGCATACTCAGTATAAAGTAGTGATCAAAGGTCTAAAGCCACACGGATAAGTTCCAGTCAACTCATTAAAGGTGAGCTTCAATCATTTGCATAGTACGCTCTCAAAGACCTTATATGCGATATTGAAGAGATCTATCTGGCGTCTCCCTTCTCATGAATTGCGCAGTGCATCAAAGCTTCCAGTCGTCGGGCATGCTTTCGCCCTAGCATATTTTGCAAAGAAGTTGATCCATGCATCGTGTCAGTTTTTCACCGTCATACCTGATTGCCTGGACCGGTAAACCATTGTTATTCGAACTTATTCTTAGTCGGGTAATACAACATCTGCCCCATCGTCATCGATTGGGGCTTCGGGCTCCCCGTCTTCGAGTGTTTCGATTTTACTGCTATTCATCAGGCTGGAGAAATGTTACCTCCAGAAGTTCAGTAAAATCTTGGCCGGAGTATGCTGCGGTCTTCACATTCATATTCAAGCTTTTCGATCTCTATTTTATTATATTTTTCTGTTTTGTCTGCAAGTCTCGTTTCCTTCTTCACCTCTCGATATCTATCCCATTTTGCGCGTACCATGGCTGATGAGTGCTTTTAGAGAACAGTAAGATAAGTCGAGTTGAAAATCGTTCAGTGGTCTGTTTTAATTGCAGGTTTCTGATGAACATCCGTTGTGTATGTTGACGAGCGATAGTGGTCCGACGCACTGTTAAGCTCGCGCGACTTAAACACGTCAAGAACACTGTATTCATGTCGTTCGCGATTTGGTTGCGCGACTTTCAATTTGATTCTAGTGCCGATACATAGTATTGCAGACAACAATATTTCGCGCCCCACCGAAGACGATTAGGTTCAAGCCATTTGAGGATGCTTCGTCATAGAGACTTAAGTTTCCGACTGTTTTGCCGAAGATACCTTCTTTGCCCCTCATAGGTGCGTTGATGCTAGTTAGCGTACTCCGTGGATTGCGGCTAAACATTCAGCCACTGGTAGAAATACATGGACTCAGTGAAGGAGTCTCTTTTGCACCACATATGCTTTATATGGTATCTGTAATAGATTTCACAAGGACCTAGGGACAGATGAATAACAACCAAAAGTTCCTCACGAAAACCCACCGGCCATTTGGAGTTTATTTATTTATTAAAATATTTTTAATTTTTTTTATTTTACATTATTCTAATTATATCATTTTGCATATTATTATTTTCTTCATTTTGTCCTATTTTTCGTTTTATTTTAATTTAATTATTTTTCTTATTAATTTTTTTTTTATTTTTTTAAATTAATTTTAATATTTTTTTTTAATTTTTGTATTTTATTTTTATGTACCAATGTTTTAATTTATATTTAATTATATTTATATAGTTTAATTTTTTATATTATTTTTTACGTAATTTTATTTTAATGTTATTTATGTTTTTATTTTTGTATTATTTTAATTTCATTTTTTATCTATTATTTTATTTTTGTTTATTTTGCTTCATTTTATTTTTTCTTCTAATTGTATTATTATTTGTTTCCTCAATATATTTATTTATCTTTTTTTATTGCAATTGACTTTATTTTTTAATTAAATTCATTGTATTTTCTTTATTATTTTAGTTAGTTTTGTATTAATTTTTATGTTAATTTTATTTGAATTTAATTTTATTCTGATTTCTTTACTTTAATTAATTTTTTTTTTTACTTTACTTTAATTTAACTTCGATTTACTTTATTTATTTTTTTAATTAAAGTGATTAAATTAAGTTATTGTTTTATTTGTTTTTATTACAAATTTTAAAATTATTTTTTCTCACTTCAATTATATTTTATTTTTATTTTATTTCATGTTATTTAGTTTTCTTTTGGTATGTTCTTAATTTTTTCGATTTTAAATATTTTTTTTTTTTTTTGTTTTAGTGTAATTCAATATTAAACACTTTATTCGCCTACAAATTTTTAGTCTCCCCAGTGCCTCTAAAGTTATATTATATAATTGCAATTTCTATGAAAGAGTTGAAACGGAAAATGTAATAAATACGAAATTCATTCGGCCGCCGGCTGTGGGCTTCCTTACTATGCCCATGAATGATGCCATCCATCGTCTGCTTACCACTTAAAAAGTTTCAGATTTTCCACAGCAACAGATTTTCCATGGCTACTCACTTGAACTTTTTCCATTTTCCAATTTCAAATAAATATGTTTGTATAATATTTACACAATGCACAAACGCTCGAACAAATTTCTGCATACATATACTTACCATATACGATGTGGCAGACAGAAACTAGTAGTAAATAGTTTTTGCTGCCGCCAAAGTTCCATGACCTGCGCCAACAAAGAATTGCATTACTGCCCTCATACTGAAACTATTTGTCATATATACATACATGTGCAAATAATATATAAATACAGGTATGTAATATGAATATATGATATTGGTTGTTTGTAAACGACACTCATTGTATGCAGTCAGTGTAACCCACTCAACCCAACCGAAAAGTATATAGACTTTGTAGTACATATTCTATATACATATATATTGACAGGAGTAAACTCCTCCTTATTGTCGTTTACCCGTAAGCCGCCCAAATGTGTATACTTGCACTTATTTACAGTAAATACCACAACCAGCACAAATGTACGTATCTATTTATAACTACCCATGTTTACCTATATACGAGCACAACTTTGCAGAACTCGACACTATTCAGCCAGGACACCTACTGGCACAACTATTCATCCATATTCAAACACCCGCACACTCGGAGCAACACCCGAATCGTGTTATTCTCACAGCCACCCACCCACCCATTCTCCTTTTATGCAGGTTTGCATAGTTCTTTGTATTTGTGCATGTCCGTAGAGTAGCAACCCTGCAGGGAAGTTGAGTGAACTCGCATTGATTGTCGCTTCAGAAGTGTGCTTTTCAGAATTGTTCGAAGATCTGATGATGAGAACAATGCTTCGACGTCTTACAGTCATTCTAATTTGAATCAATTTAAATTGCTTAAAAGAGCTGGATTTGATCAAGAGTCAAGCACGCCATCCCATTTAGGTGGGGTCGGCAATGCTATAGTATTGTATTCAGCTGCGGCGAGAATAGGTACTTCTCTAGGCTATCAAATCTTATAACCCAAACTGATTTTTTTTTATCCTATAAGGGAATTTCACTCTTGCAATAATCCGAACATATTTTCGAAGTTATCAATGAACCCATACCCCTACTCAGTATATCGATCAAGATGGCTTAGAAAATTCAGAAATCAAACATCAACTCTGGCAAGACTGTAATTTCACAGCATTTCTGAGATTGGAATGTTCTAGGTAACTGCCACAATAGTTACCTCCGCACAATGCCCTGAACGTTACCTTTTATTTCTGAACTCGCCGTTGGCTTTGGTCTAAGTTTTCTCACGTTTTACTTAAATAAAAGCTTGCCCAAAAAGCTTAAACTGAAAAGTCGTCATCTTCGTTTAATTTTTTCTACTTGGTTTGAACAGTTCCCCAGTCTTTGCGGGTATTTACAGCTTTGCATTTGCATTTGATGTTACATAACTGTCTGTGTTTGTATAGCTATAACGTCTAATACCGTTAAATTGCAAATATTTGACTAGTTTTCTGTCGTAAGAGCTTTGCCTTCTATGTTCTCCCGTTCCTTCCTATTTGTGTCGCCTCCAGCCAACTGCAGCAAAACTCCGTTTTTCACTTAGCGGCTCGTATTGCATAATTTTAGGGGCTGCATGCAAGTCATTCCCATCTAATGTCTACCTGCATGACCGCATAGTTACCTCCTGCTGGTGGTGACAGTAGGGTTACAATTGCGAAGCCGAGTTTATCTAATGTTTTTACTGCGTACTTGACACTGAACTGGGTGATTACAATGGGACAGAACTGGCATTAATCATTTGGTTTGAGAAAGGCTATAGCAGAAGTTCTGGATCCTCATTCGCTCCAGCTTAGAATGCCGTCTAAAGTAGTGCGTAAGCTTTGAACATCTGACGTTAAGTTTAGAAAAGTTAAGGTTTCTCACTTCATATGAAAATGCCCACCTAAAGTTCTTGTAGACAGATAACCGAATCATAAGAACCTACAGGAGATAAATAACTTTATAAGTTATAAGCTGTTCAAGCTTCTTTCGTTCTTCCAGTATGAAAATCCGACATCAAAAGTCACAGTCACACCGAGTAAGTTTTTTGCTCTCGCCATACTTTATCCGTTAATATTTACACGGTTCCCTTCCTTATTATTTTGAGTTTTTATATAAACTGCTCCATTGTTGATACTTATTTGCTTTATTTACATTTTTCCACTTTCTTCGTATCTAGGAGATCCACAATAGACATTCTTTTTTATATCCACTCTTTCAGGTAAATCCTTTTGATATTTGCATTTAAAGCCTAAACACTCAACTTAGGAATAGCATAAGGAAAAGGAAAGGGGATGTAGAGAACAGTGTGAAAATAGAATGCATAATTAATGAGAAATCAGTATATTTACCTGCTGCAGTCTGCCGTTTCAAATGATGGCATGAGGGTCCGATTGAAAATGAATTTGAGTTTTAAAATATTAATGGGCTAATAATAGTTCCTCTGAACAATTGAAAAATCTTTCTCGCGTCGCCTCTACGCTTAACGTTTAACTCAGGAACTCCACCAGGGTTGCAATTTTTCTTCAATTAAAAATAAGATTAATGGTAAATTACAAAATTAAAAATACCGTTAATTTAATTTAATTTAATTCTTATAGAATAAAATTCTAAATTAATAAAATAACCTATAGCACTAAATTTAATTTAATTAAAATAAGATGGAAAGAAATTTAAACGGAAATAAATAAAAAAGAAAATCATACAAAATGAATAAATTTAAAAAAAAATTAAGAATAAAACATCAAGTTAAATAATTAAGATGCCCTAGGCGCTGAAGCTGTTCTGTTGCTCCTGCCAGGTAAAATCATGAATCGGAGCTTGTTTCCTCGTCATTTACAGAAGCTCTTGCATTCTTCTAGCAGTTAAATATAAATAAATGATATTGAAAGAAATTGAATAAAATAAAATATAATTAAATAAAAAAATTAAACTTATGTAATAAAATTAAAATAATAAAAAGGAAAATTTAATTAAATAAAATAAAATAAAATAAAATAAAATAAGCAAAAGCAAAATTACCAAGAGTAAAACAAATAAATAAAGTAAAATAAAATAAACTAACATAAAATAATGAAATGAAATAAAAAATAGAATAATATAAATAAAATAAAGTAAATTGAAATAAAGTAAAATAAAATAAAATGAAATAAAATAAAATAAAATAAAATAAAATATAATAAAATAAAGTAAAAAAAAAAAAATTAAGAAAAAATAAAGTAAAACAAAAGAAAAAAATTAAAAAATAGATAAAATAAAATAAAGTAAAATAAAATAAAATGAAATAAAATAAAGTAAAACGAAATACAACAAAAAGGAAAAAAAAATTATAAATAAAATAAAATAAAATGAAATGAAAAAATTAAATTAAATTAAAATAAAATATAATATATAAATATAATATAAAAAAAATAAAATATAAAATATAAATATAATTTAAAAAAATAAAATATAATATAACAGAATATAATAAAATAAAATCAAATAAAATATAACAAAATATAAAAAAAAAATCAAAGAACTAAACAAAATAAAGAATTAAATTAAATACAATAAAAAAGAATGAAAAATACAGAAATAAAAAAAATAAAAGAGTAAAAAACTTAAAAAAAATAATGTAAATGAAAGAATTGAAATGAAATGACATTGAGTTGAATCAAATTAAATTTAATACAATAAAAGGAATTAAAGAATACACTATAAATCAATTAAATGATAAAACAATATATTTGTGTTATTTTGTAAAAATAAATTTTTAGAATAAAAATTAAATTCAAATTATCTTGCGTTTTTGATTTCATACTTTCATAGTAATGTCGAATAAAATAAAATAGAATTTAAAATAAAAAATATAATAAAATGATATAGTAAAAGAAAAAAAAATATCAATTATTAAGCTAAACATAAGTTTAAAATCAATTAAATTTTTTAGTATGCTGTATAGAGGCCATAAATCTTTAAAATATAAGTGTTGCTCCAACTTTACACACTCGCAACTCCGAAACTCGCCTTACAAGTACTTTATTGCGATTTCAGATACTCCGCCTTATGCCTCACCTACCTTGGTCGTCATTAAAAGCATCGATTTGTTAACTTCCACTTGAATTATGTTTTAGGCCGCCACTCGCTTCCGTGCCATGCTCTCGTTTTTGTTGTTGTTGCTGCTGCTGCTGCTGTTGCATGCCTTTTAACTTAACATAGGCCAAAACACTTGTAAACTTGAAAATTTCGAACATTGCTTGATTGCTGGCTGCCCTCCTTTGCCGGCGTGCAGACGTACACACTCGTACATACATAAATGCATATACATATACATATATGTACATACGTGTATACACAAATATGTGCAAGTGCAGTTCGTCTGTGCATTTGTTACTTTAATATCCAAAACCAATCGCTTTGGTAAGTGCAACGCCACCTGCAGCACTTGCGCCACCAACAAGCAGCACCACTACCACCTGGTGTTCATGCAGCCTCCACTCCACTACAATAGCTGGTCAGCCCAACCATCTCAGCCGTACTTGGCTCTGGGTTGTGTGCCTATTAACAGTTTAAATGATGTTTTGTTGTTGATATTAACTGGAATGCGTGTTTTTACTATAAATATTTTGTTTCGTTTTATTGTTGTTGTTGCTCTGTTTTTTCTATGCTGCAACACGCCCCAAAAAATAAATCGATAATGCAATTTGGCTTTGCTGTGCTCGGCTCGGCTTGGCTCGGTTGGCTTAGTTTGATTGATTTTCGTTAATTTGTTGCATAAAAATTATTGGTTTTTGTTTTTGTTTTTTTGTGAATTTTTTCTCTTTCTAATAATTAAAAACATAGTTTTTTGTTGTAATTTAGTACCCCAGCGTGTTAGTAAATTGAATCAGTAGTATTTTTTCTGTTGTCGTTGTTGTTTTTATGTTTTTATGTACCGACCTAATTGTAACGGTGTTCCGTTCTTTCAAAATCTTAACAAATTTACAGTTAGCCCAAGAGAGGAATTTACAAAAGTCTTCTTGGGAATCAGAGCCACCTCAGTCCTCAGATTACATCTAGGGTGTCTAAAGAGTACTAGATACACATTACCAAGATATTTCTTATGTGAAGACAATTCAAACAATAGTTATAAACAGTTCGGTGCTTTTTTTTGGTCGAAATATTAGTTTTTTTCTCAAATGCTTTAAAATTTCACAAAAAACAATATTTTTTAAAATCCCTCCGTCATTCTCTAGCTATTCTTATGTAGATAAACAAAAAAAAAATATTTTGTTTCAGATTTTATTATGCACCTTGTGTGCTGCAAGTCGTGGAGCTCCTAGAAGAAAAATCACCTTAATTTTTTTTCCATTTAAACATCTTAAAAAAAGGCGTTTTTATGGGACTAATCCTGTAACAGTCAATCATTCACAATTTTTGTTTCGTCAATTTCATTCCGGTAAGCCAGTAAAGCTTCCAATGTAGGCTGAAACATCGTCGAATCATTACTCCGAAGTTTAAGGTTAATTCCTTTGTTGCACTCAGAGGGAGTTCACATTTCTTTACCGAGCTTCTTTCCTCAAATCCAGCACTGCAATTGAGTTTTTCTCCACCCACTTCGCAGGAAGAGGATCTCGTGGGCAATTGGCTCTTAAAGATCAGTTCGGAACCGGCTTCACAGAGGGTCTTTTGAGATTCCGCCTTTAATCTCACTTCAAAATTTAAACTTTATGTGATGCCTAGATTGAATTTCACCCACTCAGCTTTCTAAACTTTTCCTTAAACTTTGTTGGTAGTGCACATATGCTCTTTTCGGTAGAACCTTTACAAAATCGACAGAAAGTGTAAGGTTTTAGTTAGTTTTGAAGCTGGATTTCATTCAGTGGAAGACCTAAATAGGTCTCTTATGCTTCTAATTATCATCGGGACTAAAAGTTTTTCATGTTTGTATGTGTACAAGCTAAACTTGGGGTGAGGTCTTTTCCAAATTTCTACGTGAAGTTCTCGCGGAAACTGCCGAACCGTCGAAATTTTTCCTTTAAAAACTAATTCGATTTAGTTGAGGGACTTTAACATAACTCTAACCTTCAGACTTCACTGAGAGCCTTCAGAGGGAGTTCTGTACAACTCGAGTCATGAATGTTAAATTTGCAGGGTTGACTTCGCTATGCGATGACCAGATAAGATGGGTTCAGAGGGTTCCTGGCAAAAACTCTCACCGAACTAGGGTTCGTACTGATATTTCTCACCGTGCAACTGCCCAACTAATCATTAAATATGCATGTACAACAACTTGCTGGTAAATTAACAGCTGCAACAACAACAACACCAACAAGAAAATTCAGTTAATTCGCCGTCTCGCCAGCCAATGTAGTAGCGGTGGTGGGCCGTGTCCATTGTTGTGTTAATGTCATGAGTTTTTGTTGTTGGTTTTGTTGTTATATTAACAAATAATGTAGTTGATTGTTGTTGTGCTGTTGTATTCATGTATGTTAGTTCAATTGATTTTTGATTACATTTAAATTACAATGAACTGTTTGGCATGGCGTGACGTGGCATGAGGCATGAGGTAGGCAGGCGGTGGAATGCCGCCCCAAATGTACGATGGACGGGTAGCCTAAATGTACATACTTATGTCCGTGTGTATTCTTGCGATTGATTGCTCGTTTACGCATTGTTGTTGGTCATTTCACTTCCTCTTTTCCTTCATCCCCTCGACGTGTATCTGTACCTCGCCGCTGGCTTGCGCCTGCTGATAATGGAAGAACAAGCATCCGCTGGTGTTTGCTTTTGCTCTTGGCAAAGATATGCGCTTGTAGATATGTATGTATGTATGGGTTGTTATGGTTGCATTTTTGCGTCATATTCGTGGAATTCCGTTACAATTACAATTATCTATTGTTTGTGCAACATATATTTTGTAGTTGTTTGGTATTTGTTGTTTTGCAATATTTTTCGATCGCATTTTTTCCTTCGCCACAACAACAATGCATGTATCGATATTTCTCTGATTGTTAGGAATATTACACATTTTGTTGTAGCTTTTTACTTGTTGTTGTTGTTGCTGCTTCACAAATGGAGCATTGCCTATGCATCGCTTTTACTCTTCGCCATGCAAAAATCCGGTGCTCTGGTTTTCTTTCGTTAAATAAAGAAATTATGTAGAATAAAAGAAAAATGTTGAGTAATGGGCGAAATTGTTCGTGCCTCTTTTGCATTTGTAGTAGTGACACATTATTTTTGTTCTCAAAACATGTAAAACTTCATCTAAACTATTTCTGAGTTGAAAACCCCAAATATATCCTCCATATTTCGTTGATCAAATCGAAAAAAAAAATTCCGCATGTCAATCCAATTTCACTTAGAAGTAATGCTGCAACTACCCATCGCATGTACCTTCCGTCCATAGCAACCTATCTTATGAGAGCGCCATGCAAATGAAAAGTTGTCACCGCTCGCCCATACCGTTACTAACGGTTGTCCCACACAAAATACTCGTGTTTGTATATTCTATTATGGTGTTATGTTATGGACGGAAGGTACGTGCAATGGGTAGTTGCAGCATAAGGTATATCACGTGATGATGTCACTGAGTTCGCCTAACGAAACGTACATATCTGAAGAGGCTTCTTTGATCAGTTGAGTTTGAGATCTCCCAGGAATAGGTGGTTAGTGTTATAGGCCATACTTTGTATCTAGTCTAGATGTAATTCAAATTGTTAATGTATTCAGACCTTAGTTCCACCATACTTATACGAGTTTCACGAAGCAGCCCGTGCTCTTCATCTGCAATGAGTGCAAATTGGCTGCCAGGTTTCGTCATTCAGACGAAGGCCGAATTGAAATATGCTTTCAAATACTCCATGCAAATGAGGTTCGCTATCATATTCCTACAATTTAGTGGGCCTTCCTAATATGAGCGGTAAGTATGAGAAATACACTCGGTCGCAATTAAAAAAGTAATTTTTTATGCTTTTCGAACCAGGAGTCGAACCCTAGCCTTCCGAACGGCAGTGCTCAATGTTAACCACGCGGGTATTGTGACTAAAAATCGCTTAAGCGGTTGCAAAGCCCCAAATATATATACATGTATGTATAATTGTTGTGGGATCTACTAAAGGCAGTACATAAATCGCCCTCAACCATTCGCTTTAGACAATCTCAGATAATTGGCTTACAAGGCCTCAATACACTGCTAAAGATTTGGCGAATGTAGCCACGTTTGTTTGTAAACAGTTTTACCTTTATCCAATTCTCCAGATATTGAATCCAAAGATTCCTTTTATGTGGGAAGCATCTCTGTACTCATTCGGCATTTAACTCAGGATCGGTGAAAAAACATAAATAAAACGACAAAGTAAAGAAAATAAGTAATAAACCGACAAAATGAGACTTACATAAAAATTGCACATAAAAAAAGTAAACGAAAATTAAAATTAAAAAAAAAAATAATAATTGAAGTCGCCATCAATTAATTGAAATAAATAAATATGTTTAAAATGAATAAATAAATAAAAACACGAATCAAATAAATGGAAAAAAATAAATAAATGACGTGAAATAAAACTTAATAACAAAAATAAAATGAAAAATAAATAATAACAAAATAAAAAAATAAAAAGAAATAAAAAATAAAATAAGAAGATACAAAATGTAAAAAAAAAAACATGGAATAAAAAAGAAATTAAAAATAAAATAAAATAAAAAATAAATAAAAATTAAATTAAAAAAAAATAAAATAAAAAAATAAAATAAAAAAAATAAAATAAAAGAAAAACAAAAAAAAAATAAAAAATAAAAGAAAAACAAAAAAAAAAATAAAAAATAAAAGAAAAACAAAAAAAAAAATAAAAAAATAAAAGAAATAAAAAATAAAATAAACGAAATAAAATAGAAATAAAAAATAAAGTTAAAAAAAAATAAATAAAAATGAAATTTAAAAAAAAATAGAAAAGAATGAAATAAAATAAATGTTTAAAAATAATAAAATGTTAAAATAATAAAAAACTAAATAATGATATTTAAAAATAAAATTAAATCTATTTAAATTAAAAAATATAAAAAAGTACACCGAAAAGAATTAAATAAGCTGAAAAAATAACACAAAATAAAATAATAAATAAACGAAATAAAAGAATAAAATAAAATAAAAGAAAACATTAAAATTAAATAATAAATGAAAAACAATAATATAAATTAAAACAAATTGAAATAAAATGAAATGAAAACTAAATAAAATGAATTAAAGAATAAAGCTAATTAAATAAAATTTATTTTAACTTAATTAAAAAAATAAAATAAAATAAACAATCATCAAAATGCACTGAGTTTAAAAAAATTTGAATAAAATCAAATGAAAATAAACTAAAGGAAAATAAAATAAATTTGAAAAATATATGTATAATTAAGAAATAAAAATGTTACAATTTAATTAAATAAAATTAAGTGCCCTTTTTCTTGGACTACTCCATGCGTTGTAACAAATTATGTTAGTTTGCCTACTTGCCACACTCACACAATTCTCGCACAGACTTCTCGCTGTTTTGTTTTTCTTATTCATTATTGAAATTGCTACCATTTGCTAGAGTTGTTGTTAGTTGTTGTTTTACATATTTTTCTCTTACAAAATTTGCTCAAGAAATTATTTAGTTTCACATGAAAATGCATAAATGCTGTTGCTACTTGCTGCTTGTTCCATTTGCTCCCATTACGCCCAATTTCTCAGTGTGTAAAAGCTACTAGAGTGCCATGCGAAAACATTTTTACATTTTGCCACAAGCGAGATAATGATGTTGCAAGTTGTCTAACATAAAATAGCAAAAAATGGGGAGAAAGAAAAAAATATAAAAAAATGAAAAAAATTACAAAAATATGTTTAGTGGCATGAGATATTCGCACTTGCAGCACGCAGCTACACACGTACTTACATGTTGTTGCGTTAAATGCAATTGAGTTGAATTGCTGCATGTTGCATGCTGTGTGACGCTTGTTGGTAGGAAATGCAGAGGCAGCGAGATTATCATGCATTTCTTTACATTCTTTGTGATTTTTTTACTTTGTAGTTTTTTATTTTATGTTGTTATGTAATTAGTGGCATTCGATGTTTGTTAGCTCCAATGTTGCCTCATCTCATCTAAATCCACATCGCGCGGCGTTTCATAGTTTCTGCTCATCCATCACCTGTTATGTGCATTTCTCAGCTGCTGCTGTGGCAGCTTATTCTGCCAACGTGCTTACCTGGAAAATGCGGTTATTAGGCCACTAAAATACCTATTGACAGACTAATTTCAAAACAAAGAGACATTTAGTTATTCTAAAAAATTCACCTA
This sequence comes from Ceratitis rosa, assembly GCA_037013455.1. Taxonomy (NCBI): domain Eukaryota; kingdom Metazoa; phylum Arthropoda; class Insecta; order Diptera; family Tephritidae; genus Ceratitis; species Ceratitis rosa. The sequence continues at coordinate 4,814,697 of JAWMAG010000055.1, forward strand.
TATTTTCCTCTTGAAAAGAATTGAAAAAACTGAAAATTTCTATAAAATTACTCGAAATATATTTCAAGTACCAAAATGACAAAAACACTTCTGAGACCACACACACAGCAGCTTTGCTCCACCCTTGTGAGCAACTTCCGACATTTTGTTTTTAGTTTTTCTCACACTTCCTTCATTCTTTCCTTATCATTTTGAGTAGCATCTTTTACCCGTTTTTTATAGGTTTTTTTTTGCTATTTGTTCGTTCAAACCATGCACTGCAATGCACTCTGTCACTATTTTAGTCGGCAAGAAGCGCCTTAGAGTGATAAATTACTACTTCAAGCGCACTTGAGACTTGAGGCTTTCAGCTGTCAAATGGGGTAAAAAGAAAATAAATAATATTCCTCCCGCTAAAGGATGTTAGATTTAAGTATGTGAGGTTCCTAGAAATATGTATGTATGTACTTTTGATTATTTATGTATAAGCTCAGCATATTTAATTCAAAAATATTCACACACGGCCTCCTTATGTCATTGAATCTTTTTTAAGAAACTGCCAGTTGAGCAGATCAAAGTCAAATGAAGTCTTTGATAAATATTCTTATCAGAGAGTGGCATTTACTGCTAGTTAAGAGACTATTTTGCTTGAAAAAGGATAAAAAGGGATCTTGAAAGCGCTGCAAGTAGTTAAAGAACTGGGAATCGGATTTGCCACTCTGCGCAGCGAGCGGAGGAGAGGAGCTACTGCAAGATTTTTAAAGCTTTGCAACTCCGTCTGAAGAAAATTAATCGAGTTCAACATATTTCTCGAAAACCCCTTCATCTATCCGCTGTAATGTGTGTTCTGTAAAGCAAAAATTAGCCTGGGCTTCCAGACCAAATGGTACGAAATGGTATGAAAACTCAAAATTTGAGGTTAGGCAACATCTGCCCACCAAGATTGGATCGGAAACCTATATTAGGGATTTTAACCTAGACTGTTCATTCCAAGAATACTTTGAATTATTTGCACTTCTGGGCGAGGCTCGATTGAAATGAATGTGATAATTCAATGAGATGTATAATTCTTCATAAGTAGGGGATGGTGGAAAGCTTTCCCCGTCACCTTCGAGGGTGATAGATTGTATGCCTTCTCCAACATCATAAATCTGCTCAGTTGTGTTGTTAAGACGATATAATTGTATAATATATTAGCTAAGTGTATTAACTTAAGCTTGTAGAGCTTTTCAGCAGTTGTAAGTCTTGGATTGATGATTCGATAACTTCCGAAGTTGGATCAGAAATGGTAACGACAGCTGAGTAACACACTTTGAAGTGAAGAGCTTGATATAAAGGCTCGAAGAGAATCGGGTTGGGATGTTTCTAGTCAACCGCGGTGTACTCCTGGACGGATGGATCGCTCAATACTAGTGAAACATAGGGCACATTTTGTCGACTTTAAGGCTTTAGGGATTGATAGGTGGCGCATCGCATAAGCCCCTTCAGACTTCATCAGGGAGAAGAAAGAAAAATCAAAGCATTTTCTCTAACTCTCTTCGAACTCGATAGTTACTGCGCTAATTTGAGTGGTGCATACATATGTACATATACGTATGTACATGTGAATGAAATGTAATCCTAAGTGTATATTTTAAAACCTCTTCAGCTTGTTTTTCCTCTTCTTCTTCCTTGCAAATATTGACCGCCGTCGTCGGGTTCAATGTCCGCCCGTTCATCGCATAAAACATTTGAGTTGAGCTGAGTAATGAATGTCAGCGTTTTTATTGCAAATGACAACAATCATTCATTCGATTCGATTTTAATTGTCAGGTCAATGTTTTTAATTTTTATTTTTACCTTTTCGTTTTCTTCTTTCCTTATGTATTTTTGTTTGGAATGCATTTTTATAATACATCGTAGCATATTGCACACTTGTCGCTTTAATTTATGCTGACAGGTTTTTATTTTGTTTTGCTTTTATGCAAATTGTATTTAAATACCTTTGTCTCATCATACATATGCATACACATACATATGTACATACGCATGTGTATGCATTTGAATGTGGATATTATTGTTTTCAGTTGATTGCAATTTGAATTATTATGCGATGTAGATTTGTATGTCAAATCAATTAAGCGAATATGAGAAAAATGATAGAATAAAATATCTGTAAGTAAAATATGAATAATGAAAAGTTCGAAAATAAAGGGTTCTCCAATAAGAGTGCTTGAAAAATTATAAATAAGAGAACTTTAAAATATATATAAAATAAAGAAAAATTAAATGATTGAAATAAAATTAAAATTAAATAAAAGAGAATAATAATATAAATACAAATAAAAGAAATCACAAAAAAATAACTAAAACTTAACAAAACTAAATAAAATAATTAGAAAATTTAAATGAAAAATTAATAAAAGATAAATTATACAAATAAAATATAGTAAAATAAAATACGAGTATATTAAATCATAATGAAATAACCGAAATAGGATAAACTAAAATAATTTGAACTAAAACATACAAATTGTGAAAATTAAATTAAATCAAATGAAACAAAGCAAAATAAAATAAATTAATTTCAATCCAATAAAATTAACACAAATAAAATAAAGAAGACAAAAAAAATCTTAACAAAAAAATTAAAAGATATGTATTAAAAAAGAAAACAAATTAAGCGAAAATTTTGCAAAATAAAAAATTAAAATAAAATAGGGTAAAAAGAAATGAATTAAGTTAAAACGAATTTAAATAGATAACATGCATTAAATTAAATTGATTTAAATAAATCCAAAATAAAATATGAAATGAATTTCAGAAAAAATTTAAAACTAGATATAAAATTAAATTAATTTAAATTAAATGAAATAAAACATTATAAAATTAAATATGAAATCATCGAAATAAAAAGTATAGAATAAATTATAGTGAAGGAAAACTAAATAAAAAAGTAAAGCAGCTAAAAAAAAATAAGATAAAAAGTAAAATAGGAAAAATAACAAACTATAATAAAGTAACAAATAATTTATTATATATACCTATATATCTGGTAATGTGGGTTCTTCAATTTAATATATTTTTATTTGTACAAAACGTCTGTTCGACGCGAACTCCAAATTACAACTTAACTTCAATAAATGCGCGAAGTTATGAATAAACGAAATAAGCAAATAACATCAGGTGATCAATAAGCTATGTAGTTCATTGTAATATGCTAATAGCTTAATTGCTAGGTAACAGAGAGATAGCAATAGTCTAACTGAAAATAGGAATTAAGGAATATGAATTAAAGGATAATGTAAGATAACTTAACCCTTAGTTGAATACAAATAAAGGAATTTAATATTAACCCTTGTTAATAATGTAATGTTTTTAATCTTAGATTAAAGTAAATAGAAATGAATTAAAATTGAAATAATATAAATTATGATATTATAAATATGAAAGAAATTGATTTCATGAATTGAAGATGTAATGTGGGTGTCGCCACGTATATACGACGTGTGATCAGAAAATAACCGTTATTTTAAATTTTTTCAAAAAGTATTTATTTTTTAACTACAGTGGCGGACTAAAGTCTACATACGATCCATTTTTTGGGAATTCAACCCGTCCTATAGCTTTCACAGAAAAAATAATGATGCAGTTTTGTTTTAAATTCAAGTATATAACAAAAACTAAAATTTCTCATTTATTCAACATTAACTTTCAAAGTTATTAACAAAAAATGGAAAAAAGGCACTGACAAAAGTGAACATACGATTTTTTGCTTAGCTATTCTAGGTAATCATATTAATTTTAATAACTAAGTTAATATTTTGTTGGGCCACCATGCGCATCGATCACCGCTTGCAAGCGTCTAACATTGAAAAAAACCAAATTTTCCAGCTCTTCTCCTGTAATGTTTTGCCACTCTTCTTGAAGTTTCTCTCTGAGCTTTGATGCATTACTTATAGGGTGTTTTCGAATTTTCCGCTCCAATATTTTCCATACGTGCTATGTAATATTCAATTCCGGGCTTTGTGGTGATGAGTGCAACTGCCGCGGAGCATAATACAGCAGCCAATCCTTTACAATTTGCGCTGTGTGCTTAGGATCATTATCCTGTAGAAAGATCCAGCTCGAGCCAAGGCACAGTTTGTCCACAGATAACTTCAAATTATTTTCCAATATGGTCTTATACTCGAAGCGATCCATATTTCCTTCAATAAAGACCAATTTACCCACCCCAGACGCTGCAACTGCTCTCCAATCCATGACACTCCCACCACCATGCTTTAAGGTCGAAATAAGGTGCCTGGGATCCATGGCAGTAATGGGTTTTCTCCAAACTTTTGCTCTGCCATCGCATCCAAATATGTTATATTTTGACTCATCCGTAAATAGCACGCTTTTCCAGAACTCATGATCCTTCTTTAGATGCTTTTTAGCGAACTCCAACCGATGTGCGCGGTTTTTCTCGCTTATGAGAGGCTTCTTGCGAGGAGTTCTGCTGTAGAATCCTTCGTTGTTAAGAGTTCTTGTTATTGTGCGTAAGTGCACAACAATTTGGGATCATTTCGCTAGCTTCTGGGCCAAATTGGTAGCATGTACCTTGGAATTTTGGCTTACTTTATTACGGATGAAAGAGATGTCCCTATGGGTAAGCTTCTTTGGACGGCCACTTCACGGCTTACTCTCGAACGAGCCCGATTCTGCAAGTTTTTATAAATTGTTTGCACCGTCGCTTTTCTTAAATTTAACAATTTAGCTATTTTGCCGAACGTTTTCTTATCATTTCTGTGTTTTATAATCAATTTTTGCACAGCCACCGGGATTTCCGTTCCTGACGACATTTTCGCGATTGTATTTCTTTTTTCAAATGATGGAAAACAATAAAGATAAAGCCAAATACCAAGAAAAGTATAGAAAGAAAAAAAAAAACGGTACTTGACCGCTGAAAACAATAGCTGAAGTAATAAACGAAACAAATTAATGAAACGTATGTTCACTTTTGTCAACGGCTTTTTTGAGTTTTTTGTTAATAACATTGAAAGTTAATGTTGAACAAATATGAAATTTTCGGTTTTGTCTTACAATTAAATTCAAAGCAAGACTACATCAATACTTTTCCTGTAAAAACTATGGGACGGTAGGGATTCCAAAAAAAGGGGTCGTATGTAGACTTTAGTCCGCCACTGTATCTATCAATAACTATCTTGTCCCCTACAAAGTAATCCCCCTCAGATATAATACACTTATACCAGCGTTTTTTCCAATCTTCGAAACACTTCTGAAACGCGTTTTTTGGTATCGCCAATAGCTCCTGATTCGATTTTTCTTTATCTCCTCAATCGTAGCAAAACGCTTTCCTTTCACCGGTGTCTTCAGTCTTTGGAGAGGAAAAAGTCAGCAAGGGCCAAAAACTCACGCACAAGCTTCGATGTGTAAGCTGGTGCGTTATCATGGTGCAAAATCCATGATTGTTTTTTCCACAATTCTGTGCGTTTCTGACGAATTGTTTCGCGCAAACGGCGCATAACTTCTAGGTAGTATTCCTTATTGACCGTACCACGTCTCTGATAGTGACTCGACGATTATCCAAAGCCATTTTCTACACTGCTTCAATGTTTTCATTGGTTGTTGACGTGCTCGGGCGGTCAGGACGAGCATTGTCATTGACATATTCTCGGCCTTCCTTAAACCGGTTATACCACAATTGAACTTGTGTTCTGCTCATACTAGACTCACCAAACGCCACAGTAAACATTTCAAATGTCATTGCGAATTTAATTTCATTTTTTACACAAAGCTTAATACAGTTTCTTTAATTCATTATTTCGAATAGTAAAAAATCGAAGAGCACACCAAAACACGACTAAACTTTTTATCTGTCAAAAACAAATTGACAATCTAAAATTGCTGATTTTGCCAACATATATAACAGACATGTGTACCAACATAACAGAAAACAAACGGGAATCGAACATACGTAACTCACGAAATTTGAAAATAACAGATATTTTCTGATCACACACATATAACAGGCTTTGTCCGTTTATCTTAGAGACGTGCCGTATGTACACGATATGGAAGGATTTACCAAAAAGGCTACCTGGGATCATCCTTTTCGAAAAATGTATTTGTAAAAAATTGTTTTTATGATTCAATTTATTTGAAATTTGGTACGGAGGTATCTTTTTGTCTTTATTAACTTTGGTAATACTGTTGGTTCCGGGAAATGGGTCTGAAATCGACTAGGTGGCTCTTTGCTAAGATTAATATGTGAGGATTTTTTTCTGGAAGTGAACCCTTAAACGATCTATTCGGTAAAATTATATTATGGAGATGTTAGATATCTGAAACAGGGCCCTCTGCCTATGTCAATCCGTGGAGAAATTTTCATTGCGGGACCGATTTTCCATAAAGAACCAATATTCATGGTTCCATTTGCTTGAAGTTCGGAACACAGAAAAATCTTTAACTAGACTAATATGTGGAAAACTCTTCTTTCTTTCTCATACGTTTTAACATAATATTTTATAAGTTATAAAAAATTTATATATATATATATATATATATATATATAATACAAATCTTATTAATACTCTCTTAAAATACCATATGCACGAAGTCGCAGGTTAACTATAGTAAATAAATAAATGAATAAAATTAAAATGAAATCAATATTAATTAAATAAACAAAATAATTTAAAACCAAAAAAAAAAAATTAAACAAAAAAATTAATTGAGACAAAATAAAATGAAAAATAAGGCAAAAATAAATTAAATTTCCAAAATAAAGTAAAATTCAAAAATGAGTGTAAAATATTTCAAAGACTACATATCATTTATTTAACGAAATCAAAGTCTAACCAACGAAAGGGACTGCGGATAATGTTGTTTTTGAAAATAGAAGCTGAAATATATATGTGACGAGCATTGGTAGAATGTTTAAAACCGTGACGAATGCCGATGTGTCGAAATCCATGCTAATTTTGTTCAGTATTTTCAAAATCTCGACTGAAATAGTGAGAAAGCTACTACTTTTGATGAGATTTCAAAGTCGGAACACGCATTACTTTCTGTTATCTTGTCTTGTGCTGAAGCGATGGCAAAAAGGTATTGTCTTCAAAAAATTTTAAAATAGAAAATCCATGTTACTCAATATCCTCTTAAAAATTATTTTGTTAGAATGTTTAATAGTAATCTGCTCTTTTTTAGTTATCAGCATTAAGTGATACCAAATATGCGAAATAGTTCGGTAATATTCTCGGACCATTTTTGATACACGTAGACCGATTTCATTTCCGTTCCAACTGACGGTTCGAAGTTTGTATAGTATTATTTGTCACTAGATCGGAATCATTTTGGATCTATACAGATTCCAACTGTAAAATTGTATGCGAATCATTGCTGAACAATTTTGTTATTATTTTCTAATGATACTAGTAAAATTATTTAAAATTATATCCTGAATGGTAGAAAATTATTGGATAAGGTTTCGCAGTAAGCCCAGAAATAAATAGGAACTAACCTCAACCCTTATCGGAAGTATCTACTTCGGTACATTTTTAAATTTCAGATCCATAATACTTAGTTACTAAGTTTTGAAGCTAATTTGGATCATTTTAAGATAACCCCAAAATCAATGTAACGTTGACTTTATTCCTAATTGATTACCAGTTCGAAATTAATGTTTGACTTTAGTCACGCTAGTTAGTTAGTTAGCTAGTTGGAAACTATTTAGAGGTAGCTTAGAAATGAATTGAAGTCACTTTGGTTTGAGTTAAAAACTATGTGCGCAGTAGAAGGGAGTATTATGCGACTGCAGGCTGACTATGATTGCACTAAAAACCAATCTTGACTTATTTGACCATTTCCGTACTACAATGCGATGTGAGTATTGCAGTCCAATTTTTCGTCTTCATCATCACTTGTTTTATTTTCAACTTTTTATCATTTACTATACCCAAATACAACACTTACCGGCAGCTGCATTCAACCGCCTTGAATAATTCTACACATTTGGTTCTATCGATTTTTTCGTAAATCTGATGCGCGTACATAGACCTACATACAAACTCATATAATCACTATATATGTATATATTTTTGGTATAACTACATTTTCTACATCCTCAATCCTCTTTACTTATATCTTAGCTCCCCTCTTAACTCCTTACTTCTACTATAAAGTCCACCCATCGCTATCCGCCCTCGTTCCTGTCAGCCTCGCCGTTTGTTGTGCATGTGTTTTCTCATGCCTACCTACCTGCCTACCTGCCTACATCGTACCAACACTTGTTCATATTCTCTTAATTTACTTTGGTATAATGTTTGATTCCTTCCTCTCCCTTTTCCTCTTTATCTATTCACCTCGTGTGCACGTGAGTCTTTTCCGTGAGCTCGATAAAGTTTTTTGATTCTTCCAACATATACATATTTCCACGTTTTGTGTCCCCCCTTCTCTAGTTGTTCTTTTGTTGTGTTTTCTTATATTTATTCTGTTGCTGCTAGTTGCCTTGACTTTTGCTTTGACTTTGGCTTTGCTTTCCACCTTCTTATCAGTCACTAACTTCCGTTGTTGTTGTTGTTGTTGTTGTTGGGTTTTACTCAAGGTTTTGTTTACCCGGCAGTTTGCGCTGTGCACATGTTTAACGTATATTATTTCTAACTTTCTAATATTTTGTTTGTTTGTTTTTTATTTTCTTTTATTATTTTATCTTTTATTATTATATTATTATCTATATTTTTTCTATTGTGTTCTATTTTACTATTTGTTATTATTTTTTTGTATATACCATATAGTATACATACATATGTATTGTATTATTATTTTGTATTTTGTTATATAATATACTCGTATGTTCATAAATTTTTTTATTATTTGTTCTCTTATTATTATAATTTTTATTTTGCCCTTGTTCTTTTACCATTTATCTAGCTTATTGTTGTGGTCCTACATATCGCCGTCGCCAACTGCTTAACGGTTAATCCTCCCTAACTCGCAAACGGGTTAAGACTCCTGCAGTGAACTCCTTTTATTATTTATTTTGCATTGCCTTTTTATGATACTTTTTTTGTTTACATTTTTTTTTCTCCTTTCACACTACAGAGTTGAATTCGAAGAACAGAAACTGGGTTTGAGTATTGAAACATTTTTCTGCCTTCCAGGCATGCTCATTCGCTTCGTTTTTTTTTTTGCAGGAGCTTGAGTCTCACACTCTCTCTGTCAATTTCTTAGGCGTGAATGTTTTATATATGTATGTGTAAAAATAAGAAATAATTTCGAAAATTGAAAATGCAAAAATCCGTTTCAATACTCATCTTCCTGTGTTTTCTTCTTCTGTTTATCTTTTTATGTTCCTCATACCAATATTTATCTACTACATATTTCATTGCACCTTCAGTAGTTACTTACCCCCAAAAGTATGCAACATTAATATATGTAAGTATTTTCTGCCTTCCGAAAATGAAAGACTATAAAGGGTGTGGCATAAACTTTGGGGAATTAAAAGCTAATTTTCATATTTTTATAATTTTTTTCTTGTTAAAAATCACAGATTTCCCTTTATTTCTATGTCATGCTCTTTGTTTTTCCAACAAATGGAGGGACTTATATTTTATACAATACTAAACTTTGATTTTCACATCAAAAATTCACTTGGAAAGCCTAACATTCTTTGCCAAAATCGCGCTTGGTGCAGGAGAAGTTAGTCGATGTGGCCGAGGAAATGTGGTGCTTCGACGGGTTCGAACCACAGGGATAGGGTGATAGGTGAGTGGGTTTTAGGGAGCACGCAGCATGTGTGTCTGTTACAATAACCAGACCTTAGTGGTGCCACTAGTATATGGGCCTCGCGAGACATCTCGAGCTATTATCGTTTGCCGTCGAGTGTATTTAACTTTCGATGGCGCTATTCACAGGAAGAGAGTTAGTGAAAGTGGCTTGGCTAATGTCTGTAGATCACCAGGTTAAGCGGTTATGGAGGTATGCCGTAAAGTTTTTTCTAGATGTGTCAAGGATGGGGGATGGTTGAACTTTTAATATGTGATGCGGTAGCCTCCCTGCAGATACTGTTTTCACAGTATAACATTGTGCTCTTTAACTGGGAGCATGGTTAGAGAAAAATTGGGAACTTTGGTGGGAAATTCTTCGATGTTTTATCATCAGCATGTTTATTCCATCGTCGCCGATGGACTTGTGGGCTTTATAGCAGGTTGCGCGGACGTTGAATCATTTGCCGTTTAGTTCTCCAATTCTGTGGTCTGAAATGTAGGCTAAAGGGCTCCCTCATTGTTTCGAATCCGACGGGGTGCGGCCAACAAATAACATTTCCATCTGGTCATCGCTGGGGGCTAGATAGCGGCTCAAAGCTTGTTAGGAAAGATTTTATATCCGTGATCGATTGGGTTGGTAGTTACGCCTTGATGACTGATCTACCGCTTCATTTGGAAATTGGGGGTCGGTGTCTGATGTCCAGAATTTGTGTAGTTGTACGTACTTTAGTCTCCTATGAAGCACGCCACTCGTTCGGTTGGGGGAAAAATTGTTGTAGAGGACCTTATAACCGTAACTCGAAGTTTTAGAGGGAAATTCTAATTATTCTAATTACATAAATAAATTCGGAGTTGATGACCAAAACAAGATAGTTCCAATCTCGGTAAACTTAGATGGATTTAGCATATAAAGACTGGCTGGCTGGTGCTAGCGAGTGGAATATTTCGCTCTTTGTTTCCAAGACGAATGAATGACCGTGGCCTTTTAAAACTTCCCTTACCAGAGTGATAGAAGATTCAAATTCGAAAGCGATTCAGTTTTTGAGCTGCGTATTACCTGATATTATGGCCTAGACAGCTCATCTTTCTAAATACAATAAATAATAATCCTTTATTTATAATCCTGGTTCCGGCTCATCAGATGTTGTCATCGTCCAGGTCTCTGCGCCTGTAGTACGGGACAGATTTGAAGAATTTGGTATTTGTTCGTCCTTTCTAGAAGAACTTTTTACGCTTCTAGGAGAACAACATCCTCCCAATGACTCAGGCTTTCTTAGAGACTTCTTTCCTCTCAAGGGACTCATATTATAAATAAGTTTGGGTGACGTTTTTTTTGTATTAATCTAAATTCAAATTTTTTCCCTTAGCTTGCGTCTGAAATAAGCACCCTTTCATTATTTTCCATCCTTCTCTGTGCGTTTAGGTGTGAGTGCGTTACTCCCGCGGCGATGACGTTGATTATTCAGGTACTCCCATTAATGGGGGTTGATTTGCTTGTACAGCAGCAATCACAGTCAGCTCGTCAGGAGTACACCTTGCAATTCATTAATGATTTTTTACTTTACCACCACTTCCCTTGCCATCAGCCAATACGACGCTGCGTGCTTCGTACTCCATGAATTTGATTCAACGTCAGCACTTCAAGTCACTGCAATTCACTTAAATTCCTTCGACAAACTTTGAAATATGTCCTCACTTCCACATTGTACATTCGCATCATCATCCTTTGTCAAGGACTTAAAACGCAAATCACTTTGGGCTTAATTGTATTCCTACCGACGGCGAAAGTCTGTGTCATTGTTGTGATAGAAGCTGGCGCTCCGCGAGATGGCTGCATTGGTAGTGAAGTGAGTTGTAGGAATATATTTGAATATACATCAGCATGTAGATAAGGTAGTTTTCTCTGCATTTCCTGGTTTTGTTGTTAGTTTTTTAGGCGATACTGTGAAGTTGCCCGTAGGTATGATTGTATTGTATGTAGGTGGATTAAAAGCTTTAACTTCGAACTTGAATTTCACCCTTCTGAAGGTTTGATGTTGGCATTAAACTTGATCCATTAGTAAGGATTTGCGGAAGAGATTTGCGTTGGAATGCGAATTGCAACTCCACAAAAGAGTCAAGGCTCCTCCCAACGGAATCGTTTCTTAATTACTATAGAATCAGAGCTAATTTGTATAAGAAATCCTCTTTCACTGGTTAAGAAGTTTTCTCGAACAGTAAGTTTTAGATTTCTTCCCTTGATATCGAAGAAAAAGAAGCTCGTAAGTGTTCCACTGTTCATCCGGGGTCGATCTTAGCGAGCACCTCAACGTCTAAGGTTGTAATGGCCTTTTGGGTCAGAACGCACCCCTTTTGCATAAGGTGGAGGTTCTACCGGGCCATTGTTCGTTGAAAATTCGCCCTATATAGCGGTTAGCAGTGTAGCTTGTGGTGGAGACTTTCTTGTCGAAAACTAGCTATCGCATTCGAAATTCCGCGTCCAGTACAATGGACTTAATGGTTAAGTCTGTTGGGTCCTTTGAAAGCTTTGTCTGGTGGAGGTCGTAAAAAAAAGACTTATATAGCGGTTGGCTCTCATCGACTTCATCCCTTGATGCAAAGGTCAATCCGTATCTAAACTAGCTCAAAATAGCGGTGACACTTTTTTCCGGCGAGTTCTAGGTAGATCGCAGTGAGTTTCTTCTCAGACGCATGGAAGTTTGGTGAAAGGATCGGGAGCTCGTAATCGCCTCGGATATTAGGCTCGTAAAAGAATACAATTCAAGTTAAAAGTAAAAGCCGTTGAGGCCGTCAGCATTTAACCTGATGGTCGTTTATATTTTACAATGGAAAATTACAGAAGTATCTATTACAAAAGTAATTTGCTAAATATGGAACACACATGTTCACACACACACACACACACACCTCAATGAAACCTAAATACCATTATTGACTTGTCTAAGAAATTTGTCAATAACCACAAACCCGACACTACCTCATTCGCAAGTCAATAGAATTCACCTGTTTGTCGTACATACAAACACATACACACACATATATATACATATACTTGCACACACATCAACTGTGCATATGATTTTTCGATTATATCCTTTACTTTAGCTGACTACCTACCTACCTGTCTGTCTGTCTGTCTGTCTTTCTATCTGTCCGCCTGTCATTCAATACCAACTCCAATACTAATTTATTTTCTATTTCTCTTTTATTCACAATCCACAATTACATTTATTAACCCAAAATGGATTTATAGTTTATGGCACACAGCAGTGAAGAGCTGCGGAGGATGGGTGGATAAGTCGAGGGGGAGAATTGTTGTGGGTATTGTACAAATAGTCGTCGGAACACACATTAGAGGTCGAAAGCTAGTTTGGTCAGGTCATAATAAGGTTGATTGTTAATATAAATAATAAATTATAATGGAAAATTCCTTTAGTGTAATTATGAATTTAAGGAAATTAAGGAAGTAGCCCACCCCACCTATCACTTGCATTTTGAACCACGACTTATTTGAGCTTTGACATCTTCAATCACATTCCCGGTGTTCCAAGCATTCAAGTTTGAAGAAGATTAGGAAATATTCTAAATATGCTTCCGAAATGTTGAGTCTTCAGCTATAACTGCAAGAAACTTAGGCACGAAATTCGAGTGAAATAACTCGCTTTTCAGGCAGTTTGTGGAGCAATTTGTATAGCGAGTTCCTGTTTGTTGTTGCTGTAGCGGTTCCTTAACCCCGCTTAGGATATGCTTTATTAATCTAAGTCGCCGAGGTCATTTAAAGGACGTCCAGGAAACGTGCTGTGTCGACGGGATTGGACTAAAGGGAGAGGGGGGTTAGATGAGTCGATTTAAGGGGCATGTGAAGAGGTGTTTAGTGTCGGGCAGAGACTCTCCACATGCAGGGCATACGTTGAGTATGCTGGGGTCGAGTCTGGATAAGTAGGAGTTTAACATGCTACAATATCCAGACCTAAGTTGTGCCAGGGTCACGCGGGTCTCTCGAGGCAGCTCGAACTCGTTGTCTGCAAAAGATGGTGGTTTACTCCGAGCACGCCAATCACAGGAAGGGAGTCTTTGAAGGTGTTGACTGACTCCTGGTGAATGGTTTTCAGTGCTTGTCTGTACGCCGTCCTGTCCAGCGGTTGTTGCACGTGTTACAAGTACTCCCTTTCTGGTGTGCCTAGGTGGCTTTAATAAGGTGCCTAAGGTGCTTCCTAAGGTAGCATCCCAGTAGGAACTGCTTGCACAGCAAAGCATTATAGTCCTTAACTCGTAGCATAGGTGCTTCGCTGTGCAAGTGATGCTCCGGCGACATCAGGCGGTTTCCTGTCGCGGTCCTAAGGGTGGTGTTTTGACAAGCCTGTCACTACTTGAACTGCTTCTAGTTCATCCCCGGCGCCCAGATCGGTGCAGCATAGTTTACTACCGGCCGGCCAATTGCTGTGTAGGTTGCCAGCAAGGTTTCTTTGTCTTTATCCCAACTGCTGCCGGCTAGCGCTTTGAGTATTTTGTTGCGGCCCTGGAGTCTTGCGGCAATTGCGGTCGTATGCGGAGTAAAGGAGTGCAGGCTACCGAATGTAACTCCCAATATCTTTGGGTTGTTTGTAGTCGGAATTTTTTCGTTATCTAATTCAAGCCTGTACTCCTTTGTCCAGCTGGTGAAGAGGGTAGCCGAGGATTTGGTCGGTTGTATTCTTAATTGTCTTGCAGTGAAGAAGTGAGAAAGATCGGCGAAGTAGCAGTTCACTTTCGAACATAGGTTATCAATATCCTGGCCAGACACCAATATCGTGCAATCATCGGCAAACGAGGTTAGGGAAACTCCTTTTGGTGGTGGAGGGAGCTTCAATATGTAAAAATTGAACAGTAGTGGGGAGAGAACACCACCCCTGTTTAATTATTCTTAATTTCGATATTTCGCCACTGATTATAACCGATGATTGATAACCCACCTCTGCAACTCCGGCGGTAATGAGGATTCATCAAGGTCGATTTTGGTTTATGCCATTGACTATCTGAGTGTTTATGGCGTTTAGTGCTGTTGTGGTACTGTGCACTTTCCGGAAGCCATGCTGATGTGCTGTTGGACGCAAATGGTGGGTGAAAGTCGGGAACAGCAAGGCCTCAAGTGCCTTCGCTACTGGGGAGAGGAGAGTTATCGGCCGATAAGACTTTCCTTTGTTGGCTGGCTTCCACGGTTTAAGTAGCGGGACCACCCTGCCAGTTTTCCACACATCATTAGGGTGGTCGAAGATAAGTTGAGGACCTTGGTGAGGAAGTCTGCTCCCGCTGGCCCAAGATGTTTTAGCATCTGCATACTTATTCCGGCAGGGCCGATGGATGTGGAGGCTTTGGCTTTCCCGATGGCCCTCTGAACCTCTTTCCTGGAGAAATCAAGCGCCGCGCTGGTCTTTGGCAGTTTGCGCATACAGCGGATTACACGTCATTTCGCTTTGTCTACCGAAGGATACAATGTAAAAAGTCGGCTGAAGTAGCTCGCGCATCTCTTCGGACCCGACGAGGCGCGGTCACCGAATGGAATTTCCCCTCGGTCATCGCGTCTCGTCGAGTTAGACAGCGACTTGACTGTAGCCCAGAGCTTGGTTGCCCCAGAGGAGAGGTTACAGGACCTTAAGTGCTCCTCCCACTTTTTCCGCTTGTGATAGCGAGTTCCTCAAAACGGTTCGTTAGAGCGGAATATTGTTCGGGGTGTTCTCCAGCAACCATCAACAGCAACTCGACACGACACAAAGAGGGTAAAATGTGTCGATTTTGGAGATTAATTCAAATATAAAATTTCAAAATCAAGTAAATTTTTAGCACCAAACGAAAGGAGATAATATCTTCCATCACTAGCTGAACAAATATTTGGAAAATTGAAAATTTATTTGTTTTTGTGTGCACGCAGAATTTAAAGATATAATTGGTCTGATTGTTGGACAACCGAAACCTGGCTTTGGGAATTCTAATAATGGCAATACTTCCAGGCCTGCCTTTAAAAAACCCGAGATGTCAGCAGCAATTACTAAAGTTGATATAAATTTTATTAAAAAGATGCATAGCATTGGTGTAACATGCCTCCAACACTTCACAAATATTTCATCCATTTACCTGAGATAATATCCTACGTCCTGTTACCAGAAAAAAATTACCACAAAAAAGTGCAGGATTTACTGGAAGAAGCTTTAGAGATGATCGTGATGGGGAATGGCAATGATAATGAAGTTGATGATGATGATCATAAAGGCGCATTCAAGCGAAGCTGATTATGATCATGAATATTAATCAGAAGAAACAGTGTATATATTTTAAATAAAATTTTAACCTTAAATAAATAAAAATTGTTGAGAACCGATATTCACCATATTTTTGGTTTTTTATGATTTAAAGAAAAAAATCTTTCTAATAACTTTAATTGCATTATTTTTTTTTCCTCTTTATGATTAATTAACTAAAAAAAAAATAACTTTTCGGTAACTATAAAGTTTGGGGGAATTAATCTCCATTTTGAGCGCCATTTACCCCACTGTGCACCGTCCGCCTCAATTAAACATTCTTTGCTTAGGATTTTGCCTAAAGATCTCGGTATGAACGCTCACAAAGTTGAATTGCTCTAAGAACTGAAGCTTCATGACCATCCAATGCGATTCCGCTTCACTCATCGTGCTGAAGAAGATCTCTTGGCAGGCAGATGGTGAGCATTTCTACCGAAAAATTATGTTTTTCTGATAAAGTTAATTTTCCATGTCCGGCATGTGAACCGACGGTATCATTGAATATTTTTTCTTCGAAAAGCAGCTATGATCTGCAGATCATTAACGTACCGTGCTCAGGGGTAATGTGATTTAAATCCATACATTCTGGATGTTAGTACGACACTCAACTCTTTTTACTAGTAACATTTATGTCACGCATATCCCAAAAAGGGAGAAATGAAGCAATATTGAGATAAAAAAAACTGTACTGGACCGTCCCCGATCTCTACAGTAGATGTCCAAACAGAAGAGATTATCTCTTAGTTGAGTTCCTGGTCACTTAGATGGACGTAGATGTAAATTGCAAGACAGTCGAATTTGTCAGGAAAGTCACGACGCAACAAATCCTTCCCGGCAAATAAAGGCTTAATACGTATTTTGCTAATACGTATCTTACTACATACAAACTGCTACTAGAAGAATTCACTTATGTGCACTACGAATCAAGATAGAGCAATTAGTCAAACTTGGCTAAATTGGATTTGGAAAAAGTTCTGGGAAATATACTCTCTTAAAAGCAAGATCATTTTTAAGGTTATAGGAGTGCATAAGGAGAGTAGGCCACTGTTTGATAGGACGACATGCAACGGGGCTGGGAGTTCCTTTCATATAATGTTCAAAAAGCGGCAAGGAAGATGAGAAGAAAGAAACATCTTATATGCATCTGTCCTGCTTTGGACATAGATAGGTTTCAAGATCTAGAAACCGCTTTGCTCGATGGTTTGCTAAAATAGCAGACCTGAAGGAAATTTAGTCGAATAAATTTATAAACGGATCGAAGCGAATCGATAGTGAAGCTCAGTGATCGGAATGGACATACTCAGGCCAAATTGTCTTGATGCTTCCATACCGACAGCCACTCCAACCTAACCTAACCATTTATTTTACATATTTGAAAAAATAATACCCCACAATAACAGTTATATTTCTCAAAAACTCAAAACTGTACCAGTAAACCCGATTTTTGAAATTGAAATATGTTTTTTTTTAAATATCTCCTCACGCCCTATATGCTCCTTATTTTATTAAAATTTGCTCATAAATATATACTTATTTGCTTAAGACCTTGACTCCTCCGTCACCTAGTGACCCCTATATTATTTTATAAATATATCCTTAACAATTTATAACCTCAAGATCCGAATATATATATATTTTTATATACTCAATTAAGACTTGTATTATTTATAAATACATTTTAATTGTATATAGGTATGTTGGTACATATATACGCATTTCAAATATTGCACAAATATATGTACACTCCTATCAGGATCTACTTGTTATCCTTGCGAAACCGCAAATAAAATTCATCCTTTCATTTGCCAACCGGTGTTTCTAACCACACAGACAGTACCCACAAATAACACATTTCTGCTATATATAATATGTATGTATGTTTGTAGGTATATGTATATGTGTGTTTGTGGGTGTTTCATTACAAGTGGGCGTATAAAGCACTCAAGCTGTCAATTAGTTGACAAATGCTGGCGCTTGTACTAGGAATACAACAACAAGGAAATCTACATACATACGAGTACAAACTCGTACATGCAGTTCCATGTTTATACATATATTTCTGTGCATGCTTTTCTACTAGTTGGCAAACATTTATTTACAGTAGCAACAGAAGAGAAAAGAAAAATCACCTCCAAGCACCATTAAGCTATGAGCTTAAGTGGCTACAAGTATTTAATTAATTTTGTGCAAGCTTTTATTGCAGTTACTTAAGCATCTAGTTGGCTATAAAGTTGTGTAGTATACTTATGTGTATGAAAATTTAAAGGTAAAATTTTATAGGAAACTTCTGGCGTTTTTACTTAACTTGCAAGCTTGACAGTTTTGCAAAAAAATAAATAAAATGCTATAAAGCCTAAATTAAGTAAAAGCTTAATTGTTTTACAAGTCTAAGAAAAAGCTTGAAACTTTACAGGCCTAAAATAAAGCTTTTTAGCTTTAAACAACGTTGTATGAAAGCTAAAAAGCCATTTGAGCTAAAAATTCTTTGATGCCATGAAGATTCATTTATTCGTGGTCTCATAAATATTTTAAGAGTTTGTATTAATCTTACATTTTATACTGACTCTTAAATTTCTTAAACAATATTTTTGTTGTTTAATCCTTTATTTATTATTTATTTATTTTTAATTTTTTTACTTTACTTAATTTTTATTTAATCTTTTGTTTTATGGTAGTATTTTTTATTTCATATTTTTCATTTTTTTAACGATCTGGTTTATTATTTATTTCAGTAATTTTATTTTACCCTTTATGTTTGGTTCATTGTTTTTTTATGGTATATCCGTGATTTTAGTTCTATTTTGTTTTGTTTCATTTAATTTTTTTAATACATTTATATTTGTTTCATAAAAATTTTGTTTGTAAATTATTTCCTTTAGTTTTTTATATTAATATATTTCTTACATTACTTTTAATGTTTATTTATTATATATTTGTGTTTTATACTAAAACGATTTTTTGTATGTCATCTTCTTTACTTTGTTTTTTATTAATTCTTTTTTTTTTTAATTTATTTTTTTATTTTATATTGTTTATGTTGGTTATATTTTATTAGTTTATACAAAACTAGTTTAATGTGATTATCCGCCTAAAAGCGTGCTTCATAGTTGGACGTAAGCAAATTGAAGATTTTACTCTAAAAGCTCACGCTATTTTCTTGCACATACGAGTAAATTGAACTTTATACAATCAAAGCTTTTGAGCTTTTCATCCGGAAGCACATTGTGTATTAACCATATTCGTCAATATCTCTTTTGTTCTATTTTCTTTTCGTCCTTTATTTTTCTTGCATTTATTTTTGTACATTTTCTTAGCTACTCTGTGTTCATGTATTTGTATTTAATTGTTTATATGCTTGTTCTTACTATTATTTCATGTTATTTATTGCCATTATGAGACATTCATTATTATTCGTATGTTTCTTTCGGACATTTGTTCGTCACTAACGAACAACGAGTTGAGCTGGTCGGCCACTTGGGTGAAATTTTCTTGTTATTTTAGGCAAACCATTATTGCTGTTGTTGTTATTCTTTTGTGACAACGTGCTGGTTGTGTTGTGTGACACCTGAAAAAAAAACAGATGTATACAAAAATTTTCCACTTTCTGCTTTATTGTTTTCCCTCTTCTCTTCCATTTCGCAACGTTATACGCTTTTTGTAACTTTTCGTAATGCTTTACATACTTGTGTGTATGTATGTATTAATTCCGTGTATATTGTGTGGTATGACTCTTTTTTCTAGCTTCTCTAATGTATCCACTACTCCACCAACATCGTTGTGCTTGTACCATATACCTATGTATTTGTTTATATGCCTTTTTGGCTTTTCCTCTTTCACACACATACGTATATCCATTCATTGTGTAACTCTATGCATTTGTAATACAGTTATATGTACATTTTGCTCGTTTATCGCAGACTCGTATTTTCGCGACACTTCAGCAGTTATACATATATACGAGTAAATGTATGTATTTATGTTTGCAACAATTTTTACGAGTACGAGAACGAAGCACCTTCTCTCGTATCCAACTAGCCATGCTCAACGGGATGAAAAATCAGTGTGTACGCGTAGCAGCGTGACGTGTTGACGACGAAAATTAGTTAGATTTTCAATTTATAGATATTTAGCAATGAAAAAATTTAAAAAAATAATATAAAATATAAAATATTCATTAAAAAATCGCATTTGTGTTGCTTACAGAAAAAATGGATAGAAAATACTTTAAAAGTGTAGTGTGCTTTTAGGCGTTCAATGGCTCGCAATTGCTACGTTTATATGTATAAGCAGCGAACATTTGCAACGCAAGCAAAATAATATACAGTTATCAGAAACGAATTGCGTGTAGTGTGTGTGTGTATGCGAAAAAGTGCGTAAAAATCTGTGACGAATTGTAGAGGAAAATATAAAACTTTTAATACGGAAAATAAAACATTAAATTTTTTTTGTATATATGTATATATATTTTTTTTTTAATTTCCTTCCTTCATGTATTTTGTTTCTTTTTTTACATATTTCCGCTATCAACTTCAATTTCATTTGTGCTTATTACATATTTACAGTTCTTTGTACCCAGCTGCCTACCATCCCACTTTTTCAAGGACCTTCCATGCCAATTAAACGCCACTACAACCTCCTACAGGCTCTTTCGCCTGCCACCTACTTCCTTAATGTCACATATTTTTCGCTCTTTCTTTTAATATTATAACTCCTCTTACTGCGCCACAAACTGCCTTTGTTGTAGTTTTTCCTGATCTTTTTCTAAATCCTGTCATCGGATATCCTTAACTCTTCCTCTTGAAAAGTCAATAAGTATAAACAAAAGCTAAGTGTGTTGTGATTTTTTATTTTTATTTTATTTTTTTCGTGTAAAGAAAAGTGCAGAGCAATTTCTTTTCCTTTACTCATCTTAATTCTTCCGCCAGCTGCCCTTTCAACGCGTCGCCACTTTCTATTCGTCGTGTATCCTTTTGTGCTGAGGATTTTCTGATTTTCCACTGCAACTGTAGAGCAAGTGCAAATATGTTTTTATATTGCTGTTGTTGTTACGGTCGTCACTTGCATTTGCTGGCACTTGGTAAGTCATTGTTTTGTAGGTATTTTTTTCTTTTTTGCAATTTTTTACACTCAATGAGTGGCTGCGTTTAAAGGATTCGCTTTATAGTTGAGTGTACTTGTCGTCCAATTGTTTATTTGCTCAATGAAGTGTGAATATATAATGAATATAAATAAATAAGGAGGTGTGTTTGGCACTTTGTTGAACCATATCACAAAAAAATAATTAAATAGGAAATATATAATAACAATAAAATAAAATATTTAAAAATATTTCTGGGTGAATTTAATCTAATACCAAGGTTTTTGAGAATCTATTCCTATTCAAACTCAAACTCGGTTACATCCGCTTTATAATAAGGGCTTGTGAAGCAACCGAAGGGCAAAGACACAGTTAGTTGGTCATTTATACTCTAAAAGTGCACTCAAAGAATAGAAATGTCTAAGCACTTGCAGGGTAATCCCATTCCTGTAGAATCAGTAAAACCAATGATTGTGGGGAATATTCTCTATTGTAATTAGAAACATAGAAATTGAATGGCAGCGAAGAGGAAACACCCGGAGATGGTGAACCCGAATCTCTAATTCACGACGATGAACAAGTTGTTCCGTTACCCGACTATGAAGAAGTCCGAATAGCAATCACTCGCCTAAAAAACAACAAAGCGGCGGGGACTGATGGAACTGATCCGGTACATGCATCAGCTTCTTGGCAAAATATGGTCGGATGAAAGCACGCCCGACGATCGCCACACCGATTGGTAGCGAATTCATTTAAAGAGAAGAGAATTAATATTTTATAATTATGACAAATGAAAACTCACAACACCACCATCCAACACCGCGTGCTGCGAACTGGCACGTGGTTCGAACTGCAATTAATTTGTCATATTTTCAAATATACTCGATAACTGTTTGTGATTTTACAGTTACATGCGGTCATAAAATGTAAGGCTATGAAATCGTGCAAGGTGAGGCTCATAGCAACAAAGGCAAAGCAGAAAATAAAGAACCCAACAACTAGGAAGCGCGTAAGGCACTCAGAGCACCGGAAGAAATGTTCGAAAGACATGCCCACAAAGGAGCAGCAGCAACAGCAATGCTTATTAGGCTGACCCACAAGCACGGTCAGTGCAAGAACAGTTGGCGAAGGCGCGTAAGTTGTGAACACCGCACATAAAAATTGATTCTTTGACCTTTGGCATTGGCATTGAGGCTGCCGTCATTGTTGCCAATCAATTGCTGCCACACACTGCCACTTGTCACACGCTCCACTCGCCCTCTGTTCTTGGGATAGCCGCACCCCAATCATTTTATAGTTATCCACACGCACACAAACGCGTACGCTGGTAATTAATTTCATTCTCTTTGCCAAAGACTAAAATTTAAAACTGCTTACTGAGCGGACAGTGAGCCGCCTCTGTGTGGGTATGTGAATGCGGAGGGTGAAATGTTATGACGATACAATGACGTTCAAAGTGGCTGTTGGAATATTACATTGACATTTGCTGTTCTTGTTGGCCGCTCAGAAGTGCAAGAAGAACTGTTGCACGCTGCTTGTGCGCTCTGTGGCCTCAAACTGAATGCACTAGGAAGGTCTTTCGGCTAAAGTAAGGTTAGATTTCTTGCAAAAACGGGAAAGTGCAGAAGTGCAACAACCCATTTCTTTAAAATTGATGATGAATCCTGCACAAGTTTTGTGAAATTTGATTCCAAATCACTTTACGGTTAACAATCAACCCCTTTTTTGCAGACGTTGAGTTCTAGCGGCATTTCATCCAGTGTCAGAGAAACGAAAAAATGACTACTTCTAAAGAATGTCTGATCTAACGTAGCCCGATGGCTGTCGATGAACCTGTAGATATTTTAATCACATATTTATAGGTATGGATTGTCGTGCTTCTTTTCTATATTGTGAACGTTCTTTCTATGTCCAGAGAAGAGCAGATTGTTTTAGGTATATCAAGCCCTCCGAGTGTATTTCTGAAATGAAATAAAACTACTAATAGTTATCCATATACCTATAATACATCATATCTAGATACATATGTACAAACGTTACTTTTGAACTGTGTTATATCAGATTTCTCTTGTTCCTTCTCTTCCAGGCGGACGCCAGTCTGGGCATGCACGAGCGTGAATATGTACAGGAGTCCCTGAGTTACGTTCTACGCATACAGGAAGTACAGGAACGCATTAAATTTGAATTTGTTGAAATCTTACTTGGCTTCATCTCCGGCTGGTTGGTATTCTATCATACGGCGCACGAACAGGCTGAGGATAATCGTGATTACCTGCAAGATTTACGGCACAAAGTGCAAAAGGTAGGAGAACGACGCGGATTTTTTTTTTTTATTAAAGATTGTATTTATATTCATTTTAATATCTTACTTCTTTCACAGACGCGGGAGAATTTCGAAGGAACTCGAGAGAAAGTCACTGAATTGAAGACAAAATATATGGAAAAGAGAACGGTGAGTGCAAATAAAAATAAGAGGGAATAAAAGGCGTTGGAGGATAATGACAATAGCGATAGATTTGAAAATTTATACTTAAAATATAATATCACTGGAAGTTTCTGTACTAAAACGAACTAAAAAATTTCACTTTCCAAAGAAACAATTCATATTTAAATCAGCTCAAATGTTCATGGTCTGCAACGCTCTGTAAACCTAACTACAACGGTTTCCAAATGCTCTCTATAAGTTTCTTTATACCGTCTATTGTGTTTTCTGTTTTCGCCTTCAACGCATTTTATTTCGAATTCCTTCTGAAGAGTATTTATATAAAACTATTATATTTTTCTATTACAGAAACCCGAAGAGAAATTTACAAAACGTGGCTATTTATTTTTGATGGAAAAAAGTGAGTCTAAATGTACTCAATGTACTCTGTTTGCTTTTTTAATTCACTATATTCCTTTCACTCTCCATCCTCATCCTCACCCTTGCAATACAATTCATAGTAATAACGAAATCTAACAATTATAAAATCTTATTTGTCAGTATTGGCAATTGATCTCTATAATGACCTTAAACCATAATAACTTTGTACAATAAGCCAAGAACTCAATAAAAAATGAATGGTGAATTTAGGTTAGAGGATTTTCAAATTAAGAAACTGAAATTGCGTAATAAGTAACATTAGCGGACTAACTGAGAGAAGCTTAAGAAGTTTAAGGAGGCCGTCATGAGTATGAGTGAGACGCCTCCTCTGTTTTTGTCCGGCTCCATCTAGAGGTTGCTTTAGATAACTAGGAGTTAGGAGAGGAAGTTTCAAAATTGCTTTCCTTCTTGTGAAAAGCACTGACGTACAATGCGACGACTACTTTTCCTTGAATTACATTAAATTTTTATCTGATACTATAAAGAACCAACAAAACTCACTAAGACGTATTACGGCTGCCCCTCGTGAATGGCGTACTCGAAGTAAAACCCCCACCTATAGCAGACAACGAGCTCGAGCTGCCTCGAGAGAGCCGCGTGACTCTTGCACAACTTAGATCTGGATACTATAGTAGATTAAACTCCTACTTATCCAGACTAGACCCCAGCATACCCAACGTATGCCCTGCGTGTGGAGGGTCTCCGCACGACACTAACCACCTCTTCACATGCCCCCTTAAACCGACTCATCTAACCCCCCTATCCTTTTGGTCCAATCCCGTCGAAACAGCACGTTTCCTGGACCTCACTTTAGATGACCTCGGCGGCTTAGATTAACAAAGCCTGCCCTAAGCAGGGTTAGCCAGCCGCTACTACTACAAGAACAACCACAACAACGGCTGCCCCTCGGAAGGGAATCTCAAGCCCTGCGAGTGTACTTCTCTCATGAAAGAAAAGCTCCTCGTTCGTTCGGAGGCGGCTTAGAATAAACTTTGGAGGGACCATTTGCTGGAAAGACATTAAAACGTACACCACAAATTAGAGGAGAAGCTCCTGAGAAGGCCATTACATTTACACAACCGCTCAAAAGAGCCTTACTTATAAAACTACTTTATATAATTGTAAATAAAATATTGCGATTTTCTGATCTTTTTATCTAGTAGATGTTGACACTCTAAAGCTTCACAAAATACTCTCCTAGGAACTCCAAAGAATTACAATGATATCATTTCTGTGACTTAAGAGCTAACTCTTCGCAGCCTTCCCTTCCAACCAATCTCATGTGCTAATGATTATGAGTTTTGGTATTCAAAGATAACATATTAAGATTCCCGAATATCACAAACAATCTCTCTAAGAACTTTGTAAATGGACTTCTGTACCTTCTAGCAAGTGAAGCATTTACCCTATGGAGCTTAACGCAGGGCAACGCACTTCATTGGGAGTAAACCGATTTCCATCAAGCGAAACATCCTGAGATGTACGAAATCCGCATACCACTCCTTCAGAAAACTTCTGATGTCGAACACGAAGATACAAAGACAGTCATTACTTGGTTGAACGACAACGTCTTTAAGCTAAGCTAAGCTTTCGTGTTATCCTTTGCATCTTAGATTGTTTCACCTTCCTACGTGAACCTTCGGGTTAGGGCATGCAAATATGTGGTTAGTGTCGTGCGTGAGCTCATTGCACGCAGGACATACCTTGGTTAAGTATATAGGGATCAAGTCTGGATATGTAAGAGTTGAGTCTCCTAAAGTTTTGTGATGTGAAATATAGCTCCTTATGTCGAGTACACCAACAACGTAGTACTCGGTAAAACCCTCGCTTGTGTGGCCTTCAAAACATTGTTTTTCCAGAGCCAGCTAGTTACCTCCCAAAAATATCAATTTTCCGAAGACTCCCCGTTTCATTCCCAAATTTTATTTCCCCCCTCACATATTTTTAGCATTTTATTTATCATTTTATTCGATGTGCGTGACCCCCCTGATTAATACTTAAAATAGGCTCGATTTTGAAAATTTCTCTTCTAGAACCCTTCAAAGCAACATGGACGAAATACTATTGTACATACAAAAAACAAAAGAAGGAATTCACAATGTTGCAATTCAACCAGATGAATCACAGTTCAACGCGGCCTGAGGGACGTGAAGAGGAGAAATTAACACTGTACTCGTGTCATCCACGCAACTCCGAGTTCGAGAAGCGTTTCTGCTTCGATTTGACATTCAAAGAGAAACCGGGTATTGTGTATACATTTCAAGCGCTCAGCGAGGACGATCGACAGGCGTGGGTGAAAGCAATGGACGGCACTGAATCGGTTAGTGGCTGAGATGCATAATTTTACAGAATGAAAAATAATTTATTTTGATTTTTTAATATACTTTAGACCTACTTTGCTCCAGGCAAAGTGAAGGCTGGCGAGGAATATCAATTGGACGACATGGGTTTCGCTTTCGTACGCCGTTGTATCAATGTGCTGGAGAAGCGTGGCCTCGAAGATGAGGGCATTTACCGCAAAAGCGGTGTTGGTACGAAAATATCCAAGCTCCTATCGCTGGGCATGGATCACAAGAAGGCGGAGAGTGTCTTTAACGATGACCAATATCGCGACCTCATGGAGAGTAACACCATAGCGAGTGCGTTGAAGACTTACTTGCGTAATTTGAACGAGCCGCTGATGACATATCGCTACCACAGTGGCTTCATCGAGGCGGCAAGTGAGTATATTGGAAATCTTCGAAAATTGAACTGCATTTCGAATTATGCCTAAATTATAAACCACCTTTCCCTCTCACAGAACAAGAGAGTCTGAATCAGCGCGTGCATGAGGTGCATAAATTGGTGCACAAGCTGCCACAGGCCAACTTCGAGATGCTCGATCTTGTCATACGACATCTGACAGAGTAAGTTCCACTCATAGAACAAAAATTACTTCATCTTTTCTCACACACATTTCACCCTTTCTTCCTGACAGAGTGTCACGCAAATTCGAAAAGAATAAAATGTCCGTCTTCAATCTGGGCGTTGTGTTCGGTCCGACATTGTTGCGACCACAAGAGGAGACCGTTGCTGCCATATTGGACATCAAGTTCAACAACATTGTTATAAACATATTAATTGAAAATTACGATCGCATATTTAAGAGCGACCCGAGCGCGCCAATGCTGAGTGCGCCCAATCCCACTAGTCCGCCGACGCGTGTGCCACGCGCTAGTCAAGCTGGTAAATCACCGTCAGCGGGTGGTGTCAGCGGCGGTGTGGGCAACGGCGGGCGTACGTCCATGTATTCGCCGCAACAGCAAGTGTACCGATTAGTGACCAAGTCCAATTTTACAGATCCACCGATGTCATCGAGTCTACAAAACATTCCAAATGGCTTAATCTATTCGCATGGCGGTGGCGGAGGAGGCGGCGGTGGTGGTGGTGGTGGCCTCAACCCATCGAACCGCACAAACGGCGGCCTTGTCGGCGGTCACACGACCAA
Source organism: Ceratitis rosa (assembly GCA_037013455.1). Lineage (NCBI taxonomy): Eukaryota > Metazoa > Arthropoda > Insecta > Diptera > Tephritidae > Ceratitis > Ceratitis rosa. The sequence continues at coordinate 4,842,124 of JAWMAG010000055.1, forward strand.
CGGCAGCAGCGGTGGTGGAGGGAGTGGCCCTAAAAGTCTTGGCATGAGCGTCAACATGGGCAGCGTGAAAAACTTACATTCCATGTCGCAGAGTGATATCAGCGTGCGTAATCTGCGTGGCGGCAACGGCGGTGGCAGCGTCGTGAACAGCAGTGCCGCCGATGCTGTGTATGGCATACTCGGTGGGGGCACCAATGGCTCCGGTTTGACTGCACATCATGCCACGCCCGCAAATGCCACACAACTGCGTCAAGATTATCTAATGGCCACAGCTACGCCAGCGTCGACGGGTGTTGTCGGTGGCAGCGGCGGAATTTATTCCACCGCCTCCACGGGCAGCACAACGCGTCTGAATATGAATAATGTTTCCCCACCAACGATATCAATGCGCACAGAGGCGTTATATGGTTCGACATCGTTAGCGGGCGGTGGCGGCGGCAGTGGTGGTGGTGGTGGCGGTGGCGGTCAATCGCAACTTTCCCGCATGTCATACGCACAGGCGAAACACTACTCGCCAGTCGCAGCGGCCGCATCAACTTCTAGTTCCAATGAAAGTGTCTGTGATTCTTTATCGTCAGCCAATGGCATTGGCGGAGGTAGTAATAATGGCAGTCGTTTATTGGGCGGCGGCGGCGGTGGTGGTAATTCACTGGACTATGTGCCACATTCCTCGCAAGCGTCCTCACTATCGACGCTTTTAGGCTCCACCTGTGACGATGTGGTGACTGCGACGGCGGCACCTTCTATGATTGGCGGTGGCGGTAGTTCGCCGAAAGACGGCGAGTATGTGCCGGCTAAGGTGCATCGCAATAAGGAGATACAACGAGAGCTGAATGCGGGCACGGCGTAAGTGTAGTTTAAGTATTTTTATTGTTTTTTTTTTTCATAAGTATAATATGTAGAGGGAGGAATGCATAGTTCATTGAGCACTAGACTCGTACGAAAAACTTGGGCGGAGTTCACTGGTCAAGAAGGCACCTGAGACTACGCAGTCAATCGCATCTCACTTTGCCAAGCTCAACAAATTTATTTGAGATGTGCATGCATTTACTGAAAAATCCAGATTGTGAATATTGGAGGATTTCGTTGGCTGAAAAGTTCTATAAGATACATATTCATCGGTTTTTAAAAATTCTCATTCCAGAATAGAATTCGTCAGATATTTTCTCGACATGCTTTTTAATGAATTCAAGGATGAAATTTCTTTTCCAGTTTAATTTCTCATAATCCCAACCAGTTAGGAGTTCAAAGAGTGGCACTTCAACGCTTCCTAATGCCCAGTGAAGTGAATAAATGTGCCTTTGTCTCGTTAACACTGTGATAACACCTGCTGGTAAGAGTGACTCTTCGTTGTATATCAAATCCCTTACATATTCCCAGTTGTCTCACATTATAGTCTTATCAAGACTGAATCCTGGGCTACCACGGGAATATTTATTGGAACAGAGTGAAATTGTGAAAGTCATAGTTGACTACAGCTGAATATGCCAGAACTTCTAGATGGTTTTGGGTGCTGTTGAGGCCTTGACAGCCGTTGGTTTGGCGTTGAGTAAAGGAAACTTTGAATGAGTTTGTTAGTCGCCTTTACGGCAGGCATACGTCCAAACCCACAAAGTGATTTCGCAGATCTTTTAGTGCACTTTACTTTTGAAGTTCCCCAGAGTTAGTTTCCAATATCTCCATTGGGCTAGTTAGGTTTACGTTTGTACTGATAGAAATGCGCTTATTGCGACATTAAATGTATTTATAATGTGTTTCAAATTCGTGAAACTCTGACTGAAACAAGCTCGCTGCCTTTTCATATGAGTCGTTGGTCCTCTAAGGGTTCTATTATGTTTTTTTTTATTATTTTAGATTTTTCAATTAAAATTTAATTTAAAGATAAATTAAATAATTACTAATTATTTCTAAATATTAACAGGCGCGTACGCACACTCTACGCGTGCATGGGTGAAAGTGAGGGTGAGCTGTCATTTGAGCCCAATCAGATCATCACCAATGGTAAGTAGACAAATTTAAATTATTAAATATATACATATACATATATACATGTAAATAACGTGCGATCCTTCTCTTCTTCGCAGTGCGCTACTCACACGAACCGGGTTGGCTGCAGGGTACGCTTAACGGCAAAACGGGACTTATACCGCAAAACTACGTTGAACACTTGAAACCATACCACTAGAATAGATCTTTAAGAAACTAGTTATGGAATTCGTTAATCTACATACATATGTATATACAATATGTATTTATATGTATATGTATAACTACATACATAAGTATTATGTATGTATGTTATGTTTTTGTATGTGTATATGTAAATTAAATGGCAAAAATGTCGTCGCTCGCGGCGAGCAATTGAAAACAGTTGGTGTGATGTAAAATTAAAACAAAAAAAAAAACAAAACGAAAAGTACGTATGTAATTAAAGAGTACTTGTAGTTAATTAGTTGCATAAGTAGCATGTAAAGTGTGTTAAGTGAAGGGAAGGAAGATAGAAGCAGAATAGAAAAATAAAAGGAAATAGCAAGCAAATTTCGGCAATTGAAGTTCAAAAGAGAGAAGGAAACGAATCAGCAACAACAAAAAATCATTGTATAAACGAAAAAATACCGTTAGACTATTGCAAAGCAATCAAAGCAATATTTAAACTGTGTGTTAACTGTAAAAGTCCATAAAAGCTCCAAATAGCAGTTGCCACGTACACGTACATACAGTTGCAAAATTTAAATTTAAATTAAAATTAAATGAGAAAATTTTCAAAAATAAATAAAAAATAAAATAAAGTAGCGTTCAAACGCACAGCAGCAGCATTCAAAAGCAAAAAAAAAAAAAAAAAACAAAAACAAAAGAAACAAATTTTGAAGAAATCAACACCAATTAACAGACTTATTTACCAACTCCACCAACAACAAACCCCAAAAACCACACACACACACACGTAAAAACATACGCAACAGCATTTTTATATATATATATACATACATAATTGATGATTATAAACACATACACATTTAGCCAGCATATAAAAAATTTAATAATATTAAAATATATATAAATATAATTACCATATGTTATACATATATACAAATATATACAACAACAAGACACATATATATATAGGTATATATATATAAATAAAAATGAATAAATATTTTTCACTATTTTTTACAATACAACAACAACCACAAACAAGAACCTAAAATCAATTATATTTTGATGCAAATATGTATGTATGTAATAATTATTGAAGAGAAAAACTGAAAAAAATAAATAAATGAAAAAACGTACATGCAAAATAAATACATACATACATATGTATGTAAACGCGTAAATAAAATAAAAACCGAATCAATACCGATAAACGAAAAACACCCAACCAATTTGCTTAAGGAAAATATGTATGTATGTATGTAACTTAAAGTGTAGTATAGCAGTTATATAATAACTAATTACTCACCTGTGAGTAAATTTGTATGTATAAAATCTAACTATTATATTGAAACGAAATGAGAAGAACTGTAAAACAAAACAAAAAATAAACAACAACAAAGAAAGAAAAAAACAACACCTTATCTAAGCTAATTTATTATTTGTATTCGCTTTAATTTGTTGCGTTATTAAAAAAAAAGGCAGAGAAACCAGAAACGAAAAATGAGAAGAGAAGAAATAAAAACCATGATAAATATTGTAAAACCAAGTTGAAAGTGTATAAATAATAATTGTACGCAAATGTGAAGAAAACAAAACTATTAGTTTACTTTGTAAATATATAAATATGATTATATTAAAAGAAAATAAATTAACATTTTTAAGTGAATAATAAAAAATAAAAGCTATGCTAAAATTAAATGAAATAAAAGTGTCTTTGAATTTTTAATATTTAAAAATTTATTAAAAAATTTAAAATAACTTTTAAATTTAGCAATATTTATACATATGTAACGCTACGCGGTCTGTGGAAATTATGTGGAGTTTGAGAGGGAAGCGGGAATGAGTGAGTTTAAAGAACTTCAGGTGGAGGAGATGGCCAATAGGGAAAATTCTCGAAAATACTACAACAACGAGGTGAATTACAGAACGTTTCAGGATCGTGAGAAGAGACCTTGTAGGTGATGTTCATAGTATATTCCGGGTTGTTACAGAATAAGATTGTTGTCAGAATCGAAATTGAAACCGACGATTCGCCTTCGGGGCTGTGTAACTCCTACTCGAATTATTGATTTGCATATCGATTTCATTTGTATTTGGGGGACAAGGGGTTTACAACCAGTAATGCCTGGAATACGGTACAAACTGTTGAACGGTTCTTTTGCAGTTCTGCTATGACTACCGAGACTTTAGGTCACACTGAGGAGATATTTGACCCAATGCCCATAGACTGTTGATAGGAGCCTTCTAGCCAAAACCGCAGTGGCGCTGCAAGTTGGAGCACAGGTTGGATATACAGCATATCTAACTTGTCGTCAATGACATCCAGCACTATTACAAAGGCTTCTTTGTCAAGACGATATTGGTCTATGAATATATATACAAACAAATTTTGTATCATTTATTTTTAATTGAAAATGGTAAGCGGATATTGATTCATCAATTCCGATAAATAAGCAGTTCAGTGTCGGAGTGGAGTAGACAAGTCCGAAATTCTTATTTTTTGCCCTACCGTGCCTAGGAGCAGGTAAAGTTAGTTGATGTCGTCGAGAAGCTCAAGAAACGGACTCTTCGCATCATAGGGAGAGCGATGCGATATGAATGTGGGTTTTAGTGGGATGCAAAGATGTGGCTAGTGTCGTGCGGGCATCCATTGTATGCAAAACAGAGGTTAGGGTTAAGCTGGGATAGGTAGGAGCGGAGTTTGATTCAATATCCACACCTTAATTAAGAATTGCGAGGCAACTCGAGCTTTTTCGGTTGGATTTTATGGTGCTGAATACAGTCCTTCCAGTTCAGTACTCTCTTTCTTATGTGCCGAAACGGTGTTCCAGCTTCTAATAGATGTCCTTGTGCTCCTTGGGAGCATAGATATTTCACAATGTAAGTGGTATCTGGGAGACATCAGGTGGCTTCCCGTCAAGGCCTTCAATGCTTCTGACTTATCCATGGTACCGAGATCATTGAAACATAATTTACGATTATCTCCAGGTGGTTCCGGGGATTTAAGCATTTTGTTGCGGATCTGTATTTTTGTGACCGAGCATAGCCTGTTGAAAGTGACTCTCAGTAGGTTGAAATTATTAATTGTCGACATCATGGACTCTCGCAATCAGTTTAAACGGCCCTGCGTGATTGATAGTGTCAAAGACTTTTAACAAATCCCGTGCTACCAGAATAGTTTGCACACCGGGCCGGATTTGGTTGAGGTTATGAACTACCTGCTTTGCTGATGTGTTACTGGGGTCATAAATCCTTCAATCATCTTCGCTACTGGAGAAAGAAGAGATATCGACCGATAAGACTCACCTTTCTTCGCTGGTCGGTTTAAGCAGAGGGGCTAATGTGTCCAATATACACATATCGGGCAATAATAGAATGGTCAAAGACAAATTGAAAACCTGCTCCTGTTGGAACCAGATGTTTTAGAGTCGTGCCAATGAATTTGGAGGTTTCGTCTTCCCGATAACACCATATCTTTCTTGGTATTAGGCGGTTTGTCGCTTGATTTTGTCAATCGTTGGGTGAATTCTGGCTAAAAAAAACTTGCGCACTTCTTTGGCTTTGAAGAGGCGCGATCACGAAGGAAATTTTCCCCCGGTCATCGCGTCGTGTCGGGTTAGTCGGCAATTCGGCAGTGGCCCAAAGCTTAGTTCAACCAAAGGAGGGGTTGCAGAAACTTAAATCTCACTGAAGTTGGAAAACGGGGATTTTCAAATTTCTGCGTTGCGTCTTCCCGGCATAAAGCGAACCGACGGTGTGGGGCGTGCGCCGAAAGGGTTTTTAGAAGATTCCATAAAGCCGGAGCAATCAGTTTTGTTGAAGTTGTTCGGTGATTCGTAGAAACAAAGTTGATCGAACAATTAGGGTCTAGTGCGAGAATCAGCTTTAGCAATTGTTAACAATGTCGGCAATAAAGCAACTAAAACTACCCAGACCCAATCAGTTTTGCCTCTAAGTAACGCATCTTTGAATGGAAATACATATAATATTATTAAAACAACATTCTGTTTGCAACATTTAAAATCGTCGACATAAAAGAGTAATATCAGTAGAAGATGATGGGCGGATTTGGTTTTTAAAGGAGTTGCGGCTAATCTCACGCATGTGTACATCCATTGGCTTTAAAAAAGTACTAAGAACTCCGAATTCCATTCTCATTGGTATTTACACTGCCTAGCGCCATCTGGCGGCTATTTTGAGCTAAGACACGAACCGCTGCCAGCGATGTCTATACTGAGACTTTGAGAGCTGTGCTGAGAACATCACTGAGAGATGTCGCTAAAGACATATAAAAAACTGAAAAAAAACCCCCAAAAAATATGCAAGTAATTAGATTTACAAAAAAATAATAGCATTTAAATTAAAAAAATAGTTAAAAGTCCACAATAAGAAAATAAACACGTTAAGATTGTACGGGGTTATTAATTTCTACGAAATCTTGAACAAAACCGACTCTTTGGCATCATTTAGATCTTAAGAAAGATATACCGGTCAGGTACAGCCGCCTTCACGTTAAGGGCTGGTGCTTTCTCAAGACACCCAGCGAGAAATATTGGGACAACTACTGTAGTAGGCTCAACTTCTACTTGTCCAGCTTGTAGTTGCATAGCATTCCTAATTCGTAAGACCCAAGATTATTTCAGCTTCCATCATCAAATACTTAGATATCTCGAGCTCACGGAGTTATATTTCCCCAAACCTTCTTTTGAGATCTTTGAAACAACATTGAAACCCACTCGACCTACTCAATAGTTCGACAACTTCTCCATACCATTATAAATAATAAATTTTGAGCATATCCGATGTAAGATATTTATACGATCGGTTCGGATCCGGTTCGCATTTAGTTCATCGGTCGGGCATATACATTCATACATATACATACATATATAATTGGCTATTTGTAACCGCTGAAGCCATTTTCGGCCGAGGTGTGTGGTGTGAGTCTTGTTGTTTTCCCAAAAAATGGCGCGAGTTACAATTTATTCTAAGCCGCTCGATGGGCTTAGGATCGAATGCATACATACATAAAGTGGTCGTAATATTTTTCTCTTATAGTGCAAGTTTTTTATTTATAGTTGGCGAGAAAGACTACCTCAAATTTGAATTCAATAGATACTACTAGGATTACACTCTAACGAGTCGTTCCTCGTTAGTTTCGAATATGCGGTATTCGATATTTCTTGACCCATGAGCTTACTAAAAAAACTTCAGGGCCAAACTTCTGTATTCTAAAACACGAGGGATATAATTAGTCTCTGTTAATATCCGGTACCTTACTCTGTTTCGCTTAGGAGATGTTGGAATATGGTGTCAGTGTTAACTCATTGGTGGTACAGCAATCGAGCTGTTCGGCAGGAATTTAACCACCGATAGAGCTGTCTAATATGAGTAAGTTTAAAGGAATATGTAGGTTGGTGGTTAGGCGGAGCTTCCGATATAGCTTAGATTCTTCCACTGTTCTAGTTCTCATTAATGCATTCAAAGTAGCGAATGAAGCAGCTCAAACCGATAAGAAGCACAACATTAAAACATGCCACAAGAACCAGCTTCAGAAAGACTGACTTGTGCGCTGAGTAACCTCAGAAAACTCACGCTCAGCTTGAATGTCAACGTTTGTTAGCGTGTGTGTGCGTGCTTCCACAATATTTTGATATGCTTCGGTGGTGTTTCATTTCACACAAATAAATACAAACATACATATTATATGTATGTACGTATATGAATGTGTAAAGGAAGTGTCAAGCGCGCAACGCAAGTCCAGAACACAACAAAACAGATCGGTCGCTGTGGCCAAGCGTTTGCTGGAAAGTTTTGAGTGCGTGCGCCAAGAATTCACTTCAGTGAGCTGCATTCGCCACATGAGGTAGGGTTGCGGACAAGCCAGCCGAGGCCGTCGACAATTGCAATGGATTGAGAGAGACCGGCTGACGAAGAAATGGAAATGCGAAGGAAAATTCAGTTGTTGGAGAGAGTTCGCGGCGAATGGTTTGATTGAGAGATCAGTCGGTACGCAACGCTACTGCGAAAACTCCTCAAAGAGAATTTGCAAAAAATAGCAAAAAAAAAGGAAAAACAACACACAAAAATAGTAGCGTGAGGATCGGACGGACGGAGGTTGCGCGACGCAGGTGAAATTAGGCGCGTGGACTCATAAAAGTGTGGCAATTAAAACGGTTGTGTTGTGAGATCTGAAGATCGAAAGTGAACAGCGACGGAAGCAATGATGGAAATGTGCGAAATTATGTGTGAAGTAAAATAAGCAAAGAATTTTAGGGAAATGAAAATGTGCAGAAGTACGAAATATGTAAGTGTGTATGCATATTTGTATGTTTACATATATACACACACATATTCGTACGCACAAAAAATGTTGCAATTGAAGAAAACGAAATAAGGAAACAAAATAAAATGAAGTAAAACGAAATGCAATAAACTAAAAAAATTTATACATAGGTATAATTTTAAGAAAAAATAATCAAATTAAATTAAAGAATTTTAATTAATTTACATATTAAAAAAATAACGTAAATTGAATAAAAAAATAAATTAAAATTCACATATTAAAATAAATACAACACAAAATAAAATTAAATAAAATACAGTAAAATAAATAAATAATAAAGTGAAATTATATGAACGATAATTAGATATAATACAAAATATTAAGCAAATATAATAAAATTAAATTAAAAAAAAATTAATATGTGAACTATGTTAAATAAAGGCAAATAAAACACACCAGTTTAAAAAGGATAAATTAAAATAAAATAAAATTTTATTGCATTTTATTATAATAGTTATGGAAAATTAAACAAAATGCAAACTAAATTAATTAGAAAATATAATAAAATAAAATATAATTAAACAAAAAATTACATAAATTAAATAAATTTATTTAAAATTAAATTTAATAAAAATAATACTAATTTAAAAAAAATCAAACTGAACTAAATTAAAGCAAAAAATAAAAATTTAAAATATGTAAAACAAAATAAAGTAAATTAAGATATTTTAAATAAAATGAAAAGGAATAAAATATAAATATAAAAAATAATGTGAAAACATTAAAACGAAATAAAATCAAATAAATTAATATCAATAATATAAAAATAATTTAAGCAAAGAAAAATGTATAATAATAAAAGATTAAATAAAATAAGGCAATAAAACAAATTAAATAAACCATAAATATATAAAATCACATTAAATTGATATGAATTAAATTAAATGGAGTTAATTTAAAAAAAATATTTAAATTAAAAAACAGAAAATAGAAAACATAAGAAACAAATAAAATTAAATTTAATAAAAAAAAAATTAAGTAAACTGAATTTCGAAGGCCAGGATTCCAGTCCTGGTTTGACCGAACATCCAAAATTATAAGGAATATCCAGCCCTTCCAGTGCATTTCTGACATGAAAATAAAAGCTTCACCAATTGGAGGAGGAGCTCGGCCGAAAATCTCTTCAGGGGTTACAAAGCACCACTTATATATGTAATATATACCATACATATATTATTATGAAATAAAAGTTATTAATTATTATAAAACAAAAAAAATATAAAAGAATGAAACAATTTTAGGAGTATATAATAATAATAAAATATATTAATGTGAAGTAAACGAAATTGAAAAAAATAAAAAATAAATAATAAGAAACTAAATAAAATAAGCTAAAGTAAAATAAAATAAAATATTTATTTTAATATAAAATCAAATTAAATTAAATAACATAAAAAAAATAAAATAAAATGAAGTTAAATAAAATTAACTTAAATAAAATAAAATTAAATTAAATGTAATCCGATATAATATAATAAAATAAAATAAAGTTAAATAAAATAAAAAATAAAATAAAATAAAATAAAAAAATAAAACAAAAAAAAAATCAATAAAAAAATTAATAAATAAAATAAAATAAAATGTAATAAAAAAATAAAAATAAAACAAAAAAAATAAATAAATAAAATAAAATAGAATTAAACAGAATAAAATAAAATTAAATAAAATGAAATTAAATATGATGAAAATAAATTATAATTATAATAAATTTAAAAAATAAAAAATAAAATAAAAATATATTAAAAAATTAAGAAAATTTAATTAAGAAAAATTAAATAACTTAAAATAAGAAATAAAGTAATATAAAAAAATTAAAATAAATGCAACAAAATAAAAGATAAAGAAAAACAAAAACAAACAAGACAAGAAATTGAATAAAATAAGTAAAAATCAAAAATAAAATAAATGAAGTATAAATGAAATAAAAGCATAAAAATGTTTAAAATAAGATCATATTCCATTTAATGAAATTTAATAACTAAATGTAAAGTAGAAATATGATAAAAAATAAAAATATAAATAAATTTAAATTGCCATAAGTTAGAAAAAGGAATAAAACTAATAGAAAAAAATATTCTTATTTTTATTTTTATTTTTATTTTTATATTTTAGTATTTTCCGTGGAATATGATGATCGTATTCATTGCTAAATTGTGAACTTGTGCTTTGTCTTTGACATACAGACGTATTTGTAATGCAGTGATTTGTGACCATGATATTTTGATCGTGTAATATTTCTTTCCGCATTTTCAAACAAAAGTTTCTTTTGATAATAGAAATTAAAAAATAAGAATATCTAGCAAAAGGAAATGCAAAATTCCTATATATGTATGTTTATACATACATGTCTGCAAATATATAATATGTATGTACATTAGGAGCTCTAGTGAATTACGAAAAGTAAAAGCGTTTAAGAAAAACGAGCGTGTGTTATTTAATCTTTGTACGCCTGTATGTACATGTACACATACAAATGGCTGAATGTATGTAAATTCATCGAAATAGTAATAAAAAAAGCTGTGAAGAAAATGAACTAAATTAAAAGATATATGAAAATGTTGTGTGTGTGGAATTATATACATACATATATATATACTTTATGAATACGTGCAATATATACGCACATACATAAGTAGGTATACATATATGTATATGGTATATACATGTGTGCATTAATGTGCGTTCTATTGTTGTTGAACAAAATTGTCGTCGTCCAGTTTGAGTTAATTGAAATACAAAACAAACAAAAGTCACACAAAACAGAGATCGCACAAACCAAACCACACCATTTACAAACAATCACACAAACAAACATAAGTACATACATATGGTACATATGTACTCGTATATGCAGGGTCTGTGTAAGTTTGTATTAATCGTGCCATTAAGTTAACGCTCCGTTCAACACCCGCAAACATTTGTACATCTGGAAATGCAGAGGCCAGTGCCAGTGGGCAGCTACTAAATGGTAATTGAGAGAATTCTTCAAAGAAATATCTGTTTATGGGGGTGAGTAAGCGTTCAGCTGACTTTTTCTGCTTCTTCTTCTACTTGCCGTTTGTATCGTTAATGTTGTTTTTGCTGCTATCATTTGTTTGTTTTGTTTATTTAGATTTAAATACATTCATATACCATATACAACAATAAAGCGTAATCATTTTAAATATATAATGACTGCATGTGCGTGAATATGTGCAAACACGATCGCCACAAACTATTCTGTTTAAATAAATATTAAATAATAAATATAAAAGTTTGCTCTCAAAGCTGGTTCCTCCGAAACGTACTGCAAAGGTGCATACAATCTTGTGGCACTTAAGACGGTATCGTCAATGGAGAACTCACGATAATGATCTTCTTTGTTTATTTGGTAAACCCCTCCATTAGTCCTGGTGGTTTACCAAATTTTTTTTTGAGAGTATTATTGTCAATCTTTAAGAAGGAAGCGATAAGGCTTTCCCAACAAAAAAAGAAAACCAAAAGGCATGACTATGAAGAAGTCCAGGAGCTGACCGGCAGAGGGCACGGAGCCTACTTATGTAGTGTCTAAAGAGTTGATGTGGACACTGATGCCCAAAATAAATTGAGTTTATAGAGGAAGCATTTATTCAGCCAGCAGAATGGGAGTTAAAGTGAAACACCCGGAGAAAATGGACCCAAATTTAAATCCGATGATTATGGAACATACGGTCCGTCACCCGACTATAAAAAAATCTTAATAGCGATTGTCTGTTGGAAGGACAATAAAGGGTCGAGATTCGATTGTTTACTGGCTATTAAAAAAATGTGAAGAACTGACCAAATGCAACAGAAGCGGGCTCTGCCCAATTCATTGGAAGAGAAACCTCACAGGGTGTGCCAATTATCGTGGGATAACCTCTCTTTATAGCAGATATGATGACCTATCTAGCATAGAGTATGAAAGAGTGAAGTATGAAGAATGAGATAAGCCTGCAACACTTATACGTCAGTGCAACTGGCACTAAATACCAAGAGTTCTGTGAGATGCTAACAAAGGCAATAGAGATGCCTGTTGCCATAAGCTTTCCCTCCTCATGTCATGACACTTAAGATACATGTAAGAAACGTCTCTTCCTCCCTGACCTTTTCTTTTCCGCCGACAATATTACTGAAGTCTCAGGCCTCTGGGCGCAAGAGAAGAAAGAAACGGCCTTTACAGTGAAACCTCTATAAATGATCCTGGACCTGGTTTCCTCGCACTATTACTATGAAGTTTTTGTGAGTATTCCGCTAGCTTTTCAGCAGTTCAGGTCAATGTAGTTAAAATCACCTTCCCGATGTATATACAACTTAGATCTGAGTACAATAGGCGTTTGCATTGAGGTCCATGCATTCACCTTAGTTTCGTAATCGACTTACTTCTAAATATTGAACTCCTCATCAATTTAAAGGACAAGAGCCGGGTGCCTAGCATTGCGTACAAACATTCGGATATCCAGGGTTCGTGACTTGGTCCAACCAATTTCCAAAATTATAAAAAAATATCTTTTTTAATTGCAGTCGTGTCTCAGCATGAAATGCTTCAACGGTAAGCCAAACATTCACAGACCCACGATATATGCTGCAACAAGATATAGTTTTTGTAAAAAATTTTGGAGGAAAGTAATATATACTAGTGGCCAATATGCTCTTAAAAAAGGAAAAATAAAGTTTCGAAGGTCGTCTGCCAATCTGAACAAATGGACGGGTTAACGCAGAAAGATCAGATGGGCTTCAAGCTAGCATCTCAACATGTGCGATTGTGAAATCCTTCTTACCTAAGGAAGCCGCAGAAGCTCTCTCAAGAGCAAAATTCTTGCACGTAATGGGATTTCTGGGGGTTAAACCAAACCATCGCTGTCGTCTGGAATACGAGATACGAGATGGAGTTATTTTTGAACTGTCCTGCGTTTACGAGGTTGAGTGGTCTAACGTACATGATATTTTTATTAAATTTGTGGCATCACAACGCAAAAGCAGTAGCTAGGGTCCTTCCAACGAAGTGAAGGTCTTCCTCTTCCTCTGCTTCCACCGGCGGGTACTTCATCGAAACAAAGCAACAAGTAACCTTTGTGAAAGATGCGGTAACCAACCCAGGTGGAGTCTTGGATCACGGCTAATGAGAGAGGAAGCTTCAGTGGAGCCACTCCGACTTATTCGGTTTAAGAGTCCGCTGACGTCTAATTGCAGCGTCTGTTCACCAGAGGTGTAACTGCGAGCGGGCGTCGGTCTTGAAGGCGGCTCGCTATATAAATGTGTAAACACCTTAAACTTACTCGCCTAGCGAGGTTGAGCGCTGGGTTAGGTGAAAGGTAATTTCACCTACGACCAATCGATATTGCAGTGTAAAACACTTCCACATACGCCCGCACTTTATTTGGGTATAAAAGGTTCAAGGCAAACTAAAACAGGATGTATGGCCCAAGAATATGCAGGATGTCAGCGGTACTTACAATATCTACTCAATCAAAAGTGGAGTGGACGCCGCAACCTATTGCGCTGAGTTAGATAACAGGCAATCCAACGGGCTGTAGGATAATTGCATAGCATATTCGAGTCTGAGATCTTCGGGGTAAGAAAAGCTGCTGAGCTTGCTAAGACCGCTGTAAACCACATGAAAAACTCATATGTGCTATAGTCTAACAGCAGACAAGGTAATAATCTGTAATCGTTTCACATCAGAAAATATTATTAGAAGCGGGGAGTCGGTAGATGTAGTGGCTGCATGGAAGTAACTGTGTATCTACGAAAATCAATTAACTTCTTACCAAGAATACGGAAAGGCGTGAGATGGAATTCTTTATGCTGTTAAGGCAGCAGTGGAAGAAAGCACACCCAGTTCATGCTTGCACGATGTTGAACGGACTGCAGAACCGTTGTAGATCTAATGAGGGGACTCAACCTAGCGGTATCGAGCGTAGAATGGGATTACGGAGAGTGTTGGGAGGCTGGCATGAGTGAGTCGTAAGAACACTTCCTCTGCTACTGACTCGCTGTACCGTTTTTTAGTGGACTAGAGTAAGTTTTTAAACTGGGTATAAAGATACTTTTAAAATTTCCTAAACGCGTTCACGAATGACCTATGTATGTCGGATCGTCTTGTGACCAGCTAGTTCTATCTAACCTATGGGAGGGCCTAGGTTGGAGCGCTGTTGACATAAACACCCTCTAAGCAATTGATTTCTCTATTTATAAAAAGATTTCCAATTTTGGATTTAGAATCAGATTAAACTGCTTCATTATGTTTCTCATGGTTGCTCGATAACTTAATTGATTTAGACTTAAGAAATACACATGTATGTATTTATGTTTTTCTATAAGTAACTGACACTTTAACGATTAACTCATTCCCTTTGAAATGTCAAAGTTCAATGAGTTTATTATGTTTGTATGTGTATAAGTATTTAAGTATTTAATTACAATACAAGAGAAAGAATGGTCATTTAAACTATTTGAAAAAAGTGTCTCTAATACGGAATGAGTCACATTGACGGGCCTTCTAGCTTCATGAGAAATATATATACACGTATGTACTCGTATTCATGTTATATCTGTCTGAGTATTTGCTGTCAAGAGTAGGTCAAACAGAGTCACCGATGGCAGACAGAGCATTGAACCGCCGTTTTCTTGCTACTCTTTGACTAAGAAAGTATTTATGAATGAAATTACAATAATTATAATTAAAATTTGTTCGAGTTGAAATTTTTATGTTTTGTTTTATGTGTTAAGAATTCAAAAGTAGAAGAAGAAGAAGAATGGGAAAAATTGATGGACGCATTTTTTATTTACACGTATTTTTTCATTTCTATATACATACATCTATTCCTAAACCAGCTACTTTGTTCTTGTAAAAAGTCTTTCCATCTCCTTGCCACTTGTTGTAGCTGAGCAGACATTCTTTTAGTGAGAAAAGAATTCCCCTTGATCGTGCGATTCGCTTTTAATGAGTTAAGGTATGCAATCAGCTGTTAAACTAGGTAAAAAGTGATTCTCAGACACAAACTGGGAATTCACAGACACACACATACGCATAAATTAATGCTTGTACAAGTTACCAACAATTGAAAAACACTTAAATAAATACTTAAGTAAGCCCATTTAATTAAAGAGTAATTATGCTACTGTTATAAATGTACGCTGGACATACATACATAAATATTTACATATATGACGGATGTGGTAAATAATATACACCCTGTAGGAATTTGCTGCTGTTGAGGTAAACTTGCTGATAAGAACAGTGTTCTGTTTATGTTTAGCGGGCGCCATTGCTTGTTTTCACTGTTAAAATAGAGTAAAGAATAATTTAAATTTTTTTTACAAATTTTATATTAACAAGCACTTTTTCTTGGTAAGACTAAAATCTTTCATCAAGTCTTGATTTTTATGAAATGTTGTGGGCGTGTGCCGGTGATATTGATGTCATTAGCTAAGTAAATTAATTATAGATAATTTCTTCCATCTGGGAAGCAGCATTATCACCATTAAAAATGTTAGCATGGAAATCCAACGCAGAACTACCCTTGCCAGATTTCCTTTCAACTGTGCACGAGTATGTGGACCTGAAAGTATGTGTGTCCATCCCCGTAAGCTCCGGGAGCTGGAAGTATCGTGAAAGAAACGTCATCTCAATCGGTTTAAAACGAGATACTCTAAAAGAGGTATTCCAAGGTTCCACCATCTCCTGTATATGCCCTGCTCTCAACCGATTCCATCTTCCCTGGCTTGTGAAGATGACATGTGCTTCTTCAAAACTCCTACATAAAGTTGCACACACCCCAGAGGACTTCGAACTCTCCTTCATTTATAGATTTACAGATCGCTATCAACTGGTTTACGCCTCACGCAAGCGTGCTACCAAATTAACTTCCTCTCTTGTTCATTAAGGGAACTTGCATGTAAGAAAAGTCGGTGAAGAATTTATCAGTTCATAACTCACAATAGCGATGTATTATATTATTAGATATTGTTCTATGTACGTCTCGTGCTTCATTATATGTTCGTTTATACATTCAGCTCTATGGACTCTTAGAAAATGTTTCTGTAAGGCCTCTGCAACGTGAAAGCTTTGGGCAAATTATACTCCTGAGAAAATGGAATTCAAGATTTCAAATATCGTGTTAGAAAATACCTTGGCAGGATTCATTCAGGACTATCGAAAGTTGAGAAAGTGAATAAGGTTCGATCACCAGTGATATCACTCCCTCCGCTAAAGTGATGTGCTTTTCGATACTTTTGAACTTGTGTGAAGCCGCAGCGTGAACAAATTTATTAGAGATGATATCAGAATTCACTCAGCTAGCGAATTAGCTTTAAAAACGTAGCCATAAACCGTGGTAATAAAAGCTATATTTTTCCTGCAGGGTACCTTAATATGCTTTCGCTTTGTGAACTGCCTGTCGATAGCTTCGTTGTCAACAATCGCAATACAAGATCGTGAATGCAACTGTAAACCGGAAAACTAAGCTCACATATGCATACATATGAACACACATAAGGCAATTACAAGACTGGGAAAATACATATGTATGTACATATGTGTATGTGCACTTCACTCCAAGCATTTGTGTCTTGAGAAAATCTAGTTTCCTTCTATAGCAAGTGCACCTGATCCAACTATGGTGCCGGTGCTGGTGCTGTTGCCGACGTGCTAGTGCTTGCGACGGCATTGACGAGACAAGAATTTCGGTGGTAAAAGTTTATTGGCCCGCGGAAAATCGCGTCCCAGTGAGAACACGTCAGCGAAGTGGCGCGAGAAAAGTCATTGCTTTGGCTTAACAATGAAGAATTGGTAGAGAATATAAATTGCATAGCTCGTCAAGCGCCAGAAAACCCAGACGACCTGCGAAGAATGTTAAATTCAAAGGCGGTCACATGATCACGTTTGGCCTTGAAAGTGTTGGTCATGTTGTTAGGCTCCTAATCTTTTTTGTTAGTGCGGTTAACAAATTGGCTATTAATTTTTATTTTCTTATTCAGACACAGTTTCTTTTTTCATTGATTTTTTGTTACTTCGCTTTGGATATATGTATGTATATCGTAGAGATAATTGTGAAGAGTCCGTGCCGCACACTTGCCTTAAAAAAGCGGTTTTAAGCATGCCATAGAGTAGGTGATTTACTCATATATTGACTTTTAATTTATTTATTTTCGAAATTGTGATTTTCACACCTCGGTCATTCGTATTTGGTCAAGTGCTTCTTGGGTTGTTTGTTTACATTTTCTATTGTTGTTTTTCTTGAATTATTTCGTGCTTTAATTTCTTCTTCTTTTTAATTTATGCTCGTCACATAATCGTTCCCTGAAATTATAAAAGTGCCTGACAATGATATAAGAAGTGCTTAACGCAGCCCGTGCTGGTGCAAAGTATTATCTGCCAATGCAGTGAGAGTATGAAGACATATTTTATACCATAATCCACACCAGACCAAAATCGAATTATTTTTATATTTTTAACCGTCAGACTTGAATCCTGGCCTTTAGAATGGTAGGAATCAATGCTAAATGTCTTTATATTTTAATCAAAGCAGGCCGGAAAAGTGTAATATGCTCTGAACGTCCAATATCCAGTTCATCTCTTCGGTTTTTACTAAAATTTTTATGAGTCAAAAAAATTCAGTACATTTACAGTCAGCAAACTTCTCGAACTTCTATTTCAACCATTATCTTCTTGTGTCTTCAAATGCTTCTCTTTCTTCTTCAACTTTAATATAACACTCTTTTGCGTACCGGAATTTCGTTCAATTTCGAAGACATGCAATAGTTTTCTTGATTGTGACCCTAATTAGCGATATGTAACCGCTGAAGCGTTTTTCGGCCGAGCTCATCCTTCAATTTGTAGTTTTGCGTCTTGATGTTTTTCCAACAAATGGAGGGACCTACATCTTATTCTAAGGCGCCTTCCAACGGCTGATGGTTTTTTTTTTACGAGGAGCCTTTATTTCATGTCCGAAATACACTCGGAGGGGTTGACATTTTCTACCGAGGGGCGACCTTAATTAGAGAATTTAGCATAATTTTTTTTTTAATTTATTTTCTATAACTTTTGGATGTTGGTGGCACC
The DNA here is from genome assembly GCA_037013455.1 of Ceratitis rosa. Lineage (NCBI taxonomy): Eukaryota > Metazoa > Arthropoda > Insecta > Diptera > Tephritidae > Ceratitis > Ceratitis rosa. The sequence goes on from JAWMAG010000055.1 coordinate 4,860,690, forward strand.
GGGATTTGAACCCAAGCTAAGAAGAATACACAATCAAAATACTGAAAGCATATCTTCCGTCTATCACAAAATGATCAATTTAGTATCAATTATTTGGAACTGTTAAGTAGCTTACATCTCGTATTCCAATCAGCCTCGTCAAAAGCAAGCTTTTTCATCCAAGCCTGTGGGTCCATCTTTTCAACTGGAGGTGGGCCAATTTTTTTTGTAGGTGTCAAACCTTACATATTCTTCATTTAGCTCATCTTCAAACTGATATTTTTTTTCGATACCCAGATTGAAAAAACTTTTTGCTCTCACTAATCTGCTGCAACATTAAAGAATTGGCTATCGATGTGGGAACGCTAGCATACTTAAGAGCCATAAAGATAATGTGATGTTTAGCCAATCATTAAGCTTCACTATGCATCCACTTCCTTTCTGATAAATTTTCATTAAATAAATTACTTTAATGTATATTGTCTTAGACGTAACATCGAGGAAAGCAGCTCTTAGATTCGGAACTTAGCCTTGACTAAAGCAGGGCAGTAGTATAAAAGATGAGAAAACAATTATTCTTTCTCATCGGTGTTGCAGCTTCTGCAATATCTCATAAATTCAGCTTCCAGTCGCGCTGTATGTTGTACTTTCAAGCCGGGGCCTATTAATACTCCAATAACCTTAGATATGACCTCTTTTTCATGGGGTTATATTTCGCATGACCTTTTCCAATTCTTTTTCGGCCAAGTTTGTCTAGATGCTATGAAAGTAGCCGCTTCCTATTTTAATTCTGCTTGCTCATACGTAAATTCTTTGATTATCAGTCTGTATTTAGCAAAAGCCATACGAATGAGTTCTTTGCCAAGAAGAATTTGTTTGGTCGTGCCTTGTCTAGCAAGTTTGTCTGCCTTACAATTTGCAATTATGTCCCTCTAACAAGCAACTCATATGAGATATAATTTGTTTTGTTTGACCATCTCCTGTAGACAACCGTGATTATCGCTGAAAATAAAGATATCCTTGCTCAAAAGTTCGGTTAAAATGGAGTCTGCTGATTCCATAATGGCTGGAACATCGGCTTCAAATACATTGCAGTGATCGTATAGTCTGAAAAACAGCTCACAAGATAACACCGTGTGAGCCCATCATACTTGTAGACGTTGAGAATACCTAGTATAGGAAGCTTTGCAGTTTTTTCTTTTATTATTTATGACTTCACAGAAGGGAGGAAGAGATGGCTACCAAGGCACAAATAAAGGGTGCGCCAGCTACCGTTTGATTTTTGAACTACGGCTTATTTGTGCATTGATCTAATGTGCCAAATTATGAAGGATAGTAAGTCCCTTCTCTTCAAGGGTTGCGAAGGCCAAGAGGATAGCCAAAGGGTTCCGGTGATTGTGCAATTTTCCTATATATTTTTGTGTAACGATTTCAATCTCTTCTTTAACTGCCGCTATGTCTAGATCTCTATGCATATTTTCATTACGCGTGTACCATGGTGCGCCTGTTATTACTCTCAATGTTTTTGACTGAAATCTTTATTTTATATCTATCTACCATAAGCTGTACCCCATAACTGGATTCCATACATCCAAATCGGTTTTATGGTCGAATTATAAAGAAGGACTTTGTTTTCAAGACTAACCCCAGATTTCTTGCTTAAAAGCCAATATAAATTGGAAAATTTAAGCTTCAGCTGCAACTTTTTGGCAGAAATGTGTTGCTTCCAAGTTAGTAGTCTATCCAAGTGAATATCAACGTATGTGATTTCGTTAGCTTGTGGGATAGCCTGACGATGGGGCACGTTTTTGGTCTTAATGTAAAAGTGAAGTGTTTGCACTTATTTTCATTAACTTGTACGCCCCATTTTGCCAACCATTCTTCAATTAACTTAAGATGTGGCTGTAATGGAGCACTTATGTCGACTTAGTATAGTAGTATCATCCGCAAAAGTTGACCTCATTACTTTGTCACTTGTAGGAATATCTGAGGTACAATATTGGTCCAAGAACACCACCCTGCGGAACACTTGCCGTGATTGGATACTTCTCTGTTATGTATTCATTTACTTTTACAGTGAATCGCCTATTGGTTAAATAAGATTCAAGGATATTGTGTTAGGTAATAATGTTTTAATTTTATAAATGATACCATCATACCACACTTTGTCAAATGCTTGCGCCACAACGGCCGAGTAATACTCTCTGAATTCGTTTTCTTCATTTCATTTGTTATACGGGTTACTTCTTCAATTGTAGCATGTTTTTCGCGAAAACCAAATTGATGTGTAGGAATAAAATCATTTTGATTGAGAAAAGGAGTAATTTTTGATAGCAGCACTTTTTCGAAATACATTTGTGGATAATATACTAACTTTAATATGGCACAGAAAAGTTTTGCAAGAAAAACGAGAACAATGCTTGGCAATTCTTTTAGCATTTTTGGTAAGATCTGATCGTCTCCTGGAGATTTTGTTTTTGGATTTAAGGCGGTAATAATGTTGTTTAGTTCAGCCACAGATGCTCCGCAAGTAATAATGTATCTTGGAGTAGTATGGTTAAGTGACAATATTGGTACCAGTATTTGGTCGAAATACCGTACTGAGGTGCTCTGCAAAACAAGTCTCAGAGGTGAGTCAGTGCCTACAGGTGGCTTAAGGTTTTTGATAGTTTTCCAAAGCGATTTTTTATATCTTTTTCTTCTTCGTATCCTAATGCCTTTTTTAGCTTGCTTTCTGTCATATTTAGTAGAAGAAGATAAAGACTTTATGAGTACAATGCGTGTATGTGTAAATGTAGGTATGCATGTAAGTATACAAATTAAAGAATATTGAATTTACAAGTTCTATGAAATGAGAACTTTGACATTATTTTAATCGGAGCATATGTAAGTATCATTAGGGTGACGCAGCAACGACCGCGACTGTATGAAAATTACTCACGAAAGCCGGTTGAAAAAAAGTCGTCTACCAAACAGTTTGTGAATCAATCAGTGCGGCGAGTGTTCCCACCGGTTCCTTAATGAACCAAACAACTTACCTGCGTACTCGGCCAGTGTGTTAGGTGAATATTACTGTAGTTCCAGGTCATCAACATCAAATAGACACCGCTCGCTGGAATTATACATTTCACGCACTTTTTTTTGCGTACGAATTTGCATAAAGAACTCAGTGTGATAAATTCCAAGGACTGAATGCTCATTTTCCATGAAGCCAATTTTTACCTAGGCTCAGACAACCTACATCATAGGAAAGTCAAAGCCAATGTGGACCGACGACATCATTACTATGTAATGCTCAGATATTATTTGTTTCCAAATGTTGAAGAAAATGAAGTGATTGATGTGAGGTTTCAGAAGGATGGCACTACGTGCCACATAGCAAACTTTACATCGATATTTTTCACCCTGTGTTCGAAAATCTCATAATTAGCCTAAACGGCAACTGACTGCAGCTGCGATTTGAGTTCATTAGACAATTTTTTTGTAGAGATGCCTTAAGGATAAGTGCTACGTCAACCTTCCATAGAAAAGTCATGACTTTAAAAACGAAACACACAATCGAAAATGTGTTGAAAAATGGTCGGCAGCCACATAAAAGAAGTAGTGTTTCATCATTAACCGTAATGCCGAGACATTTAAAAAAGGCAAAATTATTGCAAAATATGTATCCCTATTTTTTTGTAACAATTTTAAAACGCAAATTTATCGTGACCTACCCATTAGTCGCCTCAATTGTCTAGTACGACAGTTAATATCAGTGAGCGAATGTGGATTCAATGATTTCTTGTTGATCAACGGAATTTTTCACTGTGAGTGGATCGACCTATTTGAAAAAATATACACATTCATGGGTTTTTTAGTTAAATTTTTAGATGATATGCTTAATGGAATACTTTCGCTTCCTGAAAATGGACTAGATACTTGGAACCAAACTCCATTTACTCGAAATAAAATTTTTTTTTTTTTTTTTTTTTTTTTTTTTGTTTATTTGCAATCTATCTTACATAAGACATTCGGCAAATTTGTTCTTATATATAATGACAGAGGTAGATTTGCTTTGCGCAAAACTACATAAAGATAACAGAATTTTTTTTTTCCTTACTTTTAAATTAACTACTAACACTATTAAAATTCAGGAATTCTTCAGTTTGATTATCTTCATTGTAAATTTTCAACATTATCATTAGCTAAAACTTAAATTACTAGGTTTACCTTAAGTTTAGGAGGTTTACAATATATATATTTTTTTTATTTTTTATTTATTTATAAATACTAGAGGAATGGCAAGTCTAAGATATGACAGCGCTTTAATCGTATTGTTTCATAGGTGGTATCTAATAGACATATAGCAGTTGGATTTATGTGGTTAGATAGGCGTGCAAGATATCTAGCGGTGTATTTTGGAATTTCACTTTTTACAAAGGGTATGCCTAGGTCCTTGTGAATAGCTTCATTGGTAACAAACCAGGGAGCATTAACCATTGCTCGCAACGTTTTCGATTGGTAACGTTGAAGGATTTCAACATTGGACTTGCTGGCAGTACCCCAGAGCTGGATCCCGTAGGTCCATATAGGCTTAAGAATAGCTTTGTAGAGCCGTACTTTGTTTTCTAGACTAAGCTGAGAGTTGCGACCTAACAACCAGTACATTCGTTTTGTTTTGATTTTTAGTTGCTGATGCTTAGCCTTAATATGATTTTTCCATGTTAGACGTCGATCAAGATGCATTCCTAAGTATTTGACGTTATCACTAGTGGGAATCTGATTATTGTTTAAAAATACAGCAGGGCATTGCTCTCTTCTTAATGTAAAGGTGACATGTGTAGACTTTTCTGAATTGACCTTAATTCTCCACTTGTCTAGCCAAGACTGCAAAATATCAAGTTGGTTTTGCAGCAAAGAAGAAGCTTCTACAGGATACTCGCTACAAGCGATAAAAGCGGTATCATCAGCAAAAGTCGCCACTTCTACCGCTTCTAATGTGGGCATATCCGATGTGAAAATAGTATATAGGACGGGACCTAAAACACTACCTTGGGGTACGCCAGCATTAATGCGGTAAATTTCTGATGAGGCTTCCTTATGTTTTACATAGAAATGCCTGTCGCTCAGATAAGATTTCAGAATTAAGAAGAAGTGCGCTGGCAAAATCTTTTTTATTTTGTAAAGAAGTCCTTGGTGCCATACTCTGTCAAATGCTTGTTGAACGTCTAAAAAAGCTGCAGAACAGTATTTTCTTTCTTCCAAAGCATATGTTATTATATTTACAATCCTATGGCATTGTTCTGGTGTACCATGTCTTACTCTAAACCCAAACTGATGTTCAGGTATGATATTGTTATCCTCAATTACAGGCATCATTCTTCGCAAAAATATCCTTTCGAATATTTTGGAAAATGTTACCAGCAGACTAATAGGACGGTATGATTTCACACAATTTTCAGGTTTATTTGGTTTAGGTACCATGACTACAGTAGCACATTTCCACTGGGTGGGGTAGTGGTTCGTATAAAGAATAGCATTGTAAATTGCAGTTAGAAATTGGACTGCTTTCTCAGGGAGAGCTTTAACAACTTTGCTATTTATACAGTCATATCCGGGCGATTTGCATTTGTTTAATCTAACTATTTCTTCGGAGACTTCACTCTTAGATATCCTACTAGTTGGTATGTCCATTTGACATGGAGATTCAAGAAAAGTTAGTATTTCTGTGTCATCGCTGTTGGTATAAGAAGGATTAGGCTGAAAAGTTTGATAGAGGTTTTTAGCAAAAGCTTCTGTTTTGCTTTCATCATTCCTACACCATAGCCCATTTGAGTCTCTTACAGCGACGTTGCGTTTGGTTGGTCGCTTAAGGTACTTGGTGGCTCTCCACAGTCTATGCTCATCGTTTTTAGTAGGTTCAAGATTTTTAATGAACGAACTGAAATACTGATTTTTAAAATCAGACAACTTTGACTTTAGTTGTTTCGTTGCTCTATTAAGGGCTCTCTTCTCTGCTGGGTATCTTTTTTCCATCCAGGCTTTTCTTAATCTTCTTTTGGTAGCAATTAGCTGCAATATATCAGCTGGGACTTGCAAATGTTCATTAAAAGTGAGTTTCTCCCTTTTCGGTCTAGACAGATATGCGGCCTCATGAATAAGATTTGTAAATGATTCTATCACTGCGTCCAGTTCAGTACCCGTTTCTAATCGCACATTTAAATCAATATGTTTATCGATCCAATGCTGGAAGGATTCAAGATCAGTTTTAGGGGTGAGGATATTATAGCTTTTGGAAATATGGTGAACATTTTCATTGTATAATGCAATTAAAGGTGAGTGATCGGAGCTAAGGTCATTACTGCTCTCAATACTTAACTTGCTACAGGGTATTCCAGAGTATACCACGAAATCAAGAAGATCAGGGATTTTTCTTGAATCGCTTGGCCAATATGTTGGCGTGCCTGTTGACAAAACGTAATAGTTTCTTTTAATTATACATCGTTGAAGCTCTTTTCCTTTTGGGTTAATAAGCCTAGAGCCCCACCAAGGGTGTTTTGCATTAAAGTCCCCACCTACAAAAAATTTGGAACCGAAATTCTTAAAAATATTTTCATATTGCTCAGTTTTTATACTGAATCGTGGAGGAAAGTATACTGAGTATATAGGTAAATCGTGGGTGTCACATTTAATATTAACCCCAGCTGCTTGAAAGTATTTCTCTCTGACTCCTTCTAGAATTTTATATTTGATAGTAGATTTGATTAAGACGGCACTGCCCCCATGAGCTTTGTTGTGTGGATGGTTTGCACAAATAAGATCATAGCCGATAATTCTAAAATACGATTTATTCGTAAAGTGAGTTTCGCATATCAAGAAAATGTCAATATTGTTTAAATTGAGGAACATTTTTACTTCATCGGTATGATTACACAGACCATTGGCATTCCAGATAGCTATACGCAGGCTTACTTGCATAGTTTATCTAACAAAAGAGACATCATTTTGAATAAGCTTTGAGTCATTTCAAGTTGTTTAGAAAGTAGGTTTTCAATTTTTTCGAGAAGATTATTATTTTGATTTAAATCACTTTTTACACACTGAGCATAGGATATATTTGGGTTGAAATATTCATTTTTTGTCTGTATTGAATTATTCAATTGGGGGAAATTTTGAGCTGCATGAGAGTACGATGAGACATTGTATCTTCTATCTGATATGTTTGGTTTTTTGGCAAGGCTTTGGTAAATCTTGCATCCCTTATAGTTCGCTGGGTGGCTTTGTAAACAGTTAATGCATTTTGCCGGTGTATCTTTGCTTTTCATACATTCAGCTGTAGCGTGATCTAGACCACACTTAACACACCTATAAGGTTTTGTGCAATACGATTTTGTGTGTCCGAACTCTTGACATCGATGACACTGTACAATGTCTGTTACCCTCTTAGGAGGGTCAACCTTTACGATGGCATTACCAAGATATTTTAAGTTAAAAATACTTTGATTGTTTTTGTTTGGCTCTAGGTCAACAAAATGCATACTTAGGGGCATATTTGTAAATCTACTTCGTATATTGCTTACATTTCTAACCTGAAAACCCAATGCTTCTATTTCTTTCCTTATTTCATCTACTGGAGTAGAGAAGTGTAAATTTTTTATAACAATTCTATATGCGCGCTCTTGTTTAAGCTGATATGTATGGAAGTTAATTTCTTTTTTTTTAATTTCTGCAATTAAAGTTCTGTATGAATCTATAGACTTGATCATTACTCGAATTTGACCATCTCGCAAAGCTTTATAACTAAACTCAGACTTATTTATAATACTTTCAAAATACTTAATCATACCACTTATGTCACTAACATTCGGTATAACAATTGGTGGTGGTTTTGGTAAAGTTTCATCGATGTTGTGATCCGTTACGTTATTGTTGTCCATCTCGTCTTCTAAACCCGCGAACATGTTTGAGCCATTGTTGCTGTTTTTAGTAGTACTATGAGTTTCTACTATGTTCATGTTGCTGTCTGACTTTTTTCTCTTACGATCGATAGAAGGAGAGCCCAACTGTCGTCTTTTGCTTGTTACAGTTTGCCATTCCACTTTATTGTCACTTTCGTTGTTCATTTCAAGAACCTCATTTGCAGAATTAATATTCTGTGTGCCCAAAGTTGTTGTTGTATTGGCTGAGTTATATTGTAGAACAGAACTTATGTTTGTTGTTTGTGCTAAGTATAGATTAGTCAGAGTATTTAACTCATAATCAATGTCTGCTGTTCTCTGCAGCGAGTGACCCTGCTCTAAAGATGAGCGCTGGTCACTCATTTATTCACGTGGTATTTTCACTTCAATAGTTTTATTAATAAAACTTCAATTTTGAAAAATAACACTGTATAGCTTTTACTTAGCTTTAAAAACTATTTGGTTTTATATATTGTTTTTAATGTATATTTAGTTTTAGAATGTACAATTATGAAATGTTTTTTTTTTTTTTTTTTTTTTTTTTTTTTGTTCAATAAACTAGAACTTTTTTGCGTTTGCAATCCACATGTGCACTTGTTCACTCTCTCAATCGAACTGAAATATAAATAAAATTTTTTTATGGGAAAGTGGTCACCAACAGATTTACAAAAGTTAGTATGGTTTGGGTATAAACATACTTATTTTTATTACTAAACGGTTGATGGTTACAAGCTATTTTCATACGTTCAACTTGAGTGTGAGTAAGCATCTGAATGGTGCGATTGGCTTACTTCGAGGCATTCATAATGACATTTTCGTGAAATGCTTGGAACAAGGAAGGAAAGAGCAATATATACCTACAAATAACTAGTTATATCAAAAATATACTAAAAACTTAATATTTTGGCTCAGATGATTCTTAAGAGGGAACATTTATTGTTCTTTGCAATCCAAATTTGAATAATAATTGGATAAAATACAGAAAGCCACAACAATGTTTGGCCGGGCCTGCCAGTGTCATATACTCTTATTTCTGGAAGAATTCATTATAGGTAGAACACACAAATCCGCCGTCGAGTTAAAACCTTCTTCGTGCGTTCATTTGATGGATTGCTTTCATTAGTTTGTTATTATTATTGTGTTTACATTTGTACTTGCATATACGTACATACTTATGCTTTTCCATATGTATTGCCATTATGAACAATTTACAACATGAGGTGCAATGACTTTACGCCCTCCACCGTCCAGCACTGCTTTGCTACCGTCCTCTCTCTATTTATTCGCATGTAATAAATTTATGGCACTTAATTAGATATGTAGACTGGCGTCCTCACTACTTACATACACGTACATAGGTATATACGTCTATGTGTGCGTTTGTTTATTGTGGACGAATTGAATTTGTATGCAAAAGCATAACTGCTAAATAATTTCAATTTACATGCACAATAATATGGAAGAAGAAAGGAAAAGAAAATAAAAGAAACAAATTTATTGCATAAGTGTAATGAGAAGGTGGAAACTTGTGTTCAAATTGCATGTACATATGTATGTAAGTATGCTCATGTATACGAAAGAATGCACATGCAATAAATAAATTTATTTGCATTTTTGATATGTATTGAGTACTTTTTGAAAAAGTAATAATAAAAGCAATTTCAGCAATAACTTATGGGCGAATTCACAATTGCTATATGGGATTTTTAATAAGTGAGAAATTCAATCGTAATTAAATATGTATGTATGGTGACGATAATAAATTTTCAAAATTTCTGTTTTCTTATAAGAAAATACGGAGTGTGTTCAAAAAAATTACGAAAATTTTAATTTTTTGAAAAAAAAATTTTATTTTTTCTAAATCACCAAACACTTCTCAAACTCAACTCAATTCTTTAAGATAGCCGTTAATTATTTAAGCAACGCGCTTTCAAAGTCCTCTACGGCTGTTAAACGACGGCTCTGTCCTCTAAGGATCTCTTTATTTTTGAAAATATATAAAAGTCACATGGAACCATGACTGCCAAATATGGAAGCTGTGGCGTCGTTACAGTATTGGTTCACGAACAAGCAATGATTCGCGATGCAAAAGCAAAGTACTCTACCTCCTAAAAGAAATCCGGTCCTTTTGACCTGATCGTAGGAGTTTATGATCCAATATGCGATTAAAATCGAAAAAACACAGTATCGGGCATCTTGCGGGCACGGCGTGCCAGAATGCTTGCACTGCCATGATTGAACTTTTGTTTCGACGTCAAAACCGTAAAGACCTATTTCCTCACCTGTTACAATGCGTTTCAGTAATTATGCATTGTTATTTACCACTCGCCATATATTTTGAAACAATTTTTTTTTTCAATACATGTTACAATCCGTTATGAGTGGCAGTGTGTCAGTACCAGAAGGAATATCGAGGTGATCGAGGTGACGAGTTGAGTTGATTTAGCCTTTTCCATCTGTACATCTGTCTGCCTGTCTGTCTGTCTGTCTCTTTGAATGGAAACTAGTTTATGTTGAGCTATTTGAACCTAGTATGCGGGTGGGTTTTTGTAATAATATATATTTGTCATTTGTAGGAACTGGTCAGTTCGGTCGGCTATAGTATATAGCTCTCCTACAATCGATTTGTACTGATATACCATTTCGGATCAAAACTCTCACGATTCTCCAAGTGAAAATTTATTCATGGAAGGTACAAAAAAGGCAGCTCCTTTTTCTTTCTACTTTTCAAAATACCACTCTTTTAATTGCGAGATCCTTCTGCATAAGGTGGACAGTAGAAAGCAGAAGATTATCAAGTGCAGACCGCGCATTTTTCCACCCGTTGTCATAGTGTGATCTAGAAGCGGAGATAGAATCATCTATGCATCACGCGAGGCTGACACTGAAAATTCTCAGATGGGCATTTCGAAAGAATTAACAGACATTGACATTAGGCAATTTGTACAATAGCAACAAGCAATCATTCAGCGAATCGTTAAATAAAACGTGGTCGTGGCCCAGATTATTATGTGTATATATGGGATACTCCTGGACTCCCATTGCTGAGCCCGAAAGTCTCAAAATAGAACGCCGGTACGCACCCGCAACCCAATCCAAAAAAAAGAAATTTGTAAAAACAAGGGTGTTAGTGAAAGTACTTACTTTTAGTGACCCGAATATTACTATGTAAAAGGATTTGTAAAATATGATGGTTTATATCCAAAGTTGAAAACTGCCTTCAAATACGAAATTAGAGTTATTGGATAATGCGCGAAACGTCTTTGCTCAGAAATTGTCAATAATAACTAATACGGAAACCTTATTACGAAGGGGACTTTTTTACTATTCTTTTAGAATTGCATTGAGTTCACAATTCGGCTACCTGGAGAAACTTTTAAAGCCAGACTACAGATCGCTCCTTATGTTATGATTGTTGCTATGCAACCGCTGAAGCAATGTTCAGAGGAGAGACCTGCAATCTATTTTAAACCGAAAGGCTGAAGGATATTTATGAGACCCCTTAATTTCATGTCAGAAATTAAATCAGAGAGTTTGACATTTCTTGCCAAGGAGCGACCTCAACTGGGAAAATTATTATATTTTTTAAATTATTGTAATTTTCTGATGTTGCTAATGCGGCCGCTATATGCAATTTATTATGCAAGTGTATTTTTGCTTGCTCTATTTCAGATCAAGAATACTCATATAAAAATGTTTTTCTTAAGCAATATTTACTGCGTAACAAGTCAAGCACTTACGATTTTTGATTAAATTCGATTAATAATTAGTAATCTCTCGCAATTGATATTTCATTAATTCCCTTTATACACATTGCCATCATATTCGTTACGCTCATTGCTTGTCTGAAGAGTACTTTAAATGTAGCTTTATAGCTAATGTCATAGAGCATTGAATTGATGAAATAATTCACTCAATGAAAGTGTTTCAATTGTTCTAAATTGTCACACCATCAGTGTTGGACAGATTTGGGGTGGGTTTTCTATTTATGATCCCAACAATAGAAGTGAGGTTGAAATTATCATAAAAAGCTTATACTAAAATAAAAATAATATTTTTAGAAATTCAACCATGGTTTGAAAAGAAATTTCTCTTCGAATAAGGTATTATTTGCAATTTAAAATATTCGCCTATTCAATACCACCTTTGCTGTATTATTTTCCATGGCGCGATGAAAAAAATATTTGTATATAATCTCCATACGAGTACGCACCCAAAACGTAAAGAAGTATGGTATATTCCTGACAAAGATAGTCTCTATCAACGCTTAGAAAGTACTTTTCAGCAGGGTTTCACACTTCAAGATTTCCGACATTAGAAGTCGGCGTGTGATTTAAATATTTTCCCAGCAATTGGTAATTAAGCGCTTTGCATAGGTAGATGATTCTGAATTGAAGTTGCTTGTTGGAATATACAATATATAAAAAGTATGATTTCGAAATTCTCATACATTTCATGCTCTTCGTGTCCCGCTAAATAACCGTCAAATTTCCATAAGACTGAACAAAAATAAGAAGGAAGAGATATCTTCGGTCATGTCACAGATTTTATACCTTTGATGACCACATAAAATTAATGGTTTTTCATTTCAGGATTAAAAGGATTAAATATTAATTCCTATTTCTGAGCAAATCGATTGTATGGGAACTATGTGATATAGTCCTCCGGTTTATATGATTTTCGGTGTTAATTCGTATATACTAGTACATATTTGTGGAAAGTACTACATTTCACGATCTTAGATGGGTTTTTGTTGGATTACTCGTCCAAAACCTCATATTAGAACAAATCGATTAAATGTTACAGTGGCCCGATCTGACCGGTTGCAACAAATTATCATTTAAATTTAAAAATACATCTGTGTACCAGGTTTGGTTGAAATATCTCTAAAACTGAGTGACTATTTTGCGTACGAACAGACGGACAGAAGAACAGCTTGACTTGACTAAATAAATTTTGCCCGCATGTTTGACGTCCGATAGGAAAACTCCAAATAATTTTTCTAGGAAGGGATAGGCTCAGAAATTGCAGTATCTTATACAGAATATGATTCCTGGAAAGTACGTCTTACTTTTGGATCATGCATTTACTCTACCTCAACTATTTTTCACAGTCTGAGTAAATAATCATAAAATCATTAATGAACTTATCTACTAGCGTAGCTTAAGAGACCGTCGGGTTTAGAAAATGTGGAAATAAACGTTGAACAATAACTAAAAGAAGGACGAGGCCATGTGTCTATGAAAGTGGTAAAAGCTTTTAAATGGCACTCACCTGAGATTGCTCAGACGCCATTCTTGTATATATGAATCAAGCAGCTGACGATCAAATGTCGTCTGCGTAGTAATAAGACGAACCCTCCCGTAGTTGTTAGGCAAGGTAAGGTTTGGGACCCATAATATAAAAAACAAGCCCCTATGTAAAATCACAAACCAGAAGTTCCTGATGAGAGACCCCTGCTAACGTTTTATGGATCATTATTTCAGAGTATATACTTAGAATGTCCGGTAACTTAATTGGGAAAGTGCCATTGCGCAGCTGGTTGATGTCCACGTGCGACTAAAGGCTGACATGACGGTCGTCTTAGGAGTGCGATGGACGGAATAAGGATGGAAGTAGGAAAGACTACGCATACGGTCGACCGAGAAGAGGAAATCAAAACGCATTTGTAGACAGAAAAATTGGGGTACCGAAATGGTTTAGTATGAATATGTAGTTTAAAATGTTGGCCGAAGAGGGTTAAGGTCGAAAATTTTACAAAAAGGTGAGAGCTGAAGGTTTCAAGACTGGTGTGTATTTATCTATGAACCAAGAAGGTAAACTGGTGACCGATGTCCCGACCTTACTTAGGAAGGAAACTTCTCCAGCCTACTGAATTGCAGTAAAAACGCAAGACCCGCAGAACGTTAACTCGAATCTTCAATCGATGACAATTAATCAGATGCTCAGATGCCCGACTATGACTAACTGTGATCTGTCAAATACCAAAAAGTCTGTGCCTATTATTATAAATCTCCTCTCAAGGAACGAAAACCAAACTTGTAGACCTTTCCGAATTGGCAAAGGCAAATACCACGGATGGGATGTTGAGATCTACTTACGGCAGATGTACGAAAACACTCCAGCTTTACAAATATTCAAAGCAGTACCCGCTGGTGGAAGCTCCGGCGGTTACCGCCATTACAAGGATCAGGTTGGAAGAACTGGCTTAATTCGATGTTTTTAATTGGCGCCAAAATGCGAAAAGAAGAAGAGGCAGGCGTCCTTTCGTTAACTCGGTTATAATTGCGGATGTGATGTCTACGCCAGTAAAGAAGAAGGGGAATCTAGGCCTATAGTTAACCGTATTTCGGGCCCCTCAACCCTTCTTTGCCCACAATTTAGATATCCTTGCGGAGACAGCGCTCGTACGCACCTTTCAGGTGCTCATATATTTAATTTATATTTGATCAAATCGTCTTTCCCTCACCTTACTGCAGATTGGGATTAGCATCTGATCCTCGTTCCAATAAATTCATATATTACATGTACATATATACTCGTACATACCATACAATGGTAGCTATTTACGAGTACGTATTTATTGAAAAAGAATTCTAGTTGTCGGCACCGCCTCCTCCTGTAACAGCTTCTGCTGCTGTAGTCGTTCAACAACAACTCGGTGGTGGTCTCCAGCAGCGAACTGCTCACCACCACCACTCCTTACACTCTCTCTGAGGTATTTTTGCAATTGTTGCAGAAGCTTGCATGTCTACGGCAAGTAAGTGCACATATGCGCATAACTTGCAACAAATTGTTGCATGTTTGCAGATTGTAAATTTGCTTATTGCTAAATTGCCACAATCGATTTATTGGCGGGCTCAAGAGGAACGAAATTAGATGCGAAACTCCACGGTGGAAGGTTGTATAGAAAAATATATATGTATGTATGTAAATTTATATGTTGTTTGTGGCATTCTTGACTTGCTATGGCGCGTGCCAGCTTTTGTTCTCCACAAATACTTTATGATCAACACACAGGCGACGCATTTATTTTCGGCTACGGCGCATTACCGTTAACGTTGCAAAAATGCGCCACGCGTGAGCAAAGGTGAAAAGTTGTTGGCATTTGAAAATTTCAAACGAAAAAAGTTTTATTGAAAAATTATAATTTTTTCCAGATTCCAGATTTGGCTACTTGGGAATGCATGAAAAGTTATGTACCTACATATGAGTATTTGTGTGCGCGTATACGAGTAGGTATGCAAATAAGTAGATGTGTGGGTATGATAACTAATTTATTGTCACTCGTCGTCGTTCTTGCCACATCTGCAGTAAGTTTAGCGGCGAACGCCCTCGCTTGCAACGGCGCGCCGTTAACTTTTGCTACAATTGTTGATTGTTTTCAATTTCGCTTTCATTTTCGTTTTCATTTTTTACACTTACGTACATACATATATATTACATGCATATATGTACATATATTAATATGTAAGCATACAAATTTATGCGTACATGCAACACAGTCTGTTGCATGATTCATCGCAATTGTACGACCATGAAATGTTGTATAAAAATAAATGTGTACATATGGAAAATACATATAAATATAAATACGTACTTCGTTTCTGTAGTGCAATATTCAAATGGTCTGAATGTAATTAGTTTGATATTAGTATTTCTTGACCCTAGTCAGAAAATGTCAAAATACTACGAAAAAGAAAATTGTATCTCGATACTAAACTAGTGATTTTTTGGCTTCGTATCAAACTAGTGTAGAAGTAGTAAGTTTTTGAACAAGATCGGATTTATTACCTAAAGTTGTTTGTATGGAAAAAACAACACTCCATTTCAACACAGGGCTGGTATATAGTAACATACATATGTATTTGCGTCACAGATGCGTGTATTTATTTACATAAGTATGCGTGTACTTACACATATTTACATATACCTATAAATGCCTTCATACGTGTGCTTTTAGCTTATCGAAACGCATTTTGTGTATTATGCAGATAAATACATGCGTGCGTGCAATATTCATATATTTAAATATGTATGAAAGTGCAACATATGCTAACATTTATACATATATTTCCATGCGATCTTAAGCTCTTCCTCAACTCGCCTCCCCTCATTTGAGATTTATGGCATTATCACGATGTTGTTGGATATGCTGATCGTTGTAGATCGTTGCTGCAGATACTCTGTTTATATTCACGGGTGGGTGAACTCTAAAAATCTGCTACAGTGGGCTGGAATTGTGAATTGGTACTTTTCACCAGAAGCTGTAAGCTGTGTGCTTTATACCTTTTCTAATTGAAGGTAGTATTTCACATATAATTAAAAGCATATACAATAAAAACTATCGAAATCTGACGACTACAACATATGGCTCCCATACACCGATTTTTTTTCAGATATGAGGCTTTCGTTAAAAATGCGTCAAAAATTCGTACTCGTAAATTCGTATCAACAAATAAACATTAATACAGAAAAACGTCGAAATCGAAAACTTTATGAAATATGGTAGACCCCACCTACCATTTTTTCAGATATAGGAATTAATATTTACTCCGTAAATGAAATACCATAAATTTGATATGATCATGAAAGGCATAAAGACTTCGGCATGGCGAAGACAACTCTTCCTTGTTGTCTTAATATAAGAATCCTCTTGGAACAAGTATCGGAAGAAAATAAATTCCGAAAAACACTTCTGTACCACTAACATATTTACACAAATCTCTTTGTTTAGGGGACTGATCTAACAGAAAGCACCATCACGATGTCTATTTCAAATTACCTAGGAAAACAAAGAAAACAATTTAATTAATGTTTTGTAAAATTGATATTTTTACACAAGAAATGAAAATAAATTGCGTGATGTGACAAAAGAATTATAAAAAAAATTTTCCGTGTGTGTTGATCTTGATAAAGAAGCGTCGAAGCAGCTCTGCGCATCACCAGTGCGAACAGTGCGATCATTTCCTGCAAAAGAAGAGGTGTAAGTTCCGGGGTGTTATTCGCACCTTTATGCCATTCCTGTTGCTTGGTACATATTCTGAAGTATATATTATTGCATGCCTAGATGTTTGCCATCAAGCTACTTGGCTATCCCCTTATCGAAAAACGCAAAACCAGGTCGATCATGTTGTGATAGACGGAAGACATGTCTCCAGTGTTCTTGACGTCCGTACACTCCGAAGACATGGGCCTCTGTGTATCGAAGAACGCCCGTCCACAAGCGTAAGGAAAGTTCGACGTGCTCGGTATACACGAAATGTTGGCGGCATATCAGGCACCCTTGCTACAGCTGCAAACGAAACTATTTGATTTTGTAAAAACGATGAGGAGTGCCGTGTCGCAGAGGAGAGAAAACACACTGCCTACCTCGCAGCCGAAGAGGGAAGCAAGACGCATCTGTAGACAAAAAAGAGAGAGGCCGAGATGCGTGAGTATGAAGAGCTTGAGAAGCTGGCCGACAAGGGTAATGCTCGAAAATTCTATGAGAAAATGCGACGACTTACGGAAGGTTTCAAGACCGGAGCAGACTCCTGTAGGACATAAGGAGGTGATCTAGCCACCGATGCCCAGAGCATATTGAATTTATTGAGAGAACACTTCTCCAGCCTGCTGAGTGGCAGTGAAAATGGAGATGGTGAACCCGAAACCCCAATCGATGACGATTAAAAAACAACAAAGCAGCTGGAGCTGACGGCCCACCGGCAGAACTATTCAAACATGGCGGTGAAGTGCTGACAAGGTGCAGGCATCATCTACTTTGCAGAATATGGTCGGACGAAAGCATGCCCGACGATTGGAATTTAAGTGTGCTCTGCCCAATCCATAAAAAAGGGGACCCTACAGTCTGCGCCAATTATCGTGGGATAAGCCTCCTTACTATCGCTCATAAGGTCATGTCGAGCGTATTGTGTGAAAGACTAAAGCCCACCATCAACAAACTGATTGGACCTTATCAGTGTGGCTTTAGACCTGGTAAGTCAACCATTGACCAGATATTCACCATTCGCCAAATCTTGGAAAATACCCGTGAAAAGAGAATCGACACCCACCCCCTCTTCGTCGATTTTAAAGCCCTCTTCGACAGCACGAATAGGAGCTGCCTTTACGCCGCTATGTCTGAATTTAATATCACCGCAAAACTTATACGGCTATGTAAACTGACGTTAAGCAACACTAAAAGCTCCGTCAGGATTGGGAAGGACTTCTCCGAGCCGTTCGATACCAGACGAGGTTTCAGACAGGGTGATTCCTTATCGTGTGACTTTTTTAATTTAATGCTGGATAAAATATACGGGTGGCAGAGCTTAATAGAGAAGGCACAATCTTCTATAAGAGTGTACAGTTGCTGGCGTACGCCGATGATATCGACATTATTGGCCTCAACAACCGCGCCGTGAGTTCTGCTTTCTCCAGACTGGATAAGGAAGCGAAGGATATGGATCTGGTAGTGAACGAGGGCAAGACGAAATATCTCCTGTCATCACACAAACAGTCATCGCGTTCGCGACTTGGCTCCCATGTTACTGTTGACAGTCATAACTTCGAGGTTGTAGATAATTTCGTTTATCTAGGGACCAGCATTAATACCAACAAAAATATCAGCCTTGAAATCCAACGCAGAATCACTCTTGCCAACAGATGCTACTTTGGACTGAGTTGGCAATTGAAAAGTAAAGTCCTCTCCCGACGAACGAAAATAAAACTCTATAAGTCCAACATCGTTTCCGTTCTGCTATATGGTGCGGAAGCATGGACGAAGACAACATCTGATGAGTTGGTGTTAGGGGTTTTCGAGAGAAATGTTTTGCGTAAAATTTATGGTCTTTTGCGCATTGGCAACAGCGAATATCGTAGCCGATGGAATGGTGAGTTGTACGAGTTATACGGCAACATTGATATAGTTCTGCGAATCAAGAAGCAGCGGCTACGCTGACTAAGTCATGTCGTCCGAATGGATGAAAGCGCTCCAGCTTTGAAAATATTCGATGCAGTAACCGTTGGTGGAAGCCGAGGAAGAGGAAGACCTCCACTCCGTTGGAAGGACCAGGCAGAGAAGGACCTGACTGTACTTGGTATTTCCAATTGGCACCGCACAGCAAAAAGAAAAAGCGAATGGCGTACCATTGTTAACTCGGCTAAAATCACGTAAGCGGTGTCTACGCCAGTAAAGTAAGTAAGAATAGCAACAGGTATCCCTTTTTCGTGGTCCTTTGAAAGGAACAGCCTTGATACCATCAACACGAGATCGTATGCATATATTACTACTTTCGCTCCACGTTCACCCTTGGAACTGGAGACAAAGCAGCTGCTTAAGATATAGATTTTCCACTTCGCTTTATGTCACAATTCTATCTATAAGCACTGAATGTCGTCTATCACAATCCCTCTTTGTGACATAAATATTTATCTAAGTTGTTTTCGTTCTTAAGGAACATCTATTAGCCTCTCCAGCATATTCAACATGAAGAAAGAAGAAAGGCTTATTCGCAGTTCGGAAGTCATCCGAACTAACATGTAATTTTATTCCCGGTTTTGGAAGGATGTAGACTTCATTTACTCCTTTCCAATTCCTTGGTAATAACAAAGCTGAATACTATAATAGTTTAGCAGATCCTTTAAGCCATAAAAACATTGGTTAATGTAGCTTCTTTAGCATTATAAGAATAACTTTTGAAACTTTTTTTTTTAATTCCAGTTCCGTTATTTCTCAATGCAAATGCCTACACTGTACGATGTCCGCAGTGTGACTGCTGGCGCTGCTAAACAATCAGCCTGAAAGCATGCTACGGTAATTGCTGACATGACAACCGATGAAGTGATTTTGCGGTAAGTTTAAACGAAAAGTCTAATCTTCCAAATAAATTTCCACATGATTATGTTTGCAAGGAAATTTCAAGATTTGTAAGATGAACAGGTGAATAAACACACACATACATACATACATATGCACGTGCACACATATTCGGCAAGTGCAGAAGAACAGAGCAGATTTGTTTGATGCGCTTATCTCTCGAAAAATCAAGTAAATCTGATTATATTTTTTTATTATTATTATTTTATTTTCATTTTTCTTTATTGTAGTTTTGTTGGTTTGACTTTGCTTAAGCATATTCGCTATCTAATCGCAATCTCTTACTTTTCAACATTTCTATCAACTCAATTCAATCACAATGAAGCGCTTAACTGTTGGCTTCCGTTAGCCAAGGACAACAGTTCGTAAATTAAATTAAGCTTCTTCTCTTACACACGCTCTAGCTACACACGTGCCTTACGACTTAGATGTTGTGCACGATATGCGATGTCTGCGCCAGCACCAACAGCAGCTGCTTTCATCCGTCGGCCACTTGCCGTTAATCCTGCATGCGAAGACGTTATATCCCGTCTCCGACGCTTACCCACCACCGCCGTGCCCACCGGCAAACCTGAGACGGTGCCCAATTGTAGTAACAATGGATTGCTGACCAAAGCTGCAGCTATGCCCAAGACGGCTGCACTGGCTAGTGGTATGAGGAAACTCTTTGCCAGCAAAGCTTTCTGCGCCAGGTCGTGAGGTCCTTTATGTGTGGCTGTCTCATGTGGCAACTCTGGATAAGTATATGAGTATTCACCACCGGCGCCCGCATAATGTCCACTACCCTTGCCGCCGCCGTACACGTCGAAAGGTATAGCGCCAGCTTCGGCGCTGTGTGCGCCACCATAGTAGCTACCATGTCCACTGGTGCCATAGTGACCGCCACCGCCTGCATGTGTCGCCCCATAATCGATGTAATGCCCACCGTTGCTGTAAGGGCGTACTTCTTGGTAGCTGTAGTGTCCGCCACCGCCCCCGGGTGCGTAGCCCGATGTTAGTCCATGCGTTTCGCTGCTGCCATAGGGTTCTGTGTTTTGGTGGAAAATGTGTTAGTCACCACTACTTTGATATTTTAATAATTCTTCGCACTTACTCACGCTAATCCTATCCTGTGCACCTTGTCCACGCAGAATCTGCCAGCTATTGAAGGAATTAGCGAGCTTCTGACTGGGATCGTTTGAGGTTTTGTGACTGAGCAGATCCGGAAAGGTTATTGGTTTGGAGACAAAACTCGCGGTTGCGCTGTCGCGGTTATGACCAACCGTTGAAGAGCTGGATGCTTTGGAAGTTGAGCCTGGACCTCTGGAATGGAGAAAAATAAATGAATATGTATGAAAAAAATAAACTTTTTTGTTTGTAAATCGACACAGTCATGGCGCATTGAGAAATTGAGTTGTAAACTAGCGTTAGTCCATAAGAAGAGACAGAGCCTCACTTAAATACTTAGTGCATCACTACGACCTTTGCGAGAATTCGAACTCTATTAAGCTACAGATCGAAGAATACCCTCGGTAATGAAGGAACCTAAGTGGGTAAACCACCGCCGTCATGGCCTCACTGCTCTGAGTTCAGCACCAATCATCACTTTATCGCGTTCATCCTTCGGAATGTCTGCAAAAATGCCGGACATCAAAATTACTTCTTTAAAATTATCATCATTCCGCAGCTATTGGTTCTTTGAACTCTATGTCTTTTAAGAAGGTTACAATGGTTTTCCGTGTGAGGGTTATCATATCTTAGTCTTAGCCTAATCTGCTTCTCATCGGCACGAAATCATCATCCTTTCGCAGTTGTATTTGTTTCAAATACTCGGGTCTGAAGTCTGGAACTATCATCTTGCCGGATATATTTTTGACCCGGAGTTTTAATGTTACATAGACACTTCCTCAACGCCCTAAAGTCGAACTTGTTTTAGAAATTATTTTCATTTCACTCCGAAGCACAGGCCGGGGCCTTCCGAGTGTATTTCTGACATCAAATAACATCCTATCAAAAGTGCGGCCGTAATAGCCGAGTAGTTAACATTGCGCACTGCCATTCCGAAGACTATGGTTCAATTCCTGTTCGATCAACATCCAAAATTATAGAAAATTAATTTTTCTAATTTCTGACATAAAATAAAAGCTACTCATAAAAGTTCCTCAGCCAGAAGGATGGCTTAAAAAGCGGGCAGAGTAGATTAAAAGTCTTATGCTTTCAAGGGAGACCTTTCCACTACCATCAACTTCAAAAAATATTTCGTTCGTTGCGTATGTCATTCGGAATTTTTCACAGCTTCGAAATTATGAGTGCCAGGTGGTGGTCACGATTTCCAGCTTACTATCTTTTTTATGTCAGTTCCGCTCTTCACAAAGATGCCATTAATCTTGTTCAGTGTAGTCACTTTGTCCTCCGACACAGAAACATGACAGGAAACTTTCAACCTCTTTCCCCAAAAAATATCCGCTTTTCACAGGACGTCTGTCCCAGCTGCAGGAATATATAATAAATGAAGAGTCACTCCTTCTGGAACTACACCGTTTCGACTGAAAATTTCCTCAGCAATTATCCCCTCGACTGCCTTACAGAATTTGCTTCCGATTGTGTGAGTGCCAAAACAGTGTATAAAATACGAAAGGGATCTTTTTCACATTCCATCCATAGGTATCAGCAGGTCAGCAGAATAAAGTGGGCTCGATGGGGGTACCGCAGTCAGGTAAACTCAACAACTAACTGACTAAATTTAGGTAGAACTCCAGAACCACAGTCGAAAAGGAACCGTCCTCACTCTCAAGTCGTTTGTACTCCAATTTCCTTATATCGGAATATAGTTAAGCTATGCGGAACTCGAAGTCGATTTTTGAAATTTCCTTTTTCGTCACTCATCCGTTCACAGTCAGCTGAGCAGGTCTTTTACTTGGTTATTTTTATTCTTTTTCAACCTATTGAACGCATTTTATAAAAGAAATTCGATTTCGCAACCTCATATGGTCAAAGAGATAATGACAAAGGGAAGATGGGAGGAGCTAAGCACATAAATGAATTGATTAAAAGAATTTCCTAAAGAGCATATTTTACACATTTTATTGCATTATCATTGTGTTTACTCCCATAAAAGACACAATTGAAAGCACATTGAATGGACGTGACACGAGAAAAGCGCAAAGAAGCGCAGGAGGAAAAAAGTGATCTCGAGCTTGAAGCTGTGAACGCTATACTCGTACTCTTACCAAAAACTACCGCCAGTATGGGTTATCACAGACTCACACGTCTGTTCACTATCTCCTGTGTGCCATACATTATCACTGGTCGGGCTCGTGGTGGCCGTTGGACTGATTGTACATGTTTCGGCTTTGCTTTACATTGAGTATGTGACTAGCAGTTTTAAAATGGCCACTGCTTGGGCAGAGGACGACAGCCGGCGTGTGAATATGTGTGGGCACTCCACTAGTGGTCAGCCAAGAGCTGCGTCCACAAATGTTGCCAAGTTCACGGTGATTTCTGTTTGGTGGTATGCCTTGTCACGCGTGTTCATAATTTGTCGCATTGTTGCTTTAGCCTTTGGCTTCTTTCTCGTGTTGAGCTCAGGGGATTATAAACAGTAGCAACAACAATGGGAAAGAATGAAAAATAAAAGTGAAAACGACAAATTGCTGGCTTTCAGCTCCCATCCGGCGAAGGTTGGACGTGCAACATATGGTCGGCTTGAGGCAACAATAAACACACGCACACATGTCTTATCTGGTTTTGCTTCGAGCTTGCAGAGCTAGTGTCGTGACGTGTCTCTAATGGGCATTAAGGTGTTAGCTTCCATTGCTGTTCGCCTTTTTTCCGCAGTTTTGTTATTTTTTTTGCCGTTTCTTTCTGGAATGTAGTTTACGGTGTTTTTGTTGTTTGTCACTGTTTGCTGTACAATTTCAAATGTTTGCTCACTCCGTGGGTTGGTGTTCATAATCCACTTTAAACTTCTAAATTTATTTTTTACACTTTTCTACTACTATTTTCCCAGCTTTTTGGGTAGGCTTGACGCTGTAAATGCGGTGGGTACCTCAAAAATATATACTCGTATGTTTACATTTTTTGTCAGTCTGCCAAATTTCACTTTTATCTGAATTGGATTTGAAGTCCAAATTTATGTATTAGGCTTGCTGTTTTTTACACAGTTTCTACTACTTTTTTTAGAATTCTATGGTTAAATTTTTTTTGTTCACTTTAAGAACCTTTAGTAAAAGTGTTAGTTTTTATACAAGTACGGCTGTGTTGGTAGCCACAATAGCCGAGTGGTTAGCATTGCGTATTGCAACTCGGCTGGAAATGTCTAGCCTCCGAATGTATTCATAACAACAAATAAAAGCTCCTCATAAAAATTCATCGGGCGTTCGGAGGCGGATTACAATAAACTGTGGGTCCCTCCGTTTGTTGGAAAAACATCAAGACGCATACCATAAATTGAAGGAGGAGTTCGGCCGAAAATTACTTTAGCTCCAAAGCACCAATTGTATATATATATAACCTAATTATAGTAAATAGATTCAGAAATAGAAACTCTATTCTTGGAGTTCCTGCTCTTAAAACCGAACTGTAGTAACCGGATTTCATTCCTAGATAAGAACTCCACTCTACTCCTGGTGTTTTGGAGAACTGCTCTCAATCTTCTTCGAAATTCTCAAGAAGGATAATTTGTGCTGGACTGAAATTTCTACTAATATTTAAACAACTCAGTTCCTGTCAGTCCGAGGAAGCTGCTAAAAAGGAAGCAGTAAATTTCATAAAGAAATTTCATCGCAAAAGCAGCTGGTACGATGAGGACTGCAGCACCGTAGTGGAGAGAAAACAGACTGCCTACTTCATAACGTTGCGATCCACCACAACACGTGAGGGATGAATAGATACCGAGATCTGAAGAAAGAGACCGAGATGCGAGAGTAAGTAGAGTTTGAGAAGCTGGCCGACAAGGGTAATGCTTGACGACTTACAGAGGGTTTCAAGACCGGAGCAGACTTCTGCAGAACACGAAGAGGTGATCTAGCCACCGATGCCCAGAGCATATTGAATTTATTGAGAGAACACTTCTCCAGCCTGCTGAGTGGCAGTGAAAATAAAGTATTCGGAGATGGTGAACCCGAAACCCCAATAGATGACGATGTAAAAACGTTCCATTACCCGACTATGAAGAAGTCCAAACAGCAATCGCCCGCTTAAAAAACAACCAAGCGGCGGGGACCCATGGATTACTGGCCGAGCTATTCAAATGCGGCGGTGAAGAACTGATCAGGTTCATGCATCAGCTTCTTTGCAAAATATATATCGAGGGTATTGTGTGAAAGATTAAAGCAAATCGTCAACAAATTGATTGGACCTTATCAGTGTGGCTTTAGACCTGGTAAGTCAACCATCGACCAGATATTCACCATGCGTCAAATTTTGGAAAATATACACCACCACCTTTTCGTCGATTTTAAAGCAGCCTTCGACAGCACGAATAGAAGCAGCCTTTACACCGCTATGTCTGAATTTGGTATCACCGCAAAACTTGTACTGCTGTGTAAGCTGACGTTAGACAACACCAGAAGCGCAGTAAGAATTAGGAAGGACTACTCCGAGCGGTTCGATACCAAACGAGGTTTCAGACAGGGTGATTCTTTATCGTGTGACTTTTTTAATTTAATGCTGGAGAAAATAATACGAGCTGCAGAGCTGAATAGAGAAGGTACAATCTTCTATAAGAGTGTACAGCTGCTGGCGTACGCCGATGATATCAAGATTATTGGCCTCAACAACCGCGCCGTGAGTTCTGCTTTCTCCAGACTGGATAAGGAAGCGAAGGATATGGATCTGGTAGTGAGCGAGGGCAAGACGAAATACCTCCTGTCATCACACAAACAGTCATCGCATTCGCGACTTGGCTACCACGTCACTGTTAACAGTCATAACTTTGAAGTCGTAGATAATTTCGTCTATCTAGGAACTAGCATCTACACCAATAATAATGGCAGCCTTGAAGTCCAGCGCAGAATCACTCCTGCTATATGGTGCGGAAGCATGGACGATGACAGCATTGGATGATTCGGCGTTTGGAGTTTTCGAGAGAATGATTTATGGTCCTCTACGAGTTGGTACCGACGAATATCACAGACGATGGAACGATCAGCTGTACGAGCTATACGACGACATTTACATAGTCCAGCGACCGTTTGAAAACCAGGTAGAGAAGGGCCTGACTGTACTTGGTATTTCCAATTGGCGCCAAACAGCAAAAAGAAGAAACAAATGACGCAATGTTGTTAACTCGGCTATAATCGTGTAAACGGTGTCTACGCCAGTAAAGTAAGTAAAGTAAATTTCATACTTTAAATATTTGGTTATTTAATGGATAGCTTGAGAGATCTCTCAAAGCCAGCGACAGTTCTTAAGTTATTAAGTACATCCGTATTCCTCAATGTTTTCCGAACTAAGGATTTTCTAACAATACAGCTCTGGAAAGCAGTATCTGCTCTCAGAGCTTGGGGATTTTTGGAAGATATTCCGTGTAAATCTGCCGAAAGAAAGTACAAGGCTGGAAAATATTTTTCATGACCCCGTTCTTTCTCCTCTTTACTTATTTTTAGAGAATGCTAAGTTCCATGATTATTAACCTTAGTAATCGTTGGTTTATTTAATAGTGATATCTTTCCTTGAATACTTTCATATTCAACTCGTAACCCATTGATGACCAGGAAACTTAGTAATGTTTAATCTTTACTGTGATGTTGTCGATAGCCTTGGGGCGTTCTTTGGGCTGAGTAGTCCTCTCTCGACGAACAAAACCAAACAGCTCAAGTAACTCATCATTCGCATTCTTTTTTAAAATGCAAATACGAGGATATTGACGACATTCCAAAAGTTGGAGCCAGGAGTTTTCGAGAGAATGCTTTTGTTCACGATTTAAGGACGTTTATGAAATATCAACAGCGACTATCTTAAACGATGGCACGATGAGCAGTATGAGGAGATACAGTAGCTATGTTTTCTGGGTCGTAGAGATACGCGGTATCAGCTAAAATAGGAAACGAAAAAAGAGCCGACTGGCGTGCTATTTTTGACTCGGCTTTATTGGCATAACATCTAGGGATGTACAGAAGATCTCTTCTAGGAACTTTAACCTGATCTTAGCATTTTGTGGGCATTGCATCGTCTAGGATCATGCTTCTTGCGTAATATATATCACTCGCAATCTTCTAATGTCGACATTGACTTGAAAGACCTTAGCCCAAGAAGTATGTTAGAATGGGTTAAACGACGCTTGGGTATAGTCATAGCATCGTAGCACTAAAATTTTAAGCCAAGTCTCTGCAGTACGCTTCTCAATCTATTACTCGGTTTTTAGGTCATTGATCGATCTTAAGAGGGTGTTATGGTAGTTAGTTTAAGATTACGCTTCCATTGTTGAGTTGTGGTCTTCCTCTTGAGTTATCGTCTTTAACTCCAAACCTGATCAGCTGGTTAAGAATATTGTGTTCGAGCGGATCTCAAGGAGAAAAAGAGCATAGACCCTAAAATATTAGGGGTATTTTATTGAAAGGGAACAAAAGCCCCTGAAAAACTATAGGAATATCAGGCGAACTAATAATCTTGCTCTGTTTCTACTTCTGGTTCATAGTTCATGGGAGTTAATGTGATGGATGTTATGGTGTGCAAGTGGAGTATGGGCCGCTTGAAGAAGTTCTCAAGGCACTGTTTTGAGAGCAATGTAGTTTGCTCGGCTGCGGCCCGCTGGTTTCCGGTGCTCAAATCGATATGGCATAGTTTATGATCGCCCGCAGATAGCCTTGTGGGCTACAAGCAAAGATTCTTTTCTTTGCCTCCCATGGCAGCTGCTTTTTCACATCGGCATTGACACGAATTTTGTTCGGCCAAAGGGTGTTGCTTTTAAGGCGACCTTACCTAATCATATTTAGTGCGACAAAGCAATTTAAAAGAAATAAGTTCCAATATTTGCTGAAAAAACACCACGTCATGAACCACAGTTTGTAGAATCTCATTCGAAAATGGCTTAACCGGTTATGGGAGGCGTTTTTAAGATGGACACAAGAATAGAAAAGAGGAAACATACTATACGAAGGAGAGAAAAATCTGGTCTCTCTCACATTAAGTAACCAGAAAATTTCCTGGGCATCGAATTTGATTTCATATTCCAAGACGAAGACTTCGTCACCATTTTATTTTTTTTTATTTTTCATAACGAAGTTCTCTTTAGTCCATTAAGTGCCGGAATAAATCATGCAAAGCGTTTGGTCATCTTTGCCTCTGGGTAATAAGCACTTAACGAACCTATAAAACTCTGGCGGTGGATCATAACTCTTTGCTGCCGCCGAGCTTGAAGCCGTTAAATCCGCAGCTTTTATATTCCTTTTATCGTAACCATGAGCTTGTTGTGCAGAGGAGCTCGGCACAAAAGACGATGCACGTTGCGATGTGGTTGCTGCCGAAACAGTTGGCGAGATCGAGTTCGCTTTAGAATGATCTTCGGCGAGAGTTGATGAAAGACCGAGCAGCACCAAAACTAGGACTATATTTTTTGGCGCAGCGATAAAATTTATATACCGAAACATTTTTTATTGTTTTTTTTTTAAATCCACCACACACACACACTACCATACGAGACAATAAATATTTTTTATTTTTGTTTGTATAATTAATCCTTTTAGCTAAATTGTTATATGTTTTCCTTTTACGATCTTATTGTTTTAAGACGTAACGATTTGCCACCGCCGCGGCGCACTTCACGTTGTTAACTAAAGTTTTCGCTGTTGCGTGTGGTGACTTTTATAAGAAAGTCATTGGCTTCGTAATTTTACTTTTGTGCGGAGGGTGTTACGTGTTGTTGTTGCAATTTTTTGCTTTAATGGTTTCATTATATTGTTAGTTTTATATTGTTGTTGTTGTAGTGCATAATGTAATATGTAGTTGACAACGGTGTTGTTGAGGACATAGACAATTTAAGCTTCAAATTGTTGCGTTGCAATGGTAAAAGAAGGAGAAGAATGGAAGAAGGTGGCATCAATGGCTGCAGTAGGCTTCAGTTGCAGCGCACAGTGTCACAGTGTTTGAAAAGCACATGCTCAGACTTTCGTTTGTCGCTTGTCATGGAAGTGGCTGAAATCAAGAAAGAAGTTTATGCACTGTCTCGAAGCATCATCGAGAACGTCAGTATATACTTTGACAGTCAAGTGAACATACTGACTTGTGGTGCAGATATCTCTGGTGACTACAGATCTTTTCTTAACACATGGATCGCATGCCAGCTAAGCGGACACTGGTTTGAAAGCAGAATTTGCCTCGAAAGCTTCTTCTTATCTGGAATGAATGAAGGGAGATCGTAGGCACGTCTTAAACTCTGTAAGTCAGATTTTTTGCTTTTGGCGGGGACTCTGACTGGTCATTGCTCTATTGCCACTTATGCAGTTGGACTAAAAATGCAGACCTACCCTTATTGCAGCAGCAGTCGGGAAATTGACAACTTGTAATCATCTATCATGGCGGCCGCGGTAGCCGAGTGGTTAGCATTGCGTACAGCCATTTCGAAGGCGCGGTTGTCGTACTAACCAAAAATCCAAAAATTTATAGAAAATTTATTTAAAAATAAAAAATTAAGTTAAATTTTTTAACTGCGGCCGCCGCTGGGCAGGGAATGTCAGCCCCTCCGAGTGTATTTCTGATATGAAATAAAGCTCTTCATAAAAAAACCGTTCGGAGGCGACTTAGTATAAACTGTAGGTCCTTCCATTTGTTGGAAAAAATATCAAGACGCAAAACCACAAATTGAAGGAGGAGCTCGGCCGAAAATCAGCGGTTAAAAAGTAGACAAATAATTTTTTCTTTCAATCCCAAAAAAAAGACAGTCGCCGACAGGGTAATTTCTATTACAACATTGATGCCTGTGATTGTGGCGTCCGACTCGATGTTTTCTAGAAAAATGAGGAGCGTACATTTTATTCTAACGCCCTCCGAACGACCGAGAATTGCCTTAGCAGTTAAGTTGAGTTGATGCTGATCAAAGTGACTAATGCACTTAGGCCTGAATATCCATTGTGATAGTAAGGGGTGATCCATTTTGAGGCTCCCTACTTTTTTAAAGAAAAAACACAGACAATTCAAATTTAATGGAAACATTTTAATATCATTCTTTGGCATTTATTTTTTGAAGATTATCTCTTTCAAATTTTGGCGGAGAAAATGCCAAGTAATGCTGAACAAAAATAACATGACAGCTTGACACGATTCAATCGTGATCTGTCCAAAAAAAGACTATTGAAAAAAGTAGCTCTACTTGGATCTCCTTTTAGTTACAAAGCGTCAATTATACTTTGATTTCTGTTTCGACTCTGCTTCAAAGTCACCTCTAGTGACAATACCTTCCAAATTTAAAGGCATAACTCATACTCATAGCATCGACAGATCTCTTTTATCAGATTAAAATTTCGCACGGAATAAAAGTTACCAAAAAACCCGAGTAGTCAGTTTTGATTTCGAGCGGGGAATGATTTGTCCAACATATCTGGAAAGTCTGGATGCCTTCGGACATCAGCATTCATGCAATTTTGAATATACTATAGGAGAGACTAGTAACTTATAAGATTCCACTCCTAGTTCTTGGATGCATGTATGCACTATGAGGTACCGCCACATTCGGGAAGCTTCTGACGGCTGCAGTAGAGCAAATAGTAGAAGCAAAAGACGGAAGTTTGCAGAAAAAGTTCCACGTCTCTTTATAGATTGATCTAAAATGAATAGAGAAATGGAAGCTACAGTTGACTACCCTTAAGCCAAAGCAAATCCGAAATACTTATCTAAAAGATGGTGGCTATTGCTTTCATACAGCAAGCTGGGAACCCAGTAACTGTGGCCAAAGAGGTTGTACTCTTAGAATTAGTCGCAACAATGGACTTACCAGTGCCATTAACTTTGGTCTGTGCGTGACGGATCTGCAATGAGGAATAGATAGAGGGTCAAAACGATCACTTCCGTTTTCGAAGAGACAAGCAAAGCTCTGTTAGCTGAGACACATGATGAGGTTAGATCGCAGAGCAGGAGCGATATATCCATCTCTCTGGTACAACTTACTAGAAACGCTGGTATTTTGAAAATAATTTAGACTTTTTCCAATCCCTAATACACTGTTCAGCAGGGCTAAGACGATTTCTTCCCCTTTTCTTAGCAACTCTGCTTACGCATTTACCGACGTCGTCGAGGCAATTAGTGACGCCAACTCAATTGACTAACTACGCAACAAGCGACGCAACTACAAGAAAAAAAATTATTATTGTTGTTATTTTTGCAGTAAGTGAGCGAACAATAATGTAAAAATTTAGGTACATTTTTATAATTCAATCATTTCACTTTCATTCCGAACCAACATACAAATATACACATAGAAGTAGTTACATACATACATACGTATACAACAATAAGTTTGTAAGTTGTTGAGTATTTGTGTTTGTTTGTTTGTTTGACTTACTTTAGATTTGGTTAAAAAATAATAGTGACGCTTAACAAATATTTTTATTTGGCTGTAAATTAAATACCTGGGACACAAACACACTTACACACAGATACGAGTATACACAACCCCAAATGCTGCGTGAAATATTTATTTGCAACATTGTGTTGGTGTTGCCACCATACGAGTGGACCACCGAAGCGTAAAATGTCACTTAATTCAAAGCGCAAGCAAAATTTTATTTATGTTTACATATACATATATATAATCATACATATGTATGCTTTTGAAAACATATTCAAGTACCTACGGAGTTATGTTGCCCCTTACTGCACAAACAATCGTACGTGCATTGATGAGAGGCATTCTCAACTTCTACGTACATACATATGAATGTATTGTGTTACCCAGTCTACAAAAATTGTATGTGTGTACATACATATATGTATATATGTAGTTGCTCTTAGGTGAGGATACCCTTTAGACATGTGTAAAGAAGAACTATTACCGGAAAAGAGAATACCATCTCAATCTACACCGACGGGTCTATACTCCGTGGTTTTTAACGACCTTCTCTCTCTCTCTTTGCGTCAACCAAATTCAGTTAACATCTTCTAAGAACAAGTACTAGGAAAGAAGTTACAGCGAAAAGCCATATAATCGACCCATTGATGGGCTTATGTTGCTGTTGTAGCGGTTTGCTTCTTCACTTTGATCGAAGTTATCAAATGGTAGTCCCAGGAAACGAGCTACAGTTCAGAGGAAGAGGGGAGATAAATGAATGGTTTTATTGGGTCTGCAAAGAGGTAGTTAGTGTCGTGGGGTATTCATTGCCTACAGAAAACTTGAAAAATATGTCGGGGTCGAGAATGTACAAGTAGTAGTTGAGACCTAACTTCTGCCAGCATTACTTGGATTTTGCAAGGTAGCTCGAACTAATGAAATTTCCAACAGACGCTGCGTGGATGGTGTTTAGGGCTTGTTGGTAGCTCGTCTTGTCCAGCGTTTTTGTGAGAGGGGCTGAAAAGAATACATAAGGACAAATATTCCCGGGGAGACTGTTCTGCTTTAAGTAAGTGCCTGGAAAAATGATACCTGCAGTAGCATCCCAGCATATAATGCCAACATATCATACCATTACGCTCCTTAACTGGGAGCTTGGATGTCTTACTGCGTAAATGGTGTACAGGCGATGTCAGGAGGTTTTCTGTTATGCTCTTCAAGGCGGTGTTCTGACAGACGTGTCGTTAGTTCCTGGCGTTCAAATTAGTGTGTCGTAGCTAATGACCGGCCGACAAAGATTATTGCTAGACGCAAGTAATGTTTCTTTATTTTCCCCTAATGTGCTAAAGGTTAAGGACTGTCAAATATGACCACCAGTGACGGGTTGTACATGTCGGGAGCATATCTTGACGAATACAAATCAATTCGAACATACGAGTATAACTCAAAAAAAATGAAAATGGTATGTATTATGTACCATACACGTATACTAGAGCTCAAGATTTTGTTCGAACATTTTCGAGTTGATCGAGCATTTGAGCAATGAGTACTTGCACATTCGCTCATTGCTCTTTGCTCGAGAATTTTCGAGCTTGAGCACGAGTAATTCGAGTTTTTTCGAGCATTTTGAATAAAAAATTTGACTTTTTTCCCAGAACTTTCTGCTAAAATTTAGTTTTATTCATGCAAATTTTAAAACTCATTGAAATACTAAAGAAATTTTGACAACACAATTGAAATTTGAAAAATTTCAAACTATCATTTGAACGAACGAGTATCATTGCCCTTTGTGGAGCTTCAATATAAAATGGGTCGGTCCTATAACAGTCATTACCGTAGCTGTAAACTAGAAAGAAATAAGGAAATACTTGCCTATTTCTTCGGCGAGTGCTCAGTTGTTTCCCAAACTCGACAGAGCAGATTAGGAACCCATCTGATTAGTTAAATTGAAAGGATTATTGGACTTCAGCTTACTCATTATACCGAATGAACCTATTGGGATCCTTGAAGCAATCATCATCGAGTAAAAGTAATATATGTATCTTTGCTCCCCTTTAAGTTTCCAAAGTCTTATAGAATATATCCTGTGATAAAATTGTAGTTATCTCCTTTCTTTTAAGTGATATAAGCTCTTGTCATAATCTTTTATAATAGGTCGGCCCTATTATCCAGGACGCATTGCAGCGATTGAGAATTTAGCAAGTTGAGTTAGCAACTGCAACAAATCGTTCTCTCATCGTTGGCAAGCAGGGAAAGAGCGACTGGCCTAACTCTTTTATGATAGCGAAAGTACTACAGCTTGTGCGAGATGGGTTGCCTTGGCCATGAGCCTTTGTATATACGCTAATGGAACTGTTTCTGTGCAAACATATGTACATATAGTGCATATGTATATGCACATTATTTATGTTTTTATTAAGTGTGGCAATCAATTTACTCAACTGCTAATTAAATACTTACATACGTGAATACTAAAGCAATGAAATTAAAATTTGAAAAAAATTGTTGAAACATTCAATTGTTGTGGCAATTAAATCCTTTTGCTAGTTAAATCCGAAACAATAACTTTATCGAAAAAAGTAAATAAATAGACAAGAAAATACAAATTTGAATAAATAATTTAAAAAAAGCGTTTCTTTTATTAATTTTGCTTTAACCTCAGTTTAAATTGCTAGGCAGTTGTGAAATCGAGAAATCATAGGCCTTTTCAGCCTAATGCTTTTGAGTCAGTGCGCCTCGGTTGAGTGTCAAAGAGACGTTGCGCATGAAAATTAATTTGAGAGTCAGTTAATTTCGGCAAATTAGGTAATTTACTTTAAAACATAATAACTTGCCAAGTTGCGTAATCACAAAAGGTCGTATTCATAAGTAGAAAATTGGCAAATAATTTTTGTTTTATTTGACGACAACCTTTAAACTCATATTATCAGCGTGAAGGCCTTTGTTAAGTCATAAATTATTTATAAGTTTAGTTCCATTAAAATATTTTAGCCGAAGTGTATGGAAGGAAAAAACTACTAATTTAGAATTTTTATTTTTACACAAGCAATTTCTTACCTTTTTACATATTAAAGAATATTAAAAATAGCAAACACCATAACATCCTACGAAAAGCTCATTGAGCACCTATTTATCAAATTTATACCAGGAAAGAACTAGTATCTTTTATAAACTAAAAAATAAGTCGCCCAAGTAATTTATTATAAACAACGCTAGTTTATAAGGTTTGCCTTTTATAAACCCGGAATAAATCTGTATAAATATGCTAGATTAACTGCTGTAAACCTAGGCAATGATATTCTATAACGTCACACTTTCTTCCTGTAGTAAATACAACAAGCATAAAATAATCGAGATAGATATGTACAGTCCAAAAATATAGCACATTTAAATTTTTGTATTTTTTCAATTTTAATCATACATAAATACTTTCCTTATTATATATTTTAGTTTCACAACAAAATGTAGCAACAAAAACAAACAAACTTTAAAAAAATTCTTAATTGTATTCAATGCAAAACAAAACCAGTTCTTGTGGTGCGACAAAATGAGTATAAACATAAAGTTAAATAAGTACGTAAAATTCTCAGATATTAGGTGAAGTAAAAATTTCGTTCGGTTTTTATCTAAGAGATGGCGTTGTGGGCGCTCGTCAAAGATGGACACCAGCAAAGAGAAAATTCGCTACATTTTATAATTTTTCTTCGATCAAGGCGAAAAAGCAGCCAAAGCGGCTGAAAAAACTAATTTAGTTTATGGGCCCGATACTGTAAACGAACGTGCAGCACAAAAGTGGTTTGCTGGGTTCCGTTCCGGTTATTTCGATGTCAAAGATGCACCACGCGTCGGGAGGCCTGTCGTTGAAAATTGCGATAAAATCATGGAAATAGTGGAAACAGACCTACACGTGAGCACTTATTCAATTGCTGAGGAACAAAAGATAAGCCAGAAAACCGTTTTGAACCATTTGCATAAAAAAAAAACTCGAACGAACTTTTTACTTTACCTAACATTATAGTGATATTTAATAGTGTGTGGATCCTCCTTGATTTTTTTAAACTTCAGTAAGACGATTGGGATTTCACTTAAACAAATTTTTGTATGTATTTTTTCGGAATCACCTCCTATTTTGGCAAAATAGAATTTTTCTAGTTCCTCAACGCTATATATTGTTTATTTTCTGCATAAACTTGCCTTGCTAGATATCCTCAACAATTTTCAAATACTGAGGTCAGGAGAACGTGCAGAAGAAGGAGTTCACTACTCTTACAGTATGCACAGCCGTATCATCTTGCTGGTATATCGTGGGATATTCTGTAAACTGTTGTCCCCGATTCACTACTCTTTACCAATCAATCTGAGATAATTTTGACTTCATTTTTGAGGAAACAAATTTTATTTAAATTTTCCCACGATAACCTATTCCAGCCCAAATCATAACACATCTGTCGACATCTTTTCTTCCATTTGATATGACTTTCAGCAAACTTTAATCTTGCTTCTCGATGCTTTACTGAAATTGGGGGTTCTCGAAGCAACTTTCAACGTTTTATGGTATCGGAATTTTTAAAAATTCTTTGTACACCAGCTTTTTCTGCAATTTGTCTGACTGTAAGGTGATAATTCGATGCAGTACGCAAAATTGTTTTTCCTGCCTAGGTGTTACCGCTTTTGACCGCCCGCTGCTACGCACTTTTCCGTAATTTTCAGAATTTTTCAATAAATTCATAACCCCTTTACGACTTCTATTTAAATGTTTCGCGATTTCTGCTATTTTCTTTTTTCTGCACGAAGGTTTAGAGCAATTTTTGCCTCTGTGCTATTGAGAAGTTTTCCACGACCCATTTTTGTAGAAATTTTGTTTATTAATTGTAGTTTTACAAAATAAATATCGTTATTCTATTCAGAAAATTTCAGGATAATTTTTCAAATAACTAGCTGATGCTTTATTGGTGGTTAAACAGTTACGTACCGTTATGTACACAAAATCAAGCCCGCTATTGTTACTACAGTTACCACAGTGAAAAACAAAACCCTTGTATATGTATGAAGTGCGAATTCCTGTCCGACTATCAGTGCACAATGATGAAACTTTGTTCACACATTCCTTGGGTCACAAGTACGACACCCCTTGTAAATGGCTGAAATCGGGCCAAGTTCACCGTAATTTTTAAACCTACTCGTATAAATACCGTGATAATTCAGTAACTAAATCAAAGTCACATTCAATGGAAAAATATGACGGGTGGGCACCTCCTGCTTTTCAGCCAAAAAGTACATCTGTATAAACAACGGGCCAGAATTCGATAAAATTTTAAACTCACAATACCCACGAAATTAATATGGGCGCAATCGGACAACAACGAATTTCTTACTTTCCACACTCCGCTTGAATCATGGTCGAGTATTTAATATTTACATTAATCAACAGAACATAACCACATTTGGTATATAAGGTAATTTTAATGTTGCACGAAAGATCGTGTTTATGCGGATAACCTTGAGCACTTGAAAACCAATATTCGTCAAGTTATGGCTGAGTACCGCCCAATATGTGACAAAAAGTGGTCGAAAATTACCTCAGGCAAATCGAAATTTGCAAAAATTCGCAATTAGCAGTCATTTGAATGATGTAGTGTTTCACATACACGTACACTACTACCATACACCGACTTTTTAGCGTGAAGCTTTCGTAAAAAATGCGTCAAAAATTCATATTATGTTATACATTCGTATCAACAAATAAAAATTAATACAGAAAAACGTCGAGATCGAAAACTTTATCATATAGCCCCCACCTACCTTTTTTTTTAATTAATTAATTAAAGAACTGTGGTTCGGTATTTAAAGCTCTCTACGTACAGATACAAACGAAATAATTGAATTTCCCAGAGGTCGAAAAAACAGCTGTTAGGATGAGGACTGCCGTGTCGCGGTGGAGAGAAAAAGACTGCCTACCTCGCAACCTTGCGATCGGCCACAACACGTGCGGGATGAGATAGATATCGAGTGCTGAAGAGGGAAGCAAGACGAATCTGCAGACAAAAACGAAAGAGGCCGAGATACGTGAGAATGAGGAGCTTGAGAAGCTGCCCGCAATGGTAGTGCTCGAAAATTCTAAGGGAAATTTGACGACTTACTGAAGGTTTCAAGACCGGAGCAGACTCCTCCGATACTCAGAGCATATTGAATTTATAGAGGGAACATTTCTCCAGCCTTCTGAATAGCAGTGAAAATGGAGTGTCCGGAGATGGTGAATCCGAAACCCCAATCAATGGCGACGGAAAAGATGTTCCATTACCTGATCATGAAGAAGTTCGAACAGGTAATGGAACGACTTTTCCAACGTTATAGATTGTAGTTTCGGGTTCGCTACCTCTGGATGTTGCATTTTCACAGCCATTCATCAGTATATTCTGGACATCGGTCATCAGGTTTCCACATTGGTTCCTACGCAGGATTAATCTTGTCAGCCGGATTCTCAAGTTTTTCATACTCATGGGCTCAGTCTAGAAAAAACTTCTAGCGTATTTTCAAGGTTATGCTCCTTAAACTTTATTTTATTTCAATGGTTTCGCATTTTTCACATCGAACACATCGAAAGGATTTGATTCATAATAA
Organism: Ceratitis rosa; assembly: GCA_037013455.1. Lineage (NCBI taxonomy): Eukaryota > Metazoa > Arthropoda > Insecta > Diptera > Tephritidae > Ceratitis > Ceratitis rosa. The sequence goes on from JAWMAG010000055.1 coordinate 4,898,548, forward strand.
TCGGAGAAAAAATCATTCGTCGCTTTAAATTCAAGGAAAACGTTTTTTAAGCCTTAAAAAAAACTAAAGAATCATTAATATTCAAGGCATAAATCTTAGGTTGTGTGTCTACAATTAATTTCCGCTGCCAACACTACTTCTTTCCGATGCGACATCTTTACACTCGAGTGAAGCAAAAGAAAAAGCAGCCGACGACAGGCGGTTCAGTGGAATGAGCACTGCAAATAAGCTATGTCTACTTTTTTCTTCAACAATTTAGCATTTTCTTTTGCAACAATCAAAGTTGCTGTGTGGCTTTTGTTAGCGCATGGAACTCACACCGACAGGGTTGGAGGTAACTATTGAAATAATGCAACTGTAGCTTTGTACTGCTATTGTCTACTTAGTCTCAACAAAATTTCACTCTCTCTCCCTCTCTCTCTCAGCATTAACAGACACTCGTCAACTTAACAACCATGGCGCCTGTTGCCATTGTCTACTTGCAACAACAAAATAAGCTTATTGTCCGTGTAGTTGTGCGCGAGGCTGATTATATTCTTGAAGAGCACCCCGCAATGCGTGTTGCCCTCTCTTGCTTCGCTTAGCTATCCTTTTGCATACCACAAACAATTGTGGCTTGCAAATCCTTTTTCACTCACATACATACCTACACACAGATAAATGTATACATGCAAAGCTCATGAGCGCCTGGAATGCTGCTAAACATTTTGGTTGCCTTTTCTTTCTTTTTCCTTGCATTTCTGCACATTTTTTCTACTTCCTTCTCATGCCTTTCTGTCTTCACCCCAGCTCGATGTCTTTTGTTGCTGGTTTTTTGGTAAATTGCAGCGATTTGTTAACCTGACATTGGCATTGAAAGCTGCGGCTGCAACTTCCATACCAAACCTGTCGCTCCACAACTCCACTTGCGATTTTGGCCGAAAATTCGAGTTGAAAGTTTTGGTTGGAGTTGAGTTTTGACTTTTTATTGTTGCCTCTCGGCTTTCCCTTGCTTACTTTTCTAATGTGGCATTTTCATTGTTGCATCGCTTGTTGTTGTTGTTGGCTTTGGTGGCATTGTTTCCATCTACTCTCTCACCTCTCACTCGCTCCTCGCTGCGTACGCGTTTTCGCTTCAAGTGGGGCGTAATGCATATAAATTCGTTCAATTTGCCGACATTAAGCTGACAGCGCAGTGAAAGGATGAAATATTTAAGGTTTCGTGGTAAATAATCAATGAGTTAAAGCATTGAATTGCTGTTGAGTTTGGCAAATCAGTTGCTGGAGTGCGAGATAAAGCAAGAAAAATTGGAGTTTTGCTTTGAATGTCATATCACTTAAGGGCGGCTCAAGAATTCAATGTCTTCATTGTTCGAGGTTTGAAATCAGAATTCAAATTTCCACTCAATTTCACAAAATTTTTCTAAACCCTTTAAACAAAGCATTAATTTCTCCAACTTTACTTAATTTGTTACAAAAAAATTGCAATAATAAAAATATAGATTCTACTAAATCCGGCAGACAAGAGAACGAAGATTAAAAAGGTAGAAGGAGCATGGTTGAGGAAAAAATCGACTTGCTTACGTCGAGCGAAATAGTTAAAAAAAAATTCAATCCGGCATCTTCGACGTGTCTGTATGGTGTCTGAACCACAGGCGACAATTAGTGCCGATGAAAGTCTGTATTAGCTGTAAAAGGCACCTAAAATATTTTCAATTTAATCTCAAACTAGTTAGAAAATGTAAATTAAAAGATTTTGCAATTAATCCATTAAATGATCAGCTCTCACCCAATTAAAGCGTGCGTCCACTCCACGCTAAAATCATTTCAACGTTAAAAATCTATAGGATTGCCATCTTCCACACAGAAATACTGTATAATATACAAATCTCTTCTGCGTTTAGGTTACATCTCCTATGCATGGACCAAGGTCTAAGTAATTTTCTTACCTAAAGAAGATGTCGCCATCAGCCTTACATCATTCTTCTAAAAAATCTTTGAAATACTGCTCGACAGCTACATACGCTAAAAGTTTCTCTAGAACATCGTCCCGAGGAAGCAACAACCTTATTCTAAAGGCGAACGTTATGCGATATAGTTGGGTGTGAGGGAAAAAGAATTAACCGTGAAAGAAATAACGCTAGGAATTTTGGTTCACATAGTGTTGACTTTTCATAAAATTTTCTTGCATCTGTAATAGAAAGCCATCAAGAAATGAGTCTCGAACGTGCCATAGTGAGGCTTGAGCAGTCCTTACTGAAGACTTGGATAAGATATAGATGACAAACACGTCAAGTGGAGGAGTCTTATCGCTGCTACTGTAGTTCGGAATTCAATTTCCAGGTTGTGTCGTTGCGCCAACAGCGATTAGAAAACATCACCAAATTTCAATGATCTACAATTCTTGAGGCAAAAGGGTCGAAAAGGCTATGAATGCTTATGAATTTCCTCCTTTTATATATTATATTGTATGTTGACATAATTCAAACGAGCTGTGACATAACCAAATTGACCACAATCCAACCTAGGGGCAAAAAGGCCGAAATTTTTGCATTAAGTCCATTTTTTTATACCTTAAAAACTTAAAATTTAATTGTTTTCCAATTATGCTTACTTAAGAGAAGATAAAACCGTTCAAAAAAATATTTTTAAAGCGAGCATATTACTAGGCTTTGCTCGTTTGTTGTGGCTTTTTCTTTAAAGTGAATATAGTTTGGAAATATGGCAAACAATCATACAGGTATGCAGAATCACTGTTGCGTTTTAGAACCCACATCAAGAAATATTTGCCTAAATGCAACCGTATGATGTCAAGATGGCTTTCGGAGGCAATTATTATAACTTTGGATGAAGGGCTTACTGATCCATCTCCCTTTAAAATTGGTAGACCAAAATTAAATTACTCACATGCTGGAATGCGCTTAAAGCATAAATTAGCAACTGATCTAACATCGAACAAAGACTTTTCAACGCAACAGTTATTACACGCTGCTTCTATTTCTGCAAAGAAGGCGAAAGAAGATTTGGTTAATACGTTAAAAGTCGCCGGGGAAGAACAAACTGTAGATCGAAAACCTCAGATGATTATTCCTCTTACCCCTGGTGAAGCATTGGCATTTTAGTTGGAAAATGGGCTTACCAAACAGCATTATATCAATATGCATCATCTTAATAAAGCTCGTGGCTGCGATATTTCCGCATATTCCAGTTGCCAAAACCCTTAGAAGACCAATTCAAACAGAAATTCCGGAATATTTTGCGCAGATTCCAATGCAAAACCTTTTAGACCATACAACCGAAGGAATATTGGTCCCACAAAAAGTTGTAATATCTGAAATAAAAAATGTTTCACGTTGCACGTTAATAGCAAGCTACGGTTTTGATGGATCTACCGGCCAAAGCTTATATAAACAGAAGTTTCGATTAGAAGAACCTGCTTCCCCGGATCTATCCATTTTTGTCAGCCCCTCGATACCTTAAAAATTAATAAATTCAAATCAACAAATTATTTGGAATATCAATGCTCCACAATCCATAAAGTTCTGTAGGACACTTAAAATTATCATTACCTATAAACCACAGATGACACTTATTGAAGGAAAAGTACATAACGCTCTAAAAGTACGTCATCAACTCAGTGCTGCCCAATATGTGGGGTTAAACCAGAAAAACTCCCCGAAATCACTGATTTTGGACCCTGAAATATGGTGTCAGTCCATCGCTTGCCTGGATTCCACTTTTGAATTTGTGTTCAACATATCCTATAATGTTGAAGTTCAAAAATGGCATATTACCCAGGCTAATAAAATCAAATTGAGGACTCGGAAAAAGGAAATTCAGGAAATGAAGTGAATGAATGACATGGTTAATAAACTTGTTTTTGGTTCCGGCTGGATGTTTAGGAGAAAATTCTTCAGAAGCAAGGAAGAAGTACTATAAAAACGATAGGAAATCATATGCTCGAAAAAATTGCCGCTTGAACAATATGGCCGATGTTTTTTTATAGATAGGATTCTGTTGATCCATTAATATCAAGTATTTGTTTAAGTGAAAGGCAAAAACAAATTTAATAACAAACCCCTGTCCACTTTTACCAAACTATAAAATAATCACATCTGCAATGGAAAAAGAAGATTCGGATTGCGCTGATGATTCTAATGATTATTTAGAAAATGAATTGGATGATGAATAAGATTAAATCTATTTGTAAATAAAATTGAAGGTGTGGTTTAATTGTTGAAAAAAACCAAAATTTTATAATCATATTTAAAATTTTTGTGCCAAATTTGAACTCTCTAGCTTTAAAAGTGGACTTTATGCAAAAATATCTGCCTTTTTACCCATATTGCATTGAGGAATTGCACGATCTAATGTTATCTCCCAAACAGTCGCAATAAAAGTTAGTTTGCTCTGATAATCCCTTTTTTACAAGAATAGTAGAAAGAATCGAATCTGAAATCACGAAATGCCTAGATGAGAGTGCCATATTCACTGCTCAAAGCTTGATGGTAGATTGCTATCATTATCAGTTGCTATATATTCCGACTCACAAGCTGTACCCGAAAATTGCTAGGCGGACGAGCTCACAGGAGGAGAAACTTTTTTAATCTTTGGCAAAACTCATGCTAAAACTGGCATTCGTTAAACAAGCTAACGTCAACACAAATAGATCGAGTCATTCAATCCCTCACTATAAATACAACTGTAATAACAGGCCATATATATTCCACTCATTTCGTTAAACCTTAATTATATAATGAGGTTCTAAGTGTTATTATCTTGAAAAGACTTCAGTGAAAAGAGTGTATTTGGTTTAAAAGTTACATAAAAACAGATACCAATAAAATAAAAACCCTAACATGGAGGTATCAACTGCTTAGAATGTCGGCACCTTAATTGCAAGGTGCTCCTATCTCGGTTGATGCCATAGGCAGAGTTTATATCCTTTAAAACGATAGACAGCGTAAGAGGGACGAAATTATGTGCTTGTCTTCAGCAAGTGGTCTGCAGTACAACAGAGTCTACTGAATCGCCGGGCACTGTCATCCATTCAAGAGAAAAAAAGCAACGCCTGAGCGCTGGTGAGTCTTGTCATAATCACTTTGTCGAAATCTTGTTAATCTACTTCTATACTCTGGCAAGGGGAATAAATTTCTCTCACACCAATTGAAATACCACACCAATCGGAATATTCAGTCACCATAACTAGACCACGAAATCGGGCTAACCGACTTTGCTCAAAGTATCCTTGCTTCCAGCATTCACCGGCTTTGACCATGTTGATGCTAAAAGTCTGGGTCCAGCGGCTGCTGAACTTCTTTCTAAACACCGGGGAATCCAGACAAGAAAGTGGAATCATATCTACCGGTATCTTTCCTCTCCTCACTAGCGAAGACATTGCTGATACCGTCTTTTATACACAGTCAGAGCCCAGTGGCACATCAGCCTGAACTTTGTTAGGCAGCACCCTTACTTATAGCTTTATTTTTACGCGAATTGTCCGGAGGGTAGCACTCGATATGCTAAAAACCTTTTCGCTCGATCAGGAAGGACTATTATCGATCATTACCGTCGGGGTTGAAGATTTCCACTATGAATTACTTAAGTGGTCGATAATCATCGCTGGAAATCCGAGCTCACACTCTAAACTCATGGAAATAAAAAAGGTGTCCCGCAGAGTAGTGTTCCCTCCTCGCTGTTATTTTATTTCAACAGTTCGGGGCTACTCCATTACCATAGAGTGGTTTCCTTGACCTCATATGAGTTTGACTGCTCGAATTGACGTCTGGGCAAGTTAGTTGTTCGAAGGTCAACTGCTATCTCTCCAATCTTTCTCACTTCTTTACTGAACGATAAATGCAACTATTGCCAACTATATCCTCGTTTACCCTCTTTACCAGCTGGACCAAAGGAGACTCGAACTGAACGTATATGTCAAAAATCTGACAATAAAGAACCACAAGTTACTGGGATACCTAAGCGCCGAACAAAATACGTCGAGCTACTTCTCCAATTTGTGGTATGCTTCAATAGAAGTTTCTCCAAAAATTTGAGGGATTTATAGCCCATTCCATTGAGTTCGGAGGCTGATGGATTTTTTACATGTCAGAAATAAACTCAACACAATACCGACATTCCCCATCGAAGAGCGATCGTAATTATACATTTTTTCCTCTGATCTATATGTTTGCCTCCCTGGGATTCGAAACCGAGGGTCGTAGTGGTAGTATACACGAGAAATAAGTATTGTCTTATGGAATTCACTTCTCATGAAAATTCATAGTTAGGAATTAGGCTATAACGGTATTTAAAATTATCATTAGCGAATTTTTCATAGGAACAAGGGCGGAAATTGATGAACATAAATATGTAGAATATTTGCTGCTATTAAAATTAAATGTATAAATGATTTGTTACATAGGGAAGTGCTTTCGATACATTCAGACACAACAAACATACTATGTATATTTCTACACGTACATATATTAAAAGATTTCTCACACTCTTGCTATGGAACTTTGCTTCTCGATGTCAAGAAATTTGCTCATATAAAGTTTAACCCCACACAACCGAATGAACGGCACATCCGCCTCAAGCCCAACTCAACACGACACAGAGTTGCACAGCAGTTTGTTTAATTAACTTTTGTTTGAACTTGTCGCATAAATCTCTTTCCAAAGCGATTTGACCTACGAAACAAGAAGAAGAGTCATGGTTGAGCCGCTGAAAGTCAAGTTGAATGGAGGTAATGAAGGGCGACGAAAATCGACAAACATTTGCCATTTGAAGTCAAAACATGAGAACAGCAAACCAAACACGAAATAAATACACACGTATTTTATATGTATACTTATAGTGACAAAAACAGTTGTAGCAAAATAATAGCAAAGGATGACCAGAGTTGGGGTTGACACTGCTCCGCAATGAGGATGTGAGGGGGAAAGTGCAAGCAACAAAGTTCCCAAATAAATAGCGACGTAAAGAATTTTAACGAGTCCTGCGGTCAAATACAAACATTACCCATACACCAAAGTCTAGGAGCTGGGAGTTGCGGTGTTGAGAAGGTATTGTGTGTTGTTGTAAGCCCGTGTGTGAGTGCCTCGTGAAGTAGACATTCGGTCAACTGGCAAATAGCGAATCACTTGTGTTTAAATGTTTGGGCATTTCGCATTTCAATTCCTGCGCCGCCACTCACAGCGCCACACCAGTCACCGACTACCCACATTCCACCAGCAGAGCTCCACTCATTTTTGGGTGGGTAATCGCAAAACCGCAAAAACTCATTATGTTCACATTTTTCCAACATCTCATATTCACTGCTCTAACACATTCAAACTCACATAAATACATACATGAACAGAAAAAGGTCCTGCCGCAGTAAATATTTGCGCAGGATTTGGCATAAGGTTCGTCGCATAATGGGCGACAGACGATTATGGTTGGGGATAGTTGGACGATGTGTGGAAGCTCTAAGTTTACTGCTATGTATTGTATGTATGTGTGGGGGTGAGTCTACTCAGGGTGTTGTAGTAGTTTTTTTTTTTGGGACTTATTTGACGTTGGGTGGTGTTGACAACAGGAAACCGGAAATAATGTATGAATTGTACTCAACTATATTTTTATAGGCTTCTAGCTCTGTTTATTTCCCCTTCAGCTGGATGGCAGTGTCGTTGTTAAAATGTGTGGGGCGCACGGGTTATAACGCACATGAAATTAGTTAAAAAGCTTTGTTATCGGAAAATAAGTAATTTTATGATGATTTCTCATCTTTGCAGATGCTCAAATAAAACCAACAGTTTATTGCGTTTTAGCAGGCTGGCAGTATTGAAGGCATTTCGGCAGCTTAAATACAGACATTTATTCATTCAACGTAAAGTTTGTTTGCCTCCACATTCCTATTATCAAGCAAAGTCCTTTCAATCCCAGTAACTGGAGTTAGGTACACCGAGATATTTAAAATTATGTCCTCATTAGAGCGGTCCAGCTGACGCTTTTCGAAACGTACCTTGCCTTTGGGCTGTTTCGCTACAAAAGTGCTGCGCCTTGAGTTATAACTCGACCCCAGCGCTGATACATTCGCAGACACGAGACAACAGCATTTGGGTACATTATGGTAAGATGTTACCTGTTGACTTATACGGGGTTAGATCGCCGAAAGGATGACAGCCCCTGGCCAGATAAAATCCAAGTCAATTCCGATGCGTAGAACCGGCTGCCGTGAGAGTAACTCGAAACAGATCGTTTCCTGGACCTCCCACCTCCCGTTAGATGACCTCGGCGACTTAGACTAACTAGCTTGTCCCTAAGCGGTTTAGAACAACCGCTGCAACAACAAAAACAAAAACATTACGGTAAGATGATGGCGGATAGTGGAAATATCTTCGTTCAAATAAATAAAAATAGAGTGCATCTTCCCCATTCAAAACCTTCCAATTTTGGTAAAAGAAATTAAAAAGTACGAAATTTCCCAAATTTCAAAATTTTAACTCGCCTCAGTTCCCCGTATCCGTATATACATATACCATACACCTTTACACGATTCCTTACATCCATGGAATGCCAAAGGGAGAAGCGTTCTCAATCTTTAGTTATAAGTTTGGATGCTGATTATTGATCACTCACTATCTTCCATCCTCTGGTCATCGTGGCGAATAGAGACCGTGGCACGCATAGTTACAACCGAGACGTGGAAACACATACGTGTATGTAAGTGTATCCAACGTCGGCAATGACACGGCCATCAGGCTTTGAATGACAGTGCGGAGCGTGTTCTATTTAAAATCACCGGAGGAACTCGAGAGCTCCTACCTATATACTTGACCAAACTCATTATTGCTTGCCAAGCCTAGTCCTATAAAGCGTGATTTCTTCTTTTGGCAATACAATGCTAATAGAAGGCGCCAAATGGAGCCATTTCCCTCTCCATCTTTAGTGTGGGTTACATCAATGCCTACGTATACCATACATCTCATCTATAACTAACAGTTCTATCGTCGGCGGTGTTACGACAATGACGTGTGTCTCTTTCTTTCTAAGACTATTGTGTTTCACTTGCTTATCCACTCTGGGGAAAGCTTTCTTTATTTAAGTCGGCAGTTCGTTTTATATAGTAGATAAGGATGCCATTAGAATCATAATAATCTTAAATGGTACCGATATAATTTTTGTTAACCAATCCACTTTTGAGCCAAAAAGCATATTTCTGAAACCATTGGACAGGATTTAGGGGCACGAATTAAATAAGGGCGCAATTGGTCAGACTTTTTTGTTTTCACATTTGTACATAAATTTTTTTTCATTAAAGCGAATCGTCATGATAGCTTTGCTTTGTGAGTATAATATCATTTTTCTACTTTGCTTGTCCGAAAATGATCTAATCTTCAGATTTTTTTATTACTTTCTTAACATTTCTTACCAGCGAAAGTTTTAGTGACTGGGTTGCCAACTGATTTCGATTAAAATTAATGCTGGATAGTTATGTGTGTGGCGTACTATTCTATCTCGTTTTAGTTGTTCACCGTGTAGCCGCAGTTCCTTTAAGCCTGTGCAAATCACTTAAAAAAAAACCAAGTTGCTGGACTTTATACAAAATTTTTTTTATTATTAAGTCAAAGAGAAGGCAATGGAGTATTTCATTTGTATTAAAAAATAAGCTTAACAAATTTTCAGTTCCTGGCAACCCTGTTCGGGTTTCTTCATTTGGTTTTGTTTATGATTATTGCCTATTTCTGGTTATGATTATTGTTTCCATTTCATATCGCATTAAATTTTATGACGAATAGTGGGAGTACATCTACAATAGATTTAGAAAAAATATGTGTGTAGCCAAACACAAACAGAGATGTGACGAAGTGGAAACAATGGCTGCAAGGGAAGCATATTAAATAACTATTGAAAACTGAAAGTTTTCGGGAAAAATTATTTTTTGAGGCATAGTTTTTGGTTTAATTTTATTATTATATTTTCCAATTATTTTATTTATTATTTATTAAATTTGTGTTATTTTCTCTTACTCAAATTTATTTTAATTTTTATTTTTTTTTTTATTTAACTGAATTTATATTATTTTATTTCAAATTTCTCAATTTAAAAACTAATGTTGTATTTAATTTTATTTCATGATATTATGGAGTTTTATTTTATTTGAATTAATTAAGTTTAGAACAAAATTGTTTAATTTTATTTTGTCCTATTTCATTTTATTTTAGTTTAATTGTTTCTATATTATTTTATTTTTTTGTTTATATTATTCGTTTTTATTATTTATTATACCATTAAAAAATTAAATGATATTTTTCTTTTTTAACTTTTATTTACTTAATTTTTTTTATATAATTTGATTACAATCAATTTCAGTTCATTTTTATTTCGATTCTATTTAAATTTTAGTTAAATGTAATTACATTTTTTTTTGTATTTTACTTAATATTAACACAATTTATTTTGATTTAATTTTTTAACAAAATTTAGATCATTTTATATGAAATTGCTGGCATTATTTAATTAAATTTCATAACTAAATATTTATTTTTATTCGGATTTCTTTCTTAAATTTATTTATTTTAATTAATTCTACTTTAAATTATAAATTAAATTGTTTATATTATTCATTTTCTTTTACTTTGTTTATAATTAGGTTTAATTTCATTTTAATTTTGAATTTTATTTTAATTCTATTTTAATTTCCATTTTTCTTTTATTTTATTTATTTATATTTTAATTTTTATATTAATTCAATTATTTTATATATTTTTATTATTTTACATTTTTTAATTTAATTTAATTTACATTAGTAATTTCATTTTGTATTATTTTATTTAATTTTATATAATTATATTTTATTTTTAGTTTTTTTATTGTCTTTTTTCCTGAATTTGTGTTATTATATTAAATTGAATTTATGTTAATTATATTATATTAATTATATTTAAATTTTAACCGCCTTTTTTGTTTTCATATAGGTTAATGTATTTTATTTTGCTTTAGTTAAATTAATTTTAATTTAGTTATTCAGATTTTAATTATTTGTTTGTAATTTGTTTTATTTTAAATTACTTCATGGATTTTTATTTAATTTATTTTAATTCAAATTTGATAACTTACATTTTATTTAGATTTTATTAATTTTTGTTGTTTATTACGGTGTAATAATTTATTTTATTGATTTCATTTTTTTAATTTATTTTATGAATTTAATTTTTTTTTTATTTTTTCAACATAACTTTCAAGTATTTTTTCATTATTAAATTTTTTATTACAGTAACTTTTTATTCTCTTACAATTGTCTTTCTCTAATCTTTCTTACAGACGCGACAAGGCTGCAGAAAATGGCGAACCGTTCACTGAGCCGCCACCGCGTCTACGCGGCCAAAGCGCTTACTTGGCGGTGAGTATGACATTTTTTCATTATTTCGCTTTACAACAACAAACAAATGTTTTTCAATATTTTTTTTTTTGTTCGTTAATTATACTTGAACAATCTCAAGCAGCAGTTTACCGTTGTATGCTTGCTGAAATTTTAATTTTGATTTTATCTCAAACCAACTAACTATTGGTGCATGCTTTGTTTTTGTAGTGTCACAGCCACATGCCGTTAAATGCTTTTAAGCTTTTAAACGCGCTACAACGTCCACTTGCCACTTGCCACATTTTGCCACCATGCAACATGTCCATTGAGCTTCACACGCTTACCACTTTATGGCTTTGTCACTTTGCCACTTTCGCACATTTCTCCGCACTTTCTTTAAACTTCTTACTTTCATTGTCATCTCCACTTTTTCACGCTCCTCGGCAGCCTGTTGTTCTTCTTCTTCATACAATTTCCACTTAGTTGCGCATAAATGCTGTTGCATGCCACTTCGTGCCACTGAAGTAATTTCCTGGCAGCCATTTTTCTTACTCCATTATTTTCCCGTTACTTATTTAAAGTTTATGGCTGATGATGTCCTGGCCAACTGCTGCTGCTGCTGCCACCCAAAAGCGCCGAGATTGCACGGTGTGGCGGTGGCAAGTTGGTTGTGTCGCCTCGCGTTGAAAGCATCCTTTTGTGTGGCATCATTGCGTTTTATTGTTGTCGCTCATAATAATAATATTCGCAACTTTTGAGTGAGTGTCGCGTGCAGACGTAAGGTGCGTTGAGGCGAGAGTGAATTGTCTCGTGTTGAAATGCGCTTTAAGATGTTAAATTTGTTATTTATGCTGAAGTAAATGGTTTTATGGCTTGCACATTTACATATTTATATAATAAACACATACATACACACATGTGAACTTATTGCCAGAGAACATTGTAATATTTATGTAAGAATTGTTTATTTAATTAAATGCTGCCTGAAGAGATGAGATGTGTCATTGCTTAAACGATTTACGTCTGAAGTGGCTCGAAGAAGTCTAAATTATTTGGGAAACATTTCCGAATTGCTTCCTGGCAGGTAGGAGTGGATGAACCGTCTTCCACCGGATCACTACTGTATTTTCCAGGCCCGAATTTCTGGCATCGTAGAAGTTGTAATCGAATGCTTAGAAAGAAATATCATTTTTCTTCTTCATTGCCGTGGGTACCGCTTACGCGTTTAAAAGTGAAACAACAATAGCGCGCAGTTCAGTTCTCTCTTCGATAACCAAGTGAAAACAGGTCGCTCTCCTCCTGATCCTTCCAACGGAGTGGAGTTCTTCCTCTACTTCCACCGGCGGGTACTGCATCGAAAACTCTCAAAGCTGGAGCGATATCGTCCACGCGTCTGCACCATAAGGTAGGACGGTAATGATGAGTGACTTGCAGAGTTTAATTTTGCCTTGTCCACAGAGGACTTTTCTTTTCAATGGCATACTCAGTCGAAAATAGCACCTGTCGGCAGGAGTGATTCTGAGTTGAGTTTCTTGGCTGACGTTATTATTGGTGTTAATGCTGGTCCCTAGATAGATAGAAATTATTTACGACTTCCAATACTGATGTGGGAGCCAAGCCGTTCTGTGTCATCGAAGACTGCCTTAAAATCGACGAAGAGGAGGTGTGTATCGGGTATTTTCCAATATTTGGTAAATGGTTGTTTTACCCGTTAGACCCATCAGATTGTTGATGGTGGGATTTGGCCTTCCACACAATACTTTCGATAGGACCTTATATGCGATATTAAGGAGGCTTATCCCACGGTGGTCTTTTTATGGATTGCCCCTTTGTTGTTCTTTAAGAGAAGAAGTGTTCCTTCCATACATCAAGTATGCTTTGGACATCGGTCACCAGATTTCAACATTGATTCCTACATGATTGATTCCTTCCATTATATTCACTATATAGTCAAGCAGCAATATAATCACTTGGCTCAGCAGGGCAGACTATCCCACACTAGGGTCCTTGGTTACATATTTCAAAGGACACTGAAATCTGATGACACTGAAACATATGCTATGTTGAAACCGAACTCTGTTTGCAAGTCGAAGCACACTTTGCCGAAAAGCATTTAGGATGGCATGCTGATAGTCAGGGGACATATTTTAGAAGAAGCTGTAAAAATAATGAGAAAAGTAAATATTTTGAAACTTGTTCTGCGATCGCTCTATCTTTAACAGAAGCGTTCCAACCTCTGAAGCGAATTTCGATCAAACTTCTCCTCCAATTTGTGGTGAGCCTTTTAATGTTTTTCTGCAAATGGAGTAGATAAGTTTTTTCCTACGCTGCCTCCGAGCGACTGGTAAATTTTTAAAAGGATCTTTTTTCACTGTTGACAGTCATAACCTTCAATTATTGGATAATTTCGTTTATCTTGAAGCCAGCATTAACACCAACAACAATGTCCAATGCAGAGCTACTCTTGCTAACAGGTATTACTTTGAACTGAGTTGGCCATTGAAAGGAAAAGTCCTCTCTCGACGAACATAGACCAAATTTTACAAGTCCCTCTTAATGCCCGTCTAGGTGTATGACAAAATCCGATTAGGTTTTGTCAGATTTAGAGAAAAATGTTATACGAACGATTTTTGGAGCTTTGTATACCAACGACGGCGGAAAGGTCATCTGTACGAGATATATGTCAAAATTTAAATAGGTCAGCGGAGTATTTGTAAGTGGTAAGGGTGTGTCGTCCTGAGACTTAAAAAATACTCTGGCTCTGAAAGTATTCGGTGCAGTAGCAGCCGAAAGAAGCAGAGGAAACAGAAGACTTTGAGCTAAGTGGGAAAGATAAAGTGGAGAATGGCTGAGCATCACTTGGAGTCTCCAATTAGTGCCGAACAGCGAAAGGAAGAAATGAATGGCGCTCCATTCTTAACTCGGCTGTAGCAAGTGAGTAGTACCCACACTAATTAAGAAGAAAAGAAAATTAATTTTAACAAAAGAGATTTTAATTATTTTAAAGTAATTTAATCCTTTTATTTAAATAATTAATAGATGTTCTATTTACAACAATAAAAAATCTTTGAATAAAGAATACAACTAAATACTTTCATCTCTTGAAAACATCATTTTATTTAGAAAATACCCGAGTGCTCAAATAGTAGCCCATAAAATTCTAAAAAAAAAGCCTTGAGCTAAAAACATAATTACCTCCTTTAGTAAACCGTTACATGTAACTACCATAATAAGCGCAGATTAGAAAATAACAAAATGCAGGCAAAAAGGATATTCATATCTACAAATAAGAAAGGATATTGCAACAATAGCAATCAAAGAAGAATTTAGTTCGAGCGCCAAATACTGTAGAATGTCTTCTTTTGTATAAAAACATACAAAGTTTCCTTGTCTTACAGTGGCACATGTAAAGAATGCCAATGAACTTATGAAGTATGGAAGAGGTGGAAGAAGGCGCACTGAAACATTGAAGCGAATATGATTAGCTGCCTGCCAAGCAGAACTATGTAATGTGTGTAACTCGTACTCGCGGTGGCTGATTAAATGGTTTCTCACTAATACGAGGGGATTAACAAAACTTCGGTAAGTTGACCAGAAAAAAAAATAATAAAAATTCTTTTTGTATTTCTTCGTAATCTTTGTCCTTTTTTATCTCCTCGTTGCTATTAAAGACCTTTGCTTTAAAATTTATTTTTAATTTTTGGAAATAACCAGAAATCGCAAGGTGCCATATCCGGGGAATATGGTGCTGGCCATATTTCTTCGAACCCAGAGATCGCAATAAAATTACTCCTTATTTCAACAGTGTTGGATGGCGCGTTGTCATGATGTGAAAGAGAACGCCGCAAATCCTATTTCTTCCTGTTTTCCAATCAAGTTTTGAAAACTTTTGGTAAGCACTCTTCGGTGTACCATTTTGCAATTACCATCTGACCCTTTTCTACGGGTGGGTTTGCTCCTATTGGACTCCATACCAGGGACTGCAGTTTGGTTTCGGGAACGTACTTATAGAACCAAGATTTGTCACCAGTAATGACTTTACTAAAGTTGCTAGACTGACCATTTTAGAATTAGTTTAGGAAAAATTGAGCAAAATGCACATGAGCCTCTTTTTGGGCCTCATTCAAAATTCGTGGTACCCATTGAGCAGATTTCTTCGTATATCCCAGATGATTTCTGCATATTCGCGATACAGCCATTCAAACTCAATTTATTAACAATCATTTCTTGTGTCAATCGTGGGTCTTCGTCAATTTTGGGCTTCACCAGAGCTACAGTGACGTCATCAGTGGAAGATTTTGGTCGACCTTCTCGTGGCTCGTCCTCTACGGAAATATATTCGGTTTGGAATCTTCGGAACCACTTAGAAATACTTAGAAATAATCTTTAAAGACGGTGCAATCGTTCCATTTGCAACTTGCCATTCACTGAATATTGGTACTGGCTGTAAACTACGAATTTTTGTTTGCGTTGGTGATTGCAAAGGTTTTGGTATTTTTAGATTTAACAAAAACAAATTAAAAGTCACTAACAGACCGAACTTTTGTTAATTCCCTCGTAAACGCCAACGCTACTTACTACTCAATGTTCTCCAACAGCTGCTTGGTTGCTGCTCATCTGCAAGTTGCCTGGCACTAATGGAATTTTAGTGTTTCCAAGCGCCGTTTAATTCCTCACTAAATGTTGTTGTTTTTTCACGTTGTTTGATGTGCGGAAAGGGCAAGTGTTCTGCGGAAGGCACGCATTAACGGTTATATTATACTGATTATCGTTACTATAACGCACAGTATGTTGAACTGGGAAAGCATTGAGATAAATGGAATAATATTTAGATAAAGATGTGACTTTTATGCATCACTTACTCCGAGCCAACTGAAATTGCTATATCCCCATCAGAGTTTATAGTCAAAATAATGTTTTCGAGCTTCAAAAACCTGTTACTTCCCCTTCCTTCGAAGCACTTGAAGACCTAACCTGTATATACGGCCTCTGAGACTGGATGTTGACTTTTATGCACGTTATCCTTCACTATTACAAAGAACAATAGCGCTGGAACTATGAAGTCATGTGGAGAGAAAACCTTCAGGCACAAAGAGTATGTTATAAGGGACATTTGCCGATATCGATAAAGCTTTCAGCCAATCAGCAGATGCACTCCACAAGTGAAGTGATCTGAAGAAATAAAATTCTTTATCTAATCTAATATTATTTTCGCTTTGCTACAACGGTTACATTTCCATTTCATATCGAGGGACTTACATAATATCTTTCTAAGACGCCTTCGAACGGCCGATAAGATTTTATGCACTCGGAGAGGTTGACATTCTCTGCCGAGGGGCGACCGCTTTAGAAAAAATTGTTTTCTGTAATTTTAGGTATTTGATCGGACCAGGACTCGAACCCTGGTATTCCGAATAATGGACATGTCATTATGGAGATCTTCTGACAACTTGGATGCCAAAGTATATAGCAATAGATGGATGAGTCATCGTAGAGTTAATCAGACATTCTTCTTCTATGATTGCACTAGCTTCTTTTTAGAGGACGGTGCAGCTGTCCCGTAGTCTAAAACATGAGATATTGAATATTGATAGTTGAGTGATATTGACGGAGAGTGGATCCCGCATCGTATACCGTCATTGCGTTCTGAGCCATCTGTAAAATTTGCTATTGTTACTTGCTCTAGAACTTCAAATTATTCCATTTATGACTCGCCGCCAACCTTGGAAAGAAGACATTGACAAAACAAAATTTATATGGAAGATAGTGTCCAGACGTCCCCTATCGATAGTTCCACGACTGAGATGTATTCAGTCTAACCGCGTTGTAGGTCGTTTGTAGTTCGTCATAGAGGTTCAGAGGGAGAAAGGTTCTAGTGTTTTTATGCGAATCAATGGATGAGCTCTCTTTATCAACACAGCTGTTAATCGTTGAACTCTGTCCAGTTTGTTCCTAAAAGTGGATTTATACTGTGCGACTATGACCAAAGCTGAATATATTGGGGAAGAGGACCCGTTATTGAGCTATAAGGCAGAGGGTATTTTATTCATTACGATATATAAAATTCCTTAAAAAACTTTCTCTTATTGGGAACTATTCAAATGCAGCTGGCGAGGCACTATAACCCTACGAACAAAACTTCCTTGGGGCCAAACATTGTGCCAATGGAAAACGATAGGACTTACTGCCAGCCTATTTTGTTTTATGGGACCTCTAACTAGCAGAGAGATCTGGAGAAAGAAAAAGGAAAGTGGTCAATACACACCGGGTTTAGGCTTCCAGGGGAAGTCATGTTATTGTCTAAGTCGGCCCCAGAATACCAAAAGACACCTAGAACCTAACCTAGCCTTAGGAGAGCTCTAGCCCTGGTGGGACCAACAGCAAAAATTAGAGAATATAAATTTTATTAATTGCGGGCTCTGCTCGAGAGAGAGTGTCAAACTCTCCGAGTGTATTTCGAGACATGAAATGAAAGCTTCACCACTGTGCCTTAGAGCTGCCGAAAATACATCGTTTATATTAGCAGTCATCATCAAAATAGGCGAACCAAAACACTAAGCTGATACGTTAGCGAGTGTCAGCGGAAGTGTAAGTGATGAACAACCACCGCCTGGCGACCTCGACCCCTAAGCTAAATTGCCGCGTGTTAAATTGCTTATTTAATCCAGTGGAAACATCATTATGAGCACCTGTCTAATTGCGCTAATCACCTGAGCTACGCAATAAAGCATTAACTAAGGTATGAGTGCGGTGGGTGGTAGGTGGAGAGGAGTTTGTTAAGACTCAGCAAATATAGGTAAACGGTTGCTAAACTCCACACAACTTTAATATACACATATCCACGTATATCTAAGCGCATTGTTTTTGTTATTAATGCTCTTTGATGTCTTGTTAAATTATTTAAAGAAAGCAATTTATATCTGTAAAGTCAATCTTTATAGTGAAAAACACCATAGCTTTTTACGCAGTACAACTTCCTGGACATTGTCCTTTAACGGTGTCTTTTAGCGCAATCATGTTAATGTTTGGCCTTAAAACGTTCTTAGCATTATAATTATTGTGATTATTATTAATATTACTTTATCATCATCTCTTTGTGTGCGTAGCTGGGTGGTGCTCATTTGTTGGCGTTGTCGTTTGGTCGTTAGGAATTTTAATGCGTTAAAATGCAAATTTTTATGTTGCCAACGATTTTACTTGCTATTTGCTCGGTATGTACATATGCATATTATATATATACACATTTATGTGTATGTATACGCATTTGCATCTGTTTCTTGCTTGCATTGGTAGTTTAGCCTCCTAAACATGCATAGATACAGCCGCCTTGGTATTATTAATTTGTACCGCCTAAAAGTATGCCACGGTTTTGTCACAAATATTTATAATACATTTCCGTAGGGCATAAGAAATTTTATTGTGTGCCGCAGGGAGTTAGCGTACTGTAAACATATATTGTAAGGAAGCTTTTATATATTTAAATATAAATAAATAATTAATAAAAATAAAAATAAAAACCTTTTTAAATAAGATTCTGGCTTGGCGCTTTCGCCTTCGAGTAAAAAAAAAAAATAAATGTAAAATGTAAAAAAAAAACAAAAAACAAACAAAGCGCCAAAAACCAACACATGTTACCCAAGTCATAGATAACTTCTTGGCATCGCCTAGACAAATCTAACTATGAGCTTCCCACAATACAATACTAATGCAAATTTTCTCGAGCGTTATTCCAGTAGATTGTGACCTGTTATTAAGGTAATAACCGCCTTGCAACCCGCACGAACAAAAAAGAGAAGTGTTTTCTTTCGTTGCTATTGTACTCTTAAAGAGAGCATGAATCCGAACTTTGCAAACAGACTTTGATCTAGCCAGGATTCAAACCCATGATCCTACACAAGATAGTACTCATTGTTCGCCCATTCTTATATATATATATATACACGTATATATAGTTGGCGCTTTGTAACCGCTGAAGCAATTTTCGGTAGGCCTCCTCCTCCAATTGATGTTTTTCCAACAAATGGAGGGACCAACAGTTTATGCTAAGCCGCCTCCGAACTTCTGATGGTTTTTTACGAGGAGCCTTTATTTCATGTACGAAATACACTCGGAGGGGTGGACATTCCCTGCCGAGGGGCGACCGCAATTAGAAAATTTAACTTAGTTTTTTATTTAAATTAATTTTCCATAACCTTTGGATGTTGGTGGCACCGGAATTTGAACCCGAGCCTTCCGAATGTCAGTACGCAATGCTAACCAAACGGCTACCGCGGCCGCCCATCTTCATACTCTAATAAATTTCTTTAGGAGGCATACATCGATGTCGGTAATCGATCAGAGCAGCCGCACAGTCCTCATCATTCATTTTCCAACTTCAGTATCATTACAAATAAAGTTAGACATTTCTGCCGGCCATTTCATGGGCGGATGATGGTTTCTTAGGGCTCTTCATACCTTCCAGAAAGAGCTACGTTCCCTCAGTAAGATATTGCATGGTTGGATGGGTCTGGAATTGCGTGCATAGCTCGCGCAAGTATAGGCACTAAGGCATATCAGCAGTGAAATACTACAAGATGGAGTCATTATGGTTTCGCGTTTCCAAAGGATCTTGGCAATTTTATCTACCAACTGCTGTTGGATATTGAGAAGTAGGGTGCATGCAAATACATAGCATATGCAGACGATCTGGCGGTTATAAGGAAAGGCTAATTTAACCAAAATGTGTTTGTAATGTAGGCTAACGATACTGGTTTAAGCATTAAAACACGAGAGGAATCATATGATTTTGCATATTTTTAATTTAATAATACCTATCAGCGATTTGTACAGATAGAAATGACTTTAACCATCCATGCCAGCGTTCGGCGAATATATTGAGTTGAAATACAAAATAATGAACACACTGCAGCAGTCGATTCATTACTTCTGCCTTCTTTGTTTGCGGCTGGTTTTTTGAAGACAAGTTAGATAGGCTGTATATCCCGCCTGTGCTACAATTTGCAGGAACACTGCGGTTTTTGGCAGAAGGCTCCTATCAACGACCTGTGGGTAATGACTCAAATATCTGCTAAAGGCTTTTGAACAATTGATTTGCAAATCAATAATCCGAATGTGTAACCTCTTAAGCAGACATTTGTAGGTGTGAATTTTGATTCTGACAACAATCTGAGAGTTTCAGTGGAGCCTATACGACATATTCGGTTTAAAGGTTTGCTGATGTCTAACTGCACAAGAGGTGCGGCCGCAAGCGGGCGTCGCATAGCGATGTTGTGCGCTGCGTTTGAGATCCGCCACGTACAAACCAGATCCACTCCGTTGGAAGGACCTGGCTGTACTTGGTATTTCCAATTGGCGTCTGAAGGTGAAATGAAGGAATTAATGAAGCAATGTTGTTAGGTCGGATATAATCGCATACGCGGTATCTACGCAAGTAAAGAAAAAGAAGAGGAGTTCCCCAATCCTCCAATATTTCTCAGTTTATTTGTTAATGGAATTGAAGAAAACTTTTGTTCATCTACGATAACACTCAGATATGTCTCACGTTACATTTGTCTTGGTGTGGATTTAATAGCTAGAATAAATTAGAATATAATAAGAATGGAAGTATGGATAAATGGTATCTGTTTAAACGCTAAAAATACGAAGTTGCTTCCGATTGAAAATAATTATCTTAATATCATTAGTCTATAACCAGCTTTTTTGTACGATATGTATCTCAAATTTGAATGTGTTTTGAATAACCTTGGGCTGAAAATTAATTCTTACTTCCGAGTTTCACTGCAATTTAAAAATTAATTTAATAATAAAAAATCTATGACACACAAGTGATTGTCTAGTTCAGTCTCTTATTGTTCCCCAAATTTCATATTTGGAAGTCGTGTATAAATTCGATTGGGTGATTTAAAACGGAAGTTTCGAGCTCTATTTACATGTTGATGCACTTTTCATCCATCAACAAAATTTTGATTATTATTTTTAATTTTCTAACTCTCTTTTATTTGTTAATTACTCAGAGGATTAAATTCTAGGCCTTGTTATTCATTATATAAAGATGATTTGATGATTTGGGTACAACGAAAAGACCGTGAAAATTAAAATAAGTCTCTGAGGCAAAACTTGCTTCCAAACTTTGCTTATAGCGATTGAAAGGAAAGATGTTTTTCCCCGGGATTCAAATCTTTGCACAGTATATCGATCATGTATATGTCTTCACTAAGTATAAGAAGAGCAATGGGAAAAAGTTGTGAAGTAAATAAGCCGTGTGTATTTCTGACATTGAAGTGATGAAAATAATATTTATTCAAGGAATATAACAGAATCGAGAAATTCGAAATGCATAACTTTTTACTCAACATCACAGGAACATCTTTAAATATAATTTTTGAAAACGATCATAGAAGATCATGGTAAAACGCTTTGGATTGCTAATTAAAATTTACTTGGAGTTTTATCAATTCTTTAAGCTTGCAAAAGACCGCAGATCCGGAATTCTTTCAAAAATAATAAGAAATAAAGTTGACCGAAAACCCATTTTTATAAGCCAACGATACCCGGACTGTTTAGTCCCCCCGCAAGTTACAATATATTATAGCAGAAATTATAGCACTTTCTCCCCCATTGAAACACTTGCAGCAATAAACCGAATGGATGGACTCAAAACCTCAAATGACACTTGCGCAAATATTATATAACAATACAAATATATATATATACACATACATACAAAGGGTATATGTTCATACGAGTGTAAATAAGCACATATCTACAGATAGAAATAAGCCTTTATTGACACTGACTGCCGGTTCATAACTAATCTGTCTGTGTCTGAAGGCAATTTGTGGCAAGTTACGGTATGTAGTTGGTAAGTAACAAAACTGAGCTTTCAAATAGCAGCTGGATACAAACATATACGAATGTACATATATGGTATACGAGTATGTACACTAGCGGTCATAAAAACCGCACCATTGGCAATACTGCAGTAATTTCGATAAAATTTCAAAACATCGCGGCAGCTCTTTCCTTTTTATAATGGGGATTTCCCTTTTTACATTTATGTAACTGATTTAAGCAAAGACTGAAATTTTTATTTTAAAGGATATGGGAGTTCCTCATCATCGCATAGCACATAAAGTGGGATGCTCACATTCCACTATTGTAAGACTCATGAAGAAAAAAAAAATAATTTGGACCCGTACGCAAGGACGAAAGGATCAGGAAGACCTCGGAAGACTAACACCCGGATAGACGGCGTTATTCGTAGAATAAGATTAAAGGAGCGATTTAAAAGTGCAGTAACAATAAGGACTGAGATGAAGAGTTATCACAATGTGGACTTAAGTGCCGAAACTTTACGTAGAAGCCTTCGGGACTGTGGACTGTATGGAAGACGACCGGCCAAAAAACCTCTATTGACAAAGCGGATGAAAGCAAACCGCTTATCATGGGCCAAAAAATACCGAAACTGGACCCCTGAGGATTGGAGAAACGTTTTATGGTCGGACGAAAGCAAATTCAATTTGCTATACGCGGACAATCTTCCGTATATTCGTCGGTCGGATGGTGAAAGATTCAAGGATAACTGTGTGGTGAAAACAGTGAAGTTTCCAGAAAGCCAGATGGTGTGGGGTTGTTTTTCCTACTTTATCCGGGGTCCCTTATTCCATATCCAAGGAACTGTGAACGCTGAAAAGTATGGACAAATTATTAGGGACCAACTTCTGCCAGCCATTGAGGAGCATTTATCCCACAGAAATGAGTGGGATCGTGCTAAATTGGTAAGTAAGGGCTTTTTAATGTTCACTAATGATTAATAACTTGCAAAATATTAACCAAACTTTCACATAATTTTTTATTTTGTTGCAGATTAAAAATTTGTTGGATGGTATTGGGATTTGCCAACTCGACTGGCCAGGAAACTCTCCCGATTTGAATCCATTAGAGCACCTCTGGAACGAAAAGTGGCTGAGAATAAGCCAGAGAGCAAAAGAGCGCTTGCTGAAGCGTTGGATAAAGTCTGGTACGAAGTATAGCCGATGATATCTTTCTAGTCCTTGTTGACTCCATGCCGTCCAGAATTGAGGCTGTAATAAAGGCTAAAGGAGGAGCAACACGATACTAATAATTTATTTTTAATGCTCTGATATTAAACTAATGAAACTGAGGAAAAACTCTGAAAAACTTGCATTGCTTTTATTTTTTTTCTTGATTTTTACCAATGTCCTTAAAAATGTGAATTATCTACAATTATTTTATTTTGAACAAAAACCAGTGAAATTTTCTTTAAACTAAGCTCATGTTTAACACAGTTCCTTTTTTTGGTCTTAACAATAAATGAAAAATATTTATTTCAAAATAAAACGGTTTTAACTCTTATTAGAAACAATTTTCTTTAAATTTCAGTGTGGTGCGGTTTTTATGACCGCCAGTGTATGTAGGTATGTCTGTATGTAAATATATATATATATATATACGCATATAAGTGATTAAGCATTCTAAAAAGAATTACAAGCATAAATATTACAGTAGCAACAAAGCTAATAAATGCAGCAACAACAACAAATAGAACAGAGCTAATAACAACAACAATAACACGGTAACAAAAACACAAACTCCAGCACTCAAATTGCATTCGATTGACTACACCAAACTGCATATGCTCTGCTACCACTTGCTGGTGTTGTTGTTGTTGCCGCTTGCATTTATTGGTTTACGTTGTTGCTTAGTTGTTTTTGTTGCATTTTTGCTATGCATATTTGCAATTTGGACAATTGCTATGAGTGCGCGCTCATAAATTTATTAGCATGTTTGCAGTTTGCGGGAAAAAAGTGAGAAATATGGAAAAATCAAACATCATGCAAGATCATGCCAAAACAACAACAACAACAACAACTCGATTTGAGCTCAGCAAAAGTGAGCAATTGGTCTTTTTTAACGCTGTTTTTGTTGTTTTTTTATTAAGTGCTTGCACGCTGACAACAGCAACGCAGCGACTGTGGGTAACGGTGGATGCATTGAATTGATTGTTGTTGCATTGTTGCACACATGTTGCATGCAACAACGAAGGCATTGCAATGTGGCAGCCATCAGCTATCAACTACTCAGCTGAGCCGCGGCAATAGTCAACAACTAGCGGTAGTTAGTCAACAGTAGGCAATATTTACAGCAGCAATAACAACATGTTGCCAGCCAATAAAAGTGATTGCAGGAGATGTTGAATGCTCTGTCTGCTGGAGTCAAGTGGCCGCTGAAGTACAGTGCGTCATTTCATTCAACTCGTGTGGAGCTTTTGCTGACGTGCTCTCTGTCTGTTAGAATAGCAACTCTGATATTTGCCGATTAAGTCTTACTGTGGCATCATGGTACACCAGACCTGCGGCTGCGAGCGAAAATCGGTTTTGAAACAAATGAATCGATATATGAATGTGTAAAAACTTTAAACTTACTCGCCTAGCGAGGTTGTGCGCTGAACGTTGAAACCAGGTTTGGCGACCATTACAAATAAATTTCCGGTACCTCAATTGGAAAGGTGTCGACAACCAGGTGATTTTTTGTAAAAAATTATTCCCGCCACGAAAAAAGTGGTAGACATTACAAGGACGGAAGGAGGTGGGTTCTAGTGACATTTTTCTAAAGCGACCTTAAAAAATAACGCAAATATTGTTAAATTTGTGGTGAGAGAGACTCAGTCGTCGAGTATCGGCATCTACCGGGGCAACATGTTTCCAGTGTTCTGGACGTGCGTACGTTCCGAAGACCTAACACCGACTCGGACCACTATCTTGGAGCAAAAAAGATCACCAGTCAACAAACACAATGAAGGTTCGACGTCGAACGCTGCAATCACCAGAAACAGTCCATCGATTTTCTATTCGACTAACCCCACTTTAGAACAATGTACAGGAAGAAGCTGTTACGATGAGGATTGTAATATCGAAAGGCTGAGAAAACAGACTCTCTAACTCGCAATACGCCCTGTGTGCACATATAATATACCGAAAGTTGAAGGGGAAAGCTAGCAGCATTTTCGAGCAGAACAGGAAAGATGCAATTAGCGGATTTTCAATTGAAAGATGCGTCGATTTACAGGAGGTTTCAAAACCCGAACATACTTACCTATACAGGAATCAAGGAGATGATCTGCAGTTCATCGCAGTTCGAATAGCATGTGTAGAATATCAATCGAATGATCGGAGGAAAGCTTGTGTGATAATTAGACCATGAGTATGCTTTGCCCAATACATAAGAGGGGAGAAAAGTCATCTCTCTTCGAGCAAAGTCCAAATACTATAAGATGATCAAATTTTGGGATTTTTTTTTTGTTCTTTACTTAGTAGCATCGGTGTATACCTAGCCTTACGAGATAAACCTGGTTTCAATAGTTGTATGCAATTAACATCAAGCGACAAAAAGAAAAGATGATTTATGATCTATACTCTCGTGAGCGGTGCCTACGCCCATAAAGATGAAGATCAAATCGGTTATCAAAAATAGTTTAAGCACTACCAGCTGCAACGCTTCTCCGTGACACTTACTCATTCCTTCGATATCTTTTTATCCTAATTTTATTTGCTAAATGCTTGTAGGTACAGAACATTATCAAAACATGCAACATACTAGAGCGAAGCAATCCTTATATCCCTAAATGTAGACTATACGATTCCATGGCAGCTTGAATTGAAAGGGAGTATCGGACGGATTGATAGGGATTCGAGGAATGCGGACGTCTTCGCCTTTGAAAGGTCCGGTCAGAATTGTTGTTTCTATTACTTGCCTCATAATTTTTTGACTGCAAGTCATAGGCCAGAGTTTCGGTTGACTAATATTACGTGTCACCCCGAGTTCAATTGACGTCACTAAATTACAGAAGTTATCAGGTAATATAATCCGTCCGGAAGGCCGAACAATTGGCATTTCGCCGTTCTCTATTTCCAGTAACTGCCATGAAAATGCATAGGTCGATGGATGTTTGCAAGCTGATACGCATATTGGTGGTTAATTCCAGGGTTTATACATGTCATCAAAACTTTGAGCATTGTAGACGAGCAATGATCTCGCCTGCTTGTGTTGATCGAGGAATGACATGCAGTGTTGTTGTGTAAACATTTCAGTCGGCCGCTTACTTTTCCCGTAAGAAAAAAATTTCGAGCAAAACGAGCTATTAATACAACTTTTTTCGAATAAGCCAGCCCCTGGTCCATATCTCGGGCAGGAAGTAATTTAAAAAAAAAAACCGCAAGTGTACCGGATTTCAAGAAACAATTACGATATCCGATAGGTCAGTCCCTGGTCCACTTCCTGGAGAGTAGAAAGCCACCTATATACCGAATTTCAAGTTAATCGAACCATAAATAATATTTTTCGAATAGGTCATCCCCTGGTCCACGTCACGATTTTTTTCCTTCCCAGAAATCATAGAAACAATCAGCCAAAATACCAAACCAATCTGTCAATAAAACAAAGAAAACACAAATTAAACTAGTCCTATTTTGGCCCATTTTTAACTAAGATTAGTCTAGTATATTTCTAAGCGGAAACTGAAAATAATTATCACGTAAAAAATTTCCGCCAAGAAAGAAAATATTTTAATTTTTTTTTAATCATCGAACAATTTAATGTCTTTCTAAAAGAAATTAATCAAAGAAATATTTTATTGAAATTAAATATCAAAGAGAGAAATAATTACATATATGTATAGTTACCGTGACCATTATTACTTCGTTACTAGCATCATTTATGACGCCATCAGTGCCTTTTTGCCTTGTCGTTATTCATTTTTGCTCCTGCTTTGCCACTTTTCTAAATACGTGTACATATACATACGTACGAGTATGTATGTGTGTATGCATACGGTTGATTTTGACGATTTATTTTTATGAACTTTTCCTCAGCTCAACTCTAACTTCACCGACTGACAACGTCACTTCAGTGGGGGTACATGAGCAACCAGGCTACAACACACAATACATACAGTTATATTTAAACTTGAAGTAGCCGGAGTGACTACATTAGCATCTGCGGCAACATAAAACACCAAGTGCTCAAATGCTCAAATGCAAATCTCAAGACAGCATTAAATTTTCGCTCATAAATCAGTAAAGTACCTGCTTAGCGTTCGGCTTCCTTAAGTGGTTGGGTGTCTCAGAAGTTTGTGATATGAACGTATATGTATATGTATGTACTACAAGTAAGTACTCATAAATATGTAGTTATTGCTACTGAGTGATGTCTCCCTTTGGCTTTTATTGGCATCAAGTTGCTTCTTTCGGGAGTCTGGTGGGTTCGCATGTGATCAGTGCCTATTTGGTGTATGACAAAATGTAATTGAATACATCATAAATATGGCGATTTTTCATAAATATCTTACAGTCAAATGAACTAGTTAAGGATTACTTTGAGACTAGTATGCAAAGCAAACTGAAGTAGTCCGCAAAATGTTTTTGTTTCATACTGTATTTTTAACACGGTATATCCTACGATTTGACAATTGGCGGCCGCGTTGTACTAACATCCAAAAAATTATAGAAAATTAATTTAAATGAAAAATTAAGCTAAATTTTTTAATTACGGTCGCCCCTCAGCAGAGAATGTCCAGCCCACCGAGTGTTTTTCTGACATGAAATAAAGTTTCTCATAAGAAACCATGTGTTTGTTGAAGTGTGTCGGTTTTACTAGTAGATGTCAAGTTTCTTTCCAAGTAAATCGCATTTGCGGCATTCGTTGCTTTTCTTATTTCATCAAAAGAAAAAAACAACTGAAGCTGGTAGAAACTTATGGTGAACATGCTCCAGTGATTAGAACATGTGAGACATGGTTTCGTCAATTTAAAAGTGCAGATTTCGATTTGACAGACAATGAACATCCTGGTGCAGCGAAAAAGTTCGAAGACGAGGAATTGCAGGCGTTATTGGATGTTGATCCAATCCAATCGCAACAAAAATTGGCAGAAACACTATATGTGACTCGAGGAGCAATGGAGTTTAAAAGCCATGGGAAAGATCCCCAAGTATGGAAAATGGGTGCCACACCAGCTGAACGATAGACAAATGGAAAATCGAAAAACCGTTTGTGAAATGCTGCTTCAACGATTCGAAAGGAAATCTTTTCTGCATCGAAATGTCACGGGGAACAAAAATGGATTTATTTTGAGAACCCGAAGCGAAAAAAGTCATGGCTTTCCCCTGGTGAAGCTGGCCCATCGACTTGTCCGTAAGACAATGCTCTGTGTTTGGTGGGACCAGTGTGGCGTGGTGTACTACGAGTTGTTAAAACCTGGTGAAACGGTGAGCACGGATCGCTACCGACAACAAATGATCAATTTGAATCATGCGTTGATCGAAAAATGGTCGGAATGGGCCCGAAGACATGGCAAAGTTATCTTGCAACATGACAACGCGCCGTCTCATACCGCTAAACTGGCGAAAGACACATTAAAAACACTTAATTGGGAAATATTATCGCACCCGCCGTACTCTCCAGACCTCGCCCCGTCCAACTATCACCTTTTCGCATCGATGGGACACTCCCTTGCAGAGCAGTGTTTCGCTAATTTTGAAAAAGTCGAAAAATGGCTCGTCGAATGGTTTGTCTCGAAAAAGAAAAAGTTTTTTTGGAATGGTATCCATAATTTGCCTGAGAGATGGGCGAAATGTGTAGAAACAAATGGTCAATACTTTGAATAAAAAAATTTTGAGATTCCTCTGAAAATTAAGTGTTTTCTTTATCGAAAAAAACCGGCAAATTTCCCTGCTAAATGCTCCATTATAGTAACAAAAGTGTTACAGCTGCATCTTAAACCAATTGAAGAATGGCTAGCGAAATGGCGCATAAAAGTTAATGAAAACAAGTGCAAACATATAACTTTTACATTAAAACGTAAATATTCATAGAAATCTAAATATACCTACCATCAAGGAAGAAATTTAAATCGCAGCAAAAATATACTTAACAAAACTGCGTAACCATCCGAACCCTTTGCCTAACACCTTGGCCCATGTAACATGTGAAACACGCCTGCGGAGAAGACACAAAGCAGCCTTCTAAATAACAACGTCAAGCCAGCGGCCCATTTCTACTAATGGGCTTTATGTTTTAATTTAGTTTAAGAGTTTATTACTTATTGTTAGGCTTCCGAAGTCGAAGCAGATTCAATAAATAATTATTAATGTTAAAAAATAATGATTGTTTTTTTAATAATAGCAGATAGTTTATCTTGTCTTTTTTCAGTACTAGAAGACATTCGTTTCGCTTCTTTGTCTAGATTGCAGAAGCTTTTGTAGAAGATTATACCTTCCCCATTCAGTCCTGCAGCTCGTAGTAGATATATTCCTTGAATGAAAAAATAAATTCTGACAGTGCTTTCGATATTGTTTAGCGTCAGTTTACATAAGCGTATAAGTTTTGCAGCATCATTATTGTGCTTTCGAAGGCAATTTTGAAATCAATGATGAAGTGGCGTGTGTATGATCTAAACTTCGTTATAGTCGGGTAACGGAACCTCTATTCCATCTTCATCCATCAAGGATACGGTTTCGTTATCTCCGCGTGATAGATTTTCACTGCCATTATACGCACTAGAGTAGTTCTCTCTACCATATATAAGCTCAGAATATTTTGCACATTCAACGGATTATCTCTTTGGGCCCGAAATGAGTGTGCTTCGGTTATCCTATAGGATAGCGGATCTGTTCATAGAATGTGCTACATTGATGCTAAAATATCTGAATTGACTGCCTCTCTAAAGTACTCAACTTATTTCATGGAAACAATCCAACACATAAGAGTCATATTAACCATTTGAGCCCAGAAAATAATCAGTTGATCTTCGCACCACATTCACGATGTTTCCAAAGCACTTAATGCCATAAACAACCAGAAAAATCGAGGGTTTAACCAAAGGATAAGTTTATCAAGTGGATTAAGAATTTCGTGCCTAATCTTACGTTACAATAGAAGTGGAGGATGCTGTGAGGATCCTACGTAGTAAGTTGACACCGAAGGCAGTGGACACAAGCATTTCTTCACAATTAAAACTCAACAAGAGTGTGTCCAAAGCCACAATTGCCGATTGTCTCACAGACAATGGTCTGGAAGCCTACGTCAGGCTTCTACTCTTCTATGAACAAGTTAAGTACTGCTTGTGGCTTCGTCATGAATTTTGGCGGAGAAAAAAGGATTACATAAACAACTCTTTCTACGAAATTTCCATAACACAAGATAGGTTTCACTATAGCTTGGTAGATCCCGTGAACTACTTTAGGAGAAAGACTACATCTCTTGCCGATTACACCCCTACACTATAAAACTACCGATGCTTTCTCTTCTTATTGTTAACTGCTCAGATTAATTTCCTATCTCGAATTGTTCACATATATTTAATATTCGCTACCGGGATTCGAAGCCTACCGGCGATTAAGATTAAATCTGTCTTACTAGGAATAACGGCAATTCCCATTCTGTCTGCTCAGAGCTAAATCCACATACTCAGTAAAATGAAATATCTTGAAAGTCCCTCCGCTGCCTGAGTGTGCTGGCTTATTTCGTATGCGAATGGGTCCTCGATCTTGGCAGCTGGCTGGACATTAATAACCTATGCTCGAAGGCCACAAACCATTTCTCTTGGAAAAGAACTTTGAGAAAAGAATTGATTCACATCACCATTTCAGCGATTTTAAAGCTGTCTTCGACGGTACAGTAAGGAGCTGCGTCTATGCCGCCACGTCGGAATGTGGTATGCCTGCAAATTTTATATGGCTGTGTAAACTGACGTTGGACAACTTCAGAAACGCAATTAGAATTGCGAAGGATCTCTCCGAGACGTTCGGTACCAAACAAGGTTTCAAACAGGGTGACACTTTATCGTGTGATTACTTCAATTTTATCATGGAGAAAATAATAACAGCTGTAGAGCTAAATAAATGCTATTGATATCATCACCAAGCTTGACAAAGAAGCGAATCGAATGGGTCATGTATTGAACGAGGCCAAGACGAAATATCTCCTGTTATCAAACAGTATTAACGCCAATAATAATTCCATCGCAGAATCACTCTTGCCAACAGATGCTACTTTGGACTGAGTAGGCAATTGAAAAGTAAAGCTCTCTCTCTACGAGCCAAAACCAAACTTTACAAGTCGCTCATCATTCCCGTCCCACTATATGCCTAGAAGCGTGAACGATGTTGACATTCGATGAGTCGGCCCTGGGAGTCTTCGAGAGAAAAGTTTTGCGAACTGTCGTCTCCAGATTTTAAAGTACGTACGTCAATAAAGAAGAAGAAGAAGATATAAATTAATCTAAAGCACTAGACGCGAAGTGCAGCGGACCACCACACTGAGCGCTCCGCTTAACGCAAGTGTCTCTCAGCTACGACGTAGCTTACCTACTACATACACCTACATCCCTATGCGGGAATAATACAACTTCTTTGACATTCGCTGTAACTTAAAAAGAAGCCGATTAAAACCATTCTTCTTGACTTCTTAGGTATTTTGAATACATCAAACTACCACTGAAATAAAAATATTCTCTATATTTTCACATTGACGTAAAGATTCACACATGTATTTATATCTATAAATATACATATATAAATATATATTTCCGCATGTAATTGCATTCAATAGTCCTGTTCGGTGAGTTGATGGACAAAAACAATTCTTACCAATTTTTACGGAACCACGTTCGGTGAGTCCAAAGGCTGGTAAAATTTGCACCGACTGCAAAGTGCAGTTTTGACATTTCGCACCGAACAGAGCTAATGTGACATTATTAGAATATTTTCCCTCAATCGACCAAGCTGAAATGCCATTGAGAAATATTGTCACGTTCTTCAATTGCAAAGTTTTAATGCAAAATGTCAGCAACCTTCCAAGTGCAATATGTGAACTCTTGCATACATATCTATATTTAATAAATGTATATATTTACATATGTTTGTATTCGTATAGCATGTTCATTCGTACACCTGCCAGTAACAATTGCACGAACCGCGTGATTACAAGTAATTCAAATCTCAATTTCGATACTCAAATTCAAATAGAAGATAGTGATTTTTCCTTTTTGCTCTCATGAATACATACATATACATGTATGTGAGTGCATCTAAATATGTCTGTGAACTTGCACACACGCCTTCGAAAACATGATATTTCGCAATCTGTGAATATTTGCATAAAACATAATTTTCAAATTAACATACAAATCGTTGCGAGATGGAGCTGCACGGCTGCGAAGCTTGATAATAGCCGTGAGGTGGAGTTTGAAATAAAAATCGTAATTTTCGAAAACAATTATTCATAGTTTTAACTGAAGTTTGTTTAAAGGCAATAATGACATGGCGATTAGGCGATTTGAATCTTTAGTACCTTGAGAGGAAATCGATATGCGTTGAAATTAAAACATAATTGACGTTGAGTTAAATGTTGAGTCACAATGTTTGAATATTTATTCTTGGCTTAATTGTGAATAGCCTCCTCTGCACTAATGTAAATCGAACCATAAATATAATTTTTTCGAATACATCGACCACCTCGTGGAAGAAAAAGTATTTTCCATGTCAATTTAGGCCTCATGTAAATCAAACGAAATAAAAATTAATTCATTTTTTTATCGGAAAATCGCATGCCTACGTCATACACAGTACACATCCTCCGTGTTTCATAACTCTACGATTAGCAATTTAGGCAGTGCGCATAATGGGAATAGCAAGGGCTGGAAAAAATACCTTTCGAGGATAACGGTACCAGCATCAGATTTCCCATAACTCACTCATAGTCAACCATACTGCCGACATACAGAATTACGGGAACAGACAGCACAGTACGAGATTTTCTTTTTACTTTGCTTAACATAACTTAATTTTTATTTTTATATCTTTATTTTATTTTCATTTTTGTTACATTATTTCATCTTATTTTATTGAATTTTGCTTAATTTTATTTGATACTTTGAATTTGATTTACATACATATTGACTAGTAAAGGGTAATCTATTATTTTAGCATTAAATTGAAGGCTTTTTACTATAGTTAGAATTATCCGACTTATGTCAAATATCAGTTTGCTCGATAAATTTTTGGGGTATGCCAATATGCCTCTCTCATAGAAACCTTTGGCATAAATTTGAGCAATCAATTTTCACATGGTGGATACATACAGTAAGTAGAAAAAGTAAGTTATCAAAGAGAAATATAAAGCACCGAGGTGAATAAAATTTTTAAGTTTTTAATTTTTCAAGTAAAATATTTTTTTTTATTGAGACCATATTTCAAAATATTAAATTAAACTTTTTTCAAAACAAGAAAGAAATGCATTGATTTTATAAAAAGAAAACATAAACGCAAATAGTAAATTTCATATAGAAAAAATTGTTTAATATCCACAATATCCTTAATTTTTTCAAGTGTTATAGATGCAGTCCTTCAAATCAGCCAGGTTTTGAGGTGTCTCTTCAGCTATATACATCTTTAGGATTGTCCATGCATTCTCAATTGGGGACAAGTCAGGGCTTTGAGGAGGCCATTTCAACACACTCACATTTCCATTTTTTAGATACTCGGTAATGATTTTAGCAGTATGAATGGTCCTATTGTCCTATCGAAGAAGGAAATCCGTTGACCCTCGGGGATGGCGTGTTCCTTTAAAATATTTAAATAAAATGCAGCAGTAATTTTTCCTGCCAGAACCAGAATTTTGCCAGTACCATTCGCAGATAAGCATCCCCAAACCATTCAACCCTTTCCACCGTCTTAACTGTGGCTAAGGTGCATTTGTATGACAGTCCTTCTTTGGGTGAGCGCAAAATGTAAACCATGCCGTGGGAATAACGAAGTCTAATCATCGACTCATCAGTCCAGAGCACTTTATGCCAAAAATTTGAAGGTTTTAATATGAGATTTTCATAAAATGTTTGTCGGTTTTTCATATTTGCCTCATTTAGGTAGGATAACTTTCTTGCAACCCGGCCGTGAATGTTGGCTTGGCAATTTGTTATGGACCGTGCATACTGGGGGCCCTCTTTTATAAGCTGAGCTCGAATTTTTGTAACAGATTTAAAGGGATCAGAATTGGAAATATCCAAAATACTTTTATCAACTCTCCCCGTTGTGGTTTTTGGGCGTCCTTGTCTCTTCTTCCTGATGACTCAATTTTCTTTGTTGTAGCCAACAATAACTTTGCATATTGCGACCTGGCTTTTATTCATTTTTTTTTTTTGCGATATAACACTGTATGTGCCCATCATTATGCAAATTGATTATGGCTGAACGCTCCCCATTCGTTAGTTGCTTAAATTTTGCCATTTTCAGTTATTTTATTTCGATTTACTGTAAAAAAATCCCATAATTATTTCAAAAATTTAAATTTAAAAAAAATTAAGCTTTACTTACCAATTCAATTTCAAAATTGAAAACATAAAGAATTCTTGCACCTTGTATCAATTTTTGTAATTTATTTGCTTGATAACTTACTTTTTCCACACTTTATCACTGAGCACATTTATAAATTGCCACACAAATTTCTTACCAGACATGCAATCGCCAATAAAATCATCAATTGCGGTACTTTTATAACGTTACTTTCCGAACATATTCACACAAATTTATATTCGATAAAGCGAACAAGGCGAGTGATTTTAAAAAAGCTCTGGTTGCTTTGATAACTTACTTTTTCTACCTACTGTAAATACCCCCAAACCAAGCTTTAGGAGCTTCTGTCGAGTCGCCATCGATGTGTGTGGTCTTGCTTTGTCTTGATGAAACAGAATTCGGATAAGTATAAGTTCGGCCGTAGAAGAGCAGCTGATAGTGAAACACCAAACATATAACAAAACCTTCCCGGTCGTCAATCCTGGCTTGGAGACCGTTTGTGCCGGATCAACAATTAGCCTTCCACACCGTTTAGCATCTTTTACATAAAAATAACCGGAACTAAATAGGCGAAATCAATTTCATTTAACTTCATTTCTTATTTTATTTTTCTCTTCCTTTTATTCTTATTTTTAACTATAAATTCATTTTACTTTTTTAAAATTTTAATTTAAACTTTATTTTTTTATATTTTATGTTATTTAATTTAAATAATTTTTTTTTATGTTATTCAATTCAATAGTTGAATTTTTTATATTTCTTTATATTCTATATATTATATTTGATTATTTTTTTATTTTTTTCTTTTTAATATTTTTTTAGGTAGCTTAATTTCATTTTATTATTTTATAATCACAAATTATTTAATTTAAAAAAATTCTTTTAATTTTATTTAATTTATTTTTTTTATTTTATTTTATTTACATTATTTTATTTTTATTTATTTTTGTTTATTTGATTTGACTTTTTATTCATTTATTTTATATTTTATTTTATTTGTAACTTCTTTATTTTTGTTTCATTTTGCGTTCGCATTGCGTGCAGTGCCTCTGGGTTGTATATCTCGGAAACCGTCTGATTGACGTTCTCTGGTTCATTGGCTCAGATAAAGTGCCGGTCACAGGCATTCATAAAAACAGATATGCGAATTGACACTCACTGATTACATACTTACACAAATATACATACATATGTAGATATGCAATTCACATGTAAAATAAATAAATATGCGTATGCACTTCCCAGACAAGACAGTTTTTGATGAGGCATGCAACAAATGTAGACGCCTCGCCTGCGTGCCTACCAACCTGCCACTCAACGAGTGTGCCTCTGTCATGGGCAGAAGAAGAACAACAAATACACAGATATTTATGTATTTATTAGCGAATATTATATCTTCCGCCTAGAGAGCGGGGGGGGAGGGCACACTTAGGACGGATACTTCTTTTCGCATTCGCAACTTGCAATTTCGTTTTCTCGACTGTGGGAAAGGGTGAGCTTTGCTCTGCTGTGCTGTTCTTGACACTTTCTATTTCTATTTCTGTTGCTGTCTACGCAAGTGCGACGAATACCCGATTGTCCTATCTCTACCCGCTTAATTTGCACGTTGTTCTGCTGCCTCTTTTGTTCATGTTCATTGTTGTATAATTTCTGTCATTTGTTGGCTTTTTATTACCTTTTCTGCCGCTTTGTGGCGACATGTGCAAGGCAAGCTCTTCCATCTTGCTGCCACCAGCCAAAGCGACTTTTTGCCCATTTTTCTCTATTCGGAGCATTTGTTTGTTGTTCAGTTATTCGTCTTTTGACATTTCACAGTTGACAGCTCGGAAGCGTTTTGCACCCATCATTCATGTACTCGTATGTACAATATTTAGTCGGTGTTTATGGTCGGCAGTTTATTTGACATTTGCAGATGATAAAAATTAGTTATGCGTTTAATGGAAATTGCCAGTTACAATATGTGCGGGCGCGGGTCGAGGCGTAGGAGACGTCTTCATAAATTACGGCATTTTGTGAGCATGGAAAAGCTGCCATACTCTTCATGGTATAACGCAGCGGAATCTATTTCCATAGATGACGGACCCGAAAAAGTAAACTCAAGAGCCTTGTTCACTGTTTTGAGTGGATTCTGTGCCTTTGAAGATGTTCTGAAAAAATGGGTTGACCTTAGAATCACGATTCTAATTTGTGCTATTTTATAAAGTCTAGTACGTATATACTCACTGTCAAGCGACTTAAGCTGGGGAAGCATACAAAAGGCTCTAGTTCGGACTGTCTTGATACCAAAACCGGAATAGATCTAAGCTTGTTTAGAAAACCTAACACAAAGTCTTCCAATCACATTGTGTAATCTTTTTATTCCATTAATTCGCTAATGAACATACCGGGAGTAAAATATTCCACTTCTGTTATTTAAGATATTTAACCTTTCAGATGAGGATCCAAAGGCACACAGAGGAAGGACATAGGTATAAGGGCGCATAAATATGTGTTGGTCAAAGAAAATAGATAATAATAGTTGTCAGATAGACTGAGAAGACAACCTATAGTTTACGAATCGATACAAATTGAAGAAATAATTACCAAAATTTCCAAAATCAGAAAGTTGAGGTTAACATAAGCTACAGCGTCAAGGCTGTGTAGAGAAATTTCTAGAGACAATTAATCTTAACTCGAACATAGAATGAGTTGGATATATGAGATCTACTTCTTTACTGGTATATGTAGTCACCATTTGCACGATTAAAGTCGAGCTCACAATAGAAAGGCAGTTGTTTTTGTTTTTCACTCTTTGTTCTTTGCCGTTTCTCTTCCACAGTTTACTATAAATCTTAGGCAAAACCTTGCATTTGAAAACTCTCAGTGCCGACTCATCGGATTTTGTTATTTGTTTACAACAAAGTAGAACGATAGTAATGAGCGAGTTAAAATGCAGAACTAACTGAACGATTCTTGAGGCCAATGAGTGAGGTCCTTATAAAGTCCTTTCAGCGTCAGTTTGCGCGGAAGTCAAATAAATTTGAAAGTAAACGCTATAACCCTTAATTAAATAAAAAAAAATAATGACAAGCTTTTGACTGCTTGTAGACTGCGCAATGTGGCAAATGTCCTCGCAGCTTCGAACCACTGTCATTCGAATTATTATACAATAACGACTTTTGCAGGAAGTAACTTTAATCAAAAGCTCCCAGCGAAATCATTCCTCAATAACAGAGCAAAACTTATGCGCCATTAAACGCTTAACTCAATTACTTAATTAATATATCACTTGCAACACAAACATACACATATATATTCATACAGCATACTTGTCTGCCAAAATAATAAATTTTCTGCAAATGTAACAACTTAATCGAGGATTAAAATATGACCGGCAGCCAAATAAAAATCCCCAACATACATACAAACATACATCAACCGGCTGAAGCAGCAGAAATTAAGAGAGAGAGGGAAAAACAAGAAAAGCGCCGTGAAGGTGACTCTTAAAGACAGCCTGTCCGCCTGCCTGAGTTGACTGGCTATTTGACTTGGAGCTGCCTGAATATCTGCTTGATTGCCAGCGTACCTGATTGCCGTTAACATGTTACTAGACCAACCAACTGTCCGGCATCCGTGATTCTGGCTGACAGGCTAACAGACTAGCTGACGGAATAGTGGAGTGACAGTGGCGTGTGATTAACGCATTACATAGTTGAGAGCGGCGGCGTGGAAGGAAGGAGAAGGATGGTGAATGAGTGAAAGATTAGCTAAAAATAAATATAATATATATGTAAGTGGCCAGGTTGGTTGAGCGCTGGTAGTGTTTGGACATTTTTATTGCTTTTTTGTTTTTTTTTTTCTTTTTACACATCAAGTCATCATTGTAAGTTTTTTTCGTTTTGATGTTATCGATTTTAAATATTTTGAAAGAGTAGCTCACTTGTGTAAATAAGAACTATAATAAAATTTAAACAGGTGGCAACCCTCTTCAGAAATATTTGGACCCCTTCGAGATAACCTCCTAAGTTAGATAGCAGTTTTTATTATGAGTGTTTTTGAATTTTGATTAATAAAAACGTAAACAGATGGTAACACCTTGCGATAATATTTACAACTAGAGGCATGCTTGAAACTCCTTAGCTTGATATCCATTTTTTTACATGTTCCGTCACTTTTATTTGTTTATCAATTTATTAGATATACATACATGTTAAGCAGCTGGCAACCCTTACGGTAAATATTTTCCTTGCAAGATTTAATACATAAACCTCTTTAGCTCAACCTCTTTAATATATGGTAAATCCCAAATTGGAAAAATTGCGACTTTTTAATTATTAAAAAAATTTAAATAGGTGGCAACTTAGCAAATTATTGTTTACTGTATTTAATTTCTTATTGGAATAACTATAAAAATTTCAAACAGGTGGCAACCTTTATTTCAAATATTTTCATTTGGCAGCACTGTGCAAAATTATTTTTAAGTAAAAACATTCTATAGAATTTTGAATTTATGCTCATTACTGTGATCCTTTTACTTTATTTTTTTAATGAATTCTCTAGGTGGCAACCTATCGTATAAGTACTTTGTAATGTAATCCTCTTTAGATCAACCCTATGAAGTATTCAGCTAAAATAAATTTTACTTCTTATCGATATCATTAAATATTTAATACTAAACATATGGTAACCTACTTAAAAATTAAATTCTGCTGGAAGCATTAACGATCCTCCAAAAGTTTTTTTATGTAAATAGAAACGAAGTAAATAGGTGGCAACCTATCATAAAAAATTGCTTCGCAGTTAAGTTTAATGTCAATATTGCATTTTTATTACACATTATTCGAAACAGCCGACAACCCATTGTAAAAATATTTTCAGACAGAAGATTACTTTAATCCCATTGATGACCATATTTAACTATGTGTGGTTAGCATTGCGTACTGCCATTCGGGAGTCGAGGATTCAAACCACGGTGTCGTACTAACATCCAAAAATTTGTAGAAAGTTAATTTAAATAAAAAATTGTATTTCTGACATGAAATAAAGCTCCTCATAAAAAACCATCAGCCGTTCAGAGCCGCTAAGTATAAACTGTAGCTCCCTCCAAACAAGTGGCAACCTTTGAAAAAAAAATATCTCAAACTATAAAATTGTTTTATCACCTGTAGCTTCATGTTAGTAATTCAATAATTCTTTTCCGCAACAAAGTTTTGTAAATTGAATTGTATTGAACCAAAAACTCAAAACAGGTGGCAACGTCTTGCAAACATATTCTCAATTGTGCTCTTTCTCTACTTCTTAATTTCAAAATTCATATTTTAATAAACCGTTTATTTAAGCAATTTCACTTATTCGTTTCACTTGTTACTTTTTAAATATATGGCAACTCTATGAAGAATATTTTTTTTCTATAAATTTTTTGAAACCTTTTAATTCTAGTAGCTTTATTGTGCTATATGTTGTGTTTGTTTTAACACTTTTATTAAAGAATTTCTTTAAAGAGGTGGCAACCTTATAACATAAATTAATTGAAAATAATTTTGGAAATAAACTTAAGACAATAGTTTATAAAAAATACTTGACTTTGTGCCATATTTTTCATATATCGGTACGCTTTTCTCTCAATTATTTATACTATTGTTTTAAGTTTATTTCCAATTTTTTTAAACAATATTTATTTTATATATTTATTTTATAATTCATACAAAATAACTTACCTTAAACCATTTTACATAAGCTTCTAATTTTAATTGAAGTTAAATTTTTAAATAGGTGGCAATCATTCTCACGCATTAATTAATATAAATACGTGTATATATAAAGATGTATGTATGTTTTCGAATTATCTAACTATTATGAACTTTATATAATATTAAACTTTTCCATTTACCTCCATCTTATTTATGTACATAAAAGGATTCAAATGCCTGGTTAATTAAGCATTTCCATATGCACGCACTTACGCACTTAAGCAATTTGAATAGAGGTAATTAATTACATTCACGCCTCTCAGTTATAAATAACACCACACATGGATGCATACTCGTACATACCCTCATTTACGTATGTATATACATTTGTACATAAATACCACCTTATGCAAATGCATAAGTAAACACTTTGTAAGTCAAACATACTCTCTCATTTTTATCCCATAATATTAAGTCTCTTGATCATTTTGATGTCTACATTTAAAAATAACCTGTGAAAAAGCTGCAACTTTATTTTATTTAATCAGGCATTGGGGTGGTCCTTAAGTAATTCGGATGAAGAGTAAGAAGATTAAGGGGCATGTGACTTATATGATATAACATTTGTGGCAGCAGTGAATTTAATAGCCACCCTTTTTGGAATATTAATTAATCATCATGTTTATTTATCCTTAAAACACCAATTTGAAAGAAGGCTGAAAAGTATTTACGGAAATTTTTTAGTTTTTTCATTATACCAAAAGTAATTTGCTTAAAGTTGAAAATTAGTTCACTTTGCCCAGAAAATTTATCATAAACAAATAAAATAAGTGTCAACTGTTAATCACTAATTGCTTCAACTTAATTGAATGTGTGTGAAGACCTGAGGTACGTAATTGAATGTTTATTTCATGAATTCACTCTAAGTCATTTATCAAGACAAAGCTCAGACCTTTTGCAAGAGTGCAAGAGTTCGCAAGAAATGTACACTTCTTAACTACTTCATTAACTATATCATGTGGTGAGATTAAAAATCTAGATAATTTTCTCCCATTCAAGCCTTAACCGCTCCTCCCAACCGATAGACAATAATTGGTAGTCAGGATGAAGGGAAGAAAGAGAACGTCTGTTGGATTGATCGAATTTCTTACTTGCAAATTGAATTTCATACTTCGAAATCTTTTTGTTTCTTTTATTCACTCAATTTGCACTAACTTTCTTCTAGCCCAAATTGTTTGATATTGGATGTGTACTTCATTGTAACGCCACCCTAATAAATCAAGACAACTTAGCGAAGAGTTGATGCAAAATGACAACGTCAGGTGTGAACTGCCTACAAACGCCTTTTGAATTAGAAGATATAATTATGAATGTATGAGACGACCACCGGGTTGATACATGTAATGTGGGAATAAAATTTACTCCAAATGCGACTAAATTGTTTTCGGATTTCCATTTCCTCGTACTTATTCTATGTTTACATTGTTTTATTAATTTTTGAGCAACTGAATTGTTTATACATGCGTGTATGTATATGAATAATTTAATTTCATCGATCTTATCCTTCCACATTGGTACAAAAGCCGAGTTAAAAACTGCACGATATTCGTTTCATCTTTCAGCTGCTCGGCACCAAGTAAAACCAGTCCCTTCTCAACCTCATGATCCCAACGGCATGAAGGTATTCCTCTTCCTCTACTTCCATCAGTGGAATACTTTCAAAACTGGAGTGTTTTCATCAATCCAGACAACTTGACCTAGCCAGCGAGGCCGATTTCTCCTTATTCACTGGACTATGCCAATGTGGCCATATATGGAACCTCATACAGATCTTCGTTCAATCGTTTGCAATATTCGCCGTTGCCAGTGTTGAAAGGGTCAAATATCTTTCGCAGAATATTTTTTTCTGAGACTCTCAAAGCGGAGTCTATGCTTATACACCATTGGTAAGAGTGGTTCTGCGTTAGATTTCAAGGTTGACATTGTTGTTGGTATTGATGCCAATTCCTCGACAGTTAAAATTATCAACAATATCGAAGTTTTCCACGCGTGAGCCTAAACGAGAATACCCTGACTGTTTGTTTGCCCGCGTGCTATACGAGACCCATTAGCCTCGCTTGCTTATCTAGTATAGAAAAAGCAGAACTAACGACGCGGTCGTTGGAACCAATGATATCAATAGCAATAACAATAACCGATTGCACCTTGTGTATTTTGCTCTGCGGCTTTTATCTTTCCCTCCAGTAAAAAGTTGAAGAAATCACACGAAGAAGAAAGAGTCA
This sequence comes from Ceratitis rosa, assembly GCA_037013455.1. Classification (NCBI taxonomy): domain Eukaryota; kingdom Metazoa; phylum Arthropoda; class Insecta; order Diptera; family Tephritidae; genus Ceratitis; species Ceratitis rosa. The sequence goes on from JAWMAG010000055.1 coordinate 4,941,191, forward strand.
CACTGTCTGCAACTTTGCTTAATGTCAAACGGCTCGGAGAAGTAATTCCGGCGGAGTTTTCGGTATTACTTACCGTCAACCTATACAATCATATACGTTTAGCGGGGATATCTTTCTGATATTTTGCATCCACGGTACGTATCAAAAATGCTTCAAAAGATTAATATTACTGATCAATTATTTCTAAGATGTGCCATAGCCGAGGTGGAGACATCATAAACTATTTCAGGTTGATTATAGAAATGCTTGCAGTCCCTCCAGAAAATGGAAATATTTGTACTTAAAGCTTCTTCCAATTTGCTGAAATACTTAAGGTTGACGGCCGGCGTGAGGGCAACGGCTCTTAAGCCAGAGTAAACCCATCGTTATAGTACGATTTTTTTCAACTCTATGACCCTCTACCCTTCTACCCAATAACCTGGATGTTCTAATAAATTAAAGTAGCCAAATACTATCCACGAACGAGGCTCCGAGGTTTGGAAACCTACTTATACACAGTACAATGTATCATGGCAGTAAACGGTAAACGGTCTCATATTAACCAAAGCTGTTTGGATTTGCGACCAGTCATGTTCAGTGTTGGTCGGGCAGAACTCAAACTATGATTTAAGAGTATACCGCGCCTCCATAATCCAAAGGTATTGGCCCGATATACCCAATGATCAAGCAGCTTGAAATAATACTCCATGGATGGATTGCGAGAGAAAACTCATCTGTCTCCTTTAAAGTCATAACGCAACCGGAAGCTTTTTCGTAACCTTTTTTTGAATATACTCGAATGAACTGTTTTTTTTCCATTTAATTTTTTAAATTCTATATAAACCAGACATTCATCTTTTTATAAACAGAAAAAATTGCCAAAAAAGCGACTTAGTGACTTAAAATCTATTTGTGATTTATGCTATTTTAACATTTTCGGCAGCAAAGGCCAAAACAATGAATTAATTTATGACAGCCAAAAAGCGATATTTCTACAAAAGCAGAGGCAACTGCATGGACCATGAATGAAATACATAAATTAATATACTAAATCAATTTTAAATACGATATTTTTACAATACATACATACACATGTGTATGAAGATACAGATTCATAGGTGAAACTATTATATTTAAATGCATATTCCATATCTTCAACTGTATACTGCATATTATGTGGTACATACATACAGTCCGCTTCAGTATACGAAAATATTTGTATATGTAGATATGCACATATTTATGTACGCATGGCCCATACATACTCGCCAGTGGTTAGAGGCGCATGAAAAATGATTAAAAGAAAAGCTTTGTATGCACAGTTAGTTGCATTTTGCCTAAAAGCGTGAAAAATCGTTACTTAACATTTCGAATTTATGCAAATCAATGGGATCAGAGGTGATAATTTATAGCCGTTGGCTGATGACTTTTGCCGCTGCTACTGCTGCTGCTGGTGTTGCTGTCGAATTCAGTTCGATTTTGGCTTAACACATTTTTTTCAGCTCCAAACATAATTTATTATACAATTTTTTAAGGTTTGAGTAAGTCAATAGATGCCGTTATATGATATTGAAAGTGATAGTTATATACATACATACGAGCATACACATACATACATATGTTAATACCTTTACATATATAATATATACCTTCATGTATATATATTCATATAACGCTCGTAAAATGACTTAGTTTTCCACGAGCTTCTTACAGGTTATTTTCTTTTGACGACTTTTAGACCCAGCACTCTAGATGCATCGGCACTGGATGAAAATAAAATAATTCTATTAATGCTCTATGTCCAAAAATACACTGCGAAGTCGGCCACCAGAAACTCTTCTCAACATCGTGCTCTATCTAGGCTGAAGTAAAAACGCTGTTAACTTTTATCGATTTATTTCGAAACTCACTGCTGAATTTAGTATCCACCTTGGCAATCATTAAACCCGATTCTCAATCCTTGAGTTTTAAAGAATATCTCAGTGAGAAAAGAACAAAATACTTCGGAATGTGTACTAACCGTTGATTAAGGCTGATTAGATGTGTTTTATGGCGGAGGTTACGGTAAACGCAGTGTACGGAGGTTATACGAATTTTAAGATGGGGGCAATTGGTTTCTTGAAACAAAGTAACGGAATTTTTCACTTGACTGGGGTTAGCTCAGCCTTGCCATGGTTGTCTTAAAATAACAACATGCTATTTTACACTACAACAAACTTATTATTATTAATAAAAAGCCCGCTCTTCTCGCTTGACTTTGGTTTTCATATAGATCAGTTAAATTTTTTTTCTGAGTCATATGCTAGTATTTTCGCATGGCGAGTTGCATGTTTCCAAGCCTCAACTGCCACGGGGTGGTCTATGTCATCCGTAAATCCATAGTTTAACAGCTTTCCAATCTGCAAGCTGAGTTTCCAGATACGGAGATCTCCGGTATGAATTTAGACAACAGGAGATCATGCTTCGAAACTAAGACAACTTCTTTAGAGGATTTAGTTTATTTGGTTACTACCACCTTTCTAATACTTTCCTTCCTGGTTGCACTTTATGAAGGCCATAAGGACAATCATCGCCTATTCAGGGCAGTTGTTCTATGAAGAACTACAGCTCTTAACATAGCTAGTCGAATGCCGGGCGTAAAAGCTCTTTTTCTTAGGTAATAACCTTAGGTCTATAAAAAGTGGTGATTATTACAACCTTCCGCAACCAAAATTCAGTCCACATGTATTCGAATTAAGGCTGGGAATAAAATAACGTTCTTCCCAGAGGGAGTAAGAAAATATAATATAAATGTATCTCTTATAACGTATTTGAAATTGACAGGATCTTTTCGTTCCACAACAGTATGCTCCGGTCTTGAAACCTTGTTGAAACCTTCAGTTTCGTGTTTTTCGACTCCGAAACAGCCAAGTAAGTTAGTAGTAAACATATTTTGGCGTCAACGAATTCGATCAGTCTTAACTCATTTGGAGGTGTTTTGTCACGGAGGCTGAATTTTTCTGATTATTGTGCAAATATACATTCCTTTCCCACCCCGGCGCTAAAATCGTCAAGCACTACTTTGACATAGTAGCTAGGGCAACGCTTGTAAGTATGTACGTTCCCGGCGCTCATAAAATGCATCTTTGGGCACGACGTCCTTCTCTTTGTCGAGGCATCGACGCAAATCAGCCTAGACCTTTACGTTTGCCCTTATACGGTCAGACCTCAGTGATCGCTTGAACCGAATTCGCCGGAGTGTTTCCTTGAAAGCTGCCTCTCTATGTCTTTGAGTCACGACTCAAGGCTGCTTTCGAGAGTTACTAACGGTTAGTGTTATTTATAATATACTGCCTGTAAGCTTATGAAGTTGCTATCACGTGGTTGCTGCACCCCTTTGCAGCTTAAGCACTCGTTCCACGTTTAAGAATCAGGTTCATTCTTATCTACCTTTTATATCCACAACTTGTTCTTCACCAGTAACCTTAAGATAAGTGAACTGTGTTTCATCTGTAGATTAAAACTTGATGATTAGGTAGACACTAGAGTCTACAAATGTTCTCGACTGAAATGTATTCCAAGCAGTTTTAAATCCTGGATCTACGGCGAAGTTTAAATATATTTCCTTGTACGAGTCAGAAAATCATTACTTTAAGATTCAATCAACACAATGTAAGAATAGATTTTTGCTGAACGAAAAGTTCTTCAAAAGTCCTCGGAATCAGAGCTGAACCTGCAAACTAACTAGGGCTTTCTGTCTCCACAAGTACTCCTTTGTTGCGTATACCTTATACCAAGCCTTTAATGTACTCTCGTGCGTAAAAGAGACTACCGAATAGAATAAACAATTACTTATTAACCAATAAAATGTAAAAAGTAGTGTCCAAACGGACGTTAAAGTAAATAAATGTAGACTGATTGTAGCCTGTTGTTCAATATTTTTATCTCTTCTTTGGGCTCTTTCAAAAATAAGAATGTGGCATATTCATATATACCTATGTATGTACAAACTATGTATCTACCAACATACTCGTACTTATCTCGAGCTTAAGACAGCATTTACACCATTAATTGCAGGAGTACCGATCATTTTTGTTGTATATGTATTTGAATATCAACTCACACGATCATTCGAGATCGCTGACAAAAACTCACCATATGGTTTTTGTGGTTCTTACATACTCGTATATACACGCATTTGTATTTATGTGTTTACTGTTTTATCACTTGTTTGTTTTATTGTCGACAAACAAATGTGGCATGCAACATGTGCAAATAAACGGAGACCCAAACATTTTGTGTAAATATGTGTGTATATGTGGCTACCTCAACACGAGTACGGTTCTACTGTTGGTGCGAGTTTTCACCACAGTCGGAAGCACTCAATATCTGAAGTGAGTTCACAATGCTTTGAGTCAAGCGGCTGTGAATGAGTAAGTGTACTTGCATTGCTCCAACAATCATTTTAAAAAAGTTTTTCAGGATTTTCTAGCTGGTGATCATAAGGAAATTTTTTTATGGTTTTGAGAAGTAATCAAGACATTCCTAGATTTGTTATCGTGGTAAATGAGCTGTCTCCTCTCTTAAAGCACCAAAGCGAATTCCATTGAATGGAGTTTCCGGTCTACTCATTGGGTCAAAAATCAAGTAATCAAAGTCGATGGTGCAGTTTTTCATCCTCAGGCACAAAATTCCTATTATGCTGAGATGAGGTTGAAAGGATCACTCCTTCTACAATTTTTCCATCTGAGTCTCGCAAAAACCTGACAGTCTGATAAAAAGTACTATGATAAGTCCAGCGCTTACTTCTTGATTTGTCGCTCGAACGTTTGCTAGCTCATCTTTATTGTTATTCCCAGCGATTCTACCGCGAACCGTATCAAAAACTGTTTGGCTTGAATTGTCTTTTACGCAGCTTTTAAAACTTCAACTTATCAAACAAAGGAAAATTTGGTAAAAACAAACTCTTAGTAATCCTTTAAGCTTCCTTCTTGTACGAAACGATCTTCTTTCTCACGAATTTCCTTATGGCTGCCGCTACCTCCGAATCTTGTTGAGATGTTTGAAATTGCATTTTTTTGGCTCCTAGGGGCTTTGACACTCTTTCTTTCTTAGAATCACGTAGAACTTCTACCGAGTAGCCTGATGATACTCGATCGGAGAATTATGTAAGACATTTGTATAGGAACGGCCACTTTCACAAGGTTCGTTAGCTGATTGTGCAATGTAATCGTGGAAAGGTCGAAGGCAGTATTCGCAACTGAATGTTTACCATTGTGCCTTAAGAAGGTTAAGCTAGCTTGGGTAGAAGTATAAGAAGAAGAAGGCATACTTCGATATGTTTCCCAGCAGTTGACAAATGAACTCTATTAACGGCGATAAGCGAAACTCATAGGTCGTAGGGCGAAATGATGAAGAAATGAAAAAGTGATTCCCACGCTCTCTTAGCTTAAGGTATGGATCCTGTATGTGATTTCTGCATTAATTAAAACAACAAAAGCATAAGAATTCATCTCAAAATAAGCTAAAGTTCTTACCATTCGGCAAACTACAAAATGGAGGAACGGCTATGTATATCGAAATTGCTTCCGCGGAACAAAGTAAAAAAGTTTTCTGAAATGTCTTTCGAGAGAACCAACGATTGCAATAGACATATGCAATTCTCACAGTGTACTCGCTGTTTTTCAAACTCAAACTCAGTGGTCAGCTGAATGGACTCGCTACCAACAATTTGTTTCTCCTACTCAATACCGGCATTTTTTACACAATTTCGCTTTCGTTACCGATAAGCGTGTAAACAAACCGATGATAGGCATTCCTACAGTTGTCAAGTAGAGATAAGATGAGCTCATTGAATGAGTGAGTGAGTGAGCGAAATGAGTGTGTTTCCAAACACTGAAGTTGTCAATCAAGTAAACGCAACTGTTCGAGTGAAGCCTCAACCTTACTCAACACGATCGCAACAGCCGCGCTGTGGTGGTAAGTTTTATGCACTTGGCGCTAACCGGCTAGCTGAAGTTGCTTGAGTATTTTAGCATTGGCGCTATCGCTGGAGCCACTTTAGATGTTGGCAACTTTGCGAAATTGTCGGTGATTTCCAGTCTGTCAGTCGATCGCGACTTTAGCTATAATTCGTATGCGTTTTCGGCGTCGTTGGTCCGTACGTCGGTGGATTGCCGGTTTGCGTTTTGTGTTGGAGCGTACACTAGAGTCTTTTGTTCGTTTTGGAATATGTAAAGCGTGTGAATATTTTATTGAAGAAGTATTTTTGTGTGTATGTGAGTTATTCAGATTTGCATTGTTTTGAGAAATGTTTTTTATTTAAATGCAAATTTGCGCTTTTTTAACTAAGATAAAGCGTGTGAATGTTTGTGTAATATACACGTATATAGTTTTTTGAGTAAATTGAAAAATTATATTGTAAAGTGTAAACAAATGAGATATTTTAATGTGTCTAATTTTTGTATATATAATAATAATAATTTGGTTAAAAATGAAGAAATAATAAAAATAAGAAAGTGTAAAGTAAACCAAATAAAGAATGTTAATGAATATATGTACATGGACATATTTTTTTCATTTTAAACCTTTCGCCACACTTATCAGGAAGGACTAAAAAATTGTGTTTAAATAATAGTAATAATACAATAAAACAAATATTGTGTGAACAAATAATTTATATTCATTTCTTTTAATTTTAAAATTTCCACAACCCTTCTCCAAAACAAATTTTTTTTTTTAATTTTAAATAATTATGAAATTAAAAAAGTTTAATTATTTAAAATTCTTCGTTAAAACTAAAAGAAAATGGTGTTTGCAAAAATTTTGCAAAGAGCTAATTTAAAAAAACTAAAATAATAATTTAAAAATATGCAAAAGTATATTATAATAAATAAAAAAAAGTTCACAAAAGAATGTACATGTATAAAAAATTAAAGAAATATGTGAATAGAATATCAGCTCAAAAAATTAAGAAGAAATATTGAAAAAGAACCTATCGTGTAAATGAACAATTTTCCGTTTAAAATTAATTATTATTATTATTATTATTAACACGAAACAATGCAATAAAAAATATTAAAGAGTGTGAATAATTAAATTAAACAAATATACAAAGTTATTAAAATACAATAGAGTTGGAAAAAATTTCACATCCAATCAATACATACATATGCATATGTGTATATACTTAATTTATCAGATATTAAAATTATAAAAATTTAACAAAAGAAAATAAAGAAAAATTAAATAAATTTCTGCCACATAAATGAAGGAATTTAATTCTTTATTGAAAATTAATGTACCAAAATTAAAACTATAAGTAAATGGAAGTGTACGGATATTTTTTTTTTTGATTTTCTATTGAGTACACAAAATGCTGTCAAATTCAATAAGAATGACAAAATAACAAAAAAAAACAAACTAAAATACAATAAATAAGAAAATATAAATAAAATTCACAAAAATAATTTTTAAATTAAATAACAAATATAATTATTAAAAATAAATAAATAAATAGTATACATATATTCGGAGATATTTTTCTCCTTATTAGTATATCTACAGGAATGTCAACCGCAGTATTTTGTTTTAAATGTAAAAAATTTATTCATAACAAGCTTTGAAATATTGCATATCAAAGAAGTGCCGTTTTTTTATATTTTTATTGCATGTTTTGTTTAGGTTAGTAATCGTTATGAAAGACATCAGACTAGGCTTATATTTAGAGAATATTAGAAAAATTGAAAAGGTAACAATACCATTTGTAATTACGGTAAAGTTCTTCTTTGAGTACATTTCGCTGTCGCATGTTACATTGAAAAAGAAAAGTTTTTATCATTGAGTGGAAGGCTTATGTACAATGTGCATAAAATTCTTGTAATGAATAGATATTCCTATTGAAAATTAACTACCAAAAATTGTTTGAAAATTATTAGTGGTTTGTATTTTTTTTTTTTTTTTTGAATATCACACACGTTGACGCGATTCTCTGGTATTTTGCTACATTTCTGTGTCTGTCTGTCTGTTCGCGGTAAGCTCGAATACTATTGAACGGATTTTCCTGCGATTAAAGCAATTTATAGAGAGATTTTTGAAGCTTCTAATGAACACGATCTACGAGTCGTTTATTTATATTTTAAACCTTGTAATCGATACTAAAAAATCTTTGCATTTCTCAAAGCTTTTAATATTTTTTGGTGAAAGCTGAAGCAAAGCCTTTATTTCATGTCGGAAATACACTCGGAAGGGTTGACATTCTCTGCCGTATGCGAAAACCAATTATAGCACAAGTATATGTACTGCTAGTCAAGAGTTATAAGTTTTGCTTTTGGTGAAAAAAAAATTTTGTTTTGACTTTTATCACTTTGAATGCAACCAAATGTCACATTCGACATTGAGGAAATGCTCATATTTATATAATATATAAATTCTAATCAATTCCTAATTCAGTATACGAAATGCCGTCAATTTCAATAAAAATGGTAGAATAAAAGACAGTAAATGAAAATTAAAAAGTAAAGTAATTAAATCAAAAAAATATGCAAAACTATTAATACTTAATTTAACAAAAAAAAACACCATAATTGTGTATCAAAAATAAAAAAATTAAATGTAAAATAATAATATTAGAACAGAAATTGAAGTAAATACTAAATTATTAATACATATATAATAGAGTTAAAGATTTTCACAACCATACCTATGTATGTGTATCAAAAGTAATAAAATTATTAATGAAATATTAAAACAAAATTAAGAAAGTATAATAAATAATGAAATTCTATCCAAAACTAAAAACTTAAATCTAAAAAATAAATAATTCAAATATGTGCATATAATTTAAAATTTTCTTTTGAGTACTCATAATGCTGTAAATTCAATAAGAATGATAAAAGAATAATAAAAAGTATTAAAAAATAATAAAATGATAAAAATTATATACAAAAGTTACTACTATACAATTTACTAAACTACGGCTTAAAATGTGAGTTAAAACAGTGAGTTAAATTCTATTGAAAATAAAAAAAAAATGTATTCAAACTCAAGAGGATGTCTGACGCCGCCTTCAGGACTTTTGAAAGGATTGAGGAGCCCAAAAAGTCAGGTCCTTACTGAACTGACATCCTCTGATCTTCATAGAGCTAATTAATTCCAGTTTTATAAAATATGTGCAATCTTCGAGATATTGTGAAGAAAACAGAGACCCATAGTTGCAAAACTGTTCCTCTTCAAAGCATCATCCATACTCATTGTGAAGTAAGATGTTAGTCCTACTAGCAAATTAATACATTTTCTGAGCTGTTGGCTATGCAATAGTATAGAATAAATATATGTATATTTATATATTTCTTGTTGCCAGGACCAGAAGTCTATGTGGTTCTTGTTATTGTATCTGCAAAAATATTCCCCAAAGTGGCTTTTGCAACAATATCTGCGCGTGAAACCCTGCGGGAAAATTCCGGTATTAATTGTGCTGACACCACTTCCCGCTAGACTATAAAGTTTGGTTCTGTCCGTACAGATGCTGGTAACTGCATAGAAACGGAAATTTGCTGTGATATTAGAATGTAAATTATTAAAGCTAACAAATGGATATATAATGCTATATTAGCCTTTTTTATCCTCTCTTCTAAGTTTTGTTTCCATGAGAGCTTCCCGTTCAAAGTTCATCCCAAAATATCGATCACTATTGGTGATGTGAAATCTGTTTTCTGAGTTTTCCATTGAGCTAGTAAGAATTCTCTTCTAACTGAAGCATTGACAGTTCTGCACATCGTTAAAGCTACCGGCTTTGAAACTCACAAGAGATTCTGAGATCCGCTGAGTGAAAATTATGAAAAGTCAAAAATTAAACTTCATAAGAATAAAAATTAATTAAATTACATAAAAAAATTTAAAAATGTTTTGATTTACAATTAATTAAACATACTTTGCCTATATAATATATATAAACAACAAGAGTAAAAAAATCCATGATAATAATAATAATATTCCAATTTCGTTAAAGGAATACCTGTGTCCAATAATTAAAGAAAATTATTGCATTATAAAAAAATTAAACAAAAGTTTAATGAAAAAGTGCCGCTTTAGTAAAGTATAATATACAAATATAATCCAATATAAAACCAATCTGCGGGAATATATTATATACCACGTAAAATGTAAATGCAACTCTGCATCGCTTCATTGCATCTCGTATCCCATGTTTCTCCTGCGCTTTTTTATTGCCAGTCCCATCTTCGATTGTTTATTATGCTCTGTGCGGCTAGTCGACGCCGCTGACGTCGCCGCCAGCCAGTGTTCCAAGTTCAAGTTCAACGCATGTGGCAGCCACAAATAGCCAACGCCGCCAGCAACAACGACAAGAATATCGAGATCTTCTTTCCCGCTTGAATGCATTTAAATGCACTTACATACGAACATATGCACATAAATATATGAAGATATTTATGCAATAAAAAAATTTGCTTTTGCCTGTTTTGCTTTTGTTAGTGCAGTGTTGCATGGTAGTGGCATTTAGTATGTTGTGCCAATAGAAGGCGTAAGCCATCCCGCGTGCACCAACCGCCACTGCCTTCCCCCTGCGATTCTAGGCTTATTAGAGCTCATCCTTTGAGAGCATCGAGGCTCCTCATATATCTTTGACTTGTATATGAAAAGATTCCTCTTCAAAGCGTTTTTTCATGCTGTTTATTTGTTTTAACGTGTTGAAATGTGTAATTATGCAAAATATGTGCTTGGGTTGCAAATGCATATGAGTACATACATACACGTATATATCTGCGAGTTATGAAATTCTGTAATAAAATGATGTGGGAGTTTTATGAGTGCTATAAATTATGTGTGTACATATCAAACATATGAACATAACTACGCATAAATATACGCCCAGCGAGAATTAGGTACTATTTGTTACAAATAAAAACAAAATAAATAAAGATAAAATAAAATAAAATAAAAAAATTAAGCTAAATAAAAAAATAAAATATAATTATATAAAAACAATAAAATACCATTAAATAAAAAATAAAAAAAAATAAAATAATATAAAATCAAATAAAACAAAGTAAAAAAATAAAACTAAATAAAAAAAATAAAATATAATTAAATATAAAAAATATAATTAAAAAAATACTATAAAATCTAATCAAATAAAAAAAATAAAAAATAAAATGAAATCAATCAAAATAAAATAAAGTAAAATAAAATAATTTATGTGAAATAAAATAGAATAAAATAAAATAAAATGAAATTAAATGAATTAATTATTATTAATAATAATAAAATTTTATATTATTTTATTTCATGAAGCTGTTTCGCCGCCAAAATGATTAGATTAGAGAAAAAATCAAATAAAAATATAAACAAAATTTTATTACATGTATATATTTACAATACACAGTCATCAAAGAGCATTGAAATGTGGCGCCACAAATGACAACATCAATTCGCATAACTTGTACATTTTATTTATTTTTTTTTTTTTAATAAAAGTTTTATTATAATTTTTCATGGTATTTCCATCAGCTTTGGGTCTCAACGTGTCAAGTGCATTCATTTATATACTTTTGTTTGAATGTGTGTATGTACAATAGATGATCAACGAGACAGAAGTGTAAATATTGATCGCTTTCAGTAGCATTGAAACACTTTCTTATCGCTCAACACTAAATTTATGTTCTTCTATATGTATTTTTCTGCTTCTTCTTATTTTCTTTGTTTCACTGATTCAAGTTGAATCTGTAGGAATTGCATTGATAAAAGAGTTTTGAGCAGCTCGCGCTGGCGGCATTGTAGAGTGCGTAATTAATTGTTGATTTAAGATTGTGAAGTGTGATTAATAATAAAAAGCGATCAGTGTTGGTCTTCTTTTGTGAAGTGTGATAAAAGGATTCTTTTAATGGTTGCTGGACCGCTGGAAATTGTGTTTTTTGTTTTAATTTCTGAATTTCATATAGTTTTCAAGCTCTTTCCCACTGAACCCAAAAATAATAAATATATATATATACTGCCTATTGTTAAATTTATTTCATAAACATATTTTAATTATTTTTCTTTTGATTAAACAAAAATTACGCATGTAGGCTTCAGTCAAAGAACTTAAAATTTCTTCTGTATAAAAACTATTTAATTAACATATATAATTAATAAATATATAACCGGCGCTTTGTATTTGCGGAAGCGATTTTTTGTCGACTGCAACCATTACTTCATATATAATAACATTTTCTTCTACTCGCTTTTCGTTTTACTAAACACTTGCCTTTTACCGATCGAATTAATTGATAAGCCAACTACTTAAGTGATTGGCTAATTGAATGCTCGCAAATTGCTCATTGCGAAATTCCGACTAATTCATTCAATGATATGAGCTAATATTACCTTATAGTATACATATGCATATATAAATTCACGTTTACACGTCACGTTCACGTTGCGTTTTCTTATCGAAATTTTTTAATTTTTTTTATAAGTTCGCAATTGGTATTTTTGTAAGTGTTACACATTTAGATATGGTAAATACTTAGTTTTTTGACAAATTCATATTTGCTCAGCAAAATCAACTCAAAACCAGTTAGTCCCTAGAATAAGCGCTCCGAATTTGAACTCTTTTATTCTAACCTTTATTCCGGTAAAGATGTCCGTGTCCATTTATAAATCTGTTTAAAGATATACAACAAAAAACCAACTATTTGTCCGTAAAGGAAAGTGTGGCCGATTGTCTTTTAATGCTATCGGAGAAAGTTTTTGAGCACCGCCGAATCCAACAAATGGAGCAACCTACATTTTATACTAAGAAGATTCCGAATGATGATACATTTTTATGAGGAGCCCTTTGTTTGATGTCGGAAACACACTCGAAGAGCTTGGCCTTCAGGAAAAATTGACTTAATTTATTTACTTAAATTAATACTTATAAATACGAGTACATATCTGCATATCTTGAATAGTTACCGACCGATTGAATTGAAATTTTGTTAGATTGTTTCTATAGCTTATGGAAAGGTTTGTACATAAAATTTGGTTCGGTAAGTAAGAAGACCTATTCGAAAAAATTTTATTTATGTAAATGAACCAGATATCTGAAACCAAGTTCTTGGCAGTTCAGTATTTCTTCTAAAATGACCCGACGTTAACTAGTTAAAAATTCAGTTTAAAATTTTAGAACAAGAATGAGTAAGTTTTAGAAAGCTCTTCTCATTTTTCTTTTTTCATATAAATTTTTGGATTATAACCTTACAAAGGCTGAAGTCCTCAAATGCCAAATTCGTTGTTGTCTTCCTTATGGAACTTGACGTAATAAAGATTTCTTGGTTTAATCAAGTTTTTCTAAATATTTATAGTGATCTAATTTAATTCGAAAAAATCAAGTTTTAGATTCAGTTGACCCTTCCACAACTGATGAAAAGTAGTTTGGGAGTTGCCGAAAGGATTTCTTTTTCAATTCGATATGAAGTATTCTTGAGTCTTTCTAAGGGCTATATCGGACTTAACATCTTATTTATCATGGGACAAATCCACATTAATACTACTTTTTATAGTGAAATAAGTTTCCATTTTTTTTTACAAATTTTCTGAAATCCTTTTTTTCTTGATTTTTTCAAATAACTTATGCTCATCGAAGAAAAAATTATTTCAGATTTTGCCTGGAATAACAATTGTTTCGTATTTCGCATGTGCATGTATATATGTACGTTCAAATGATTTTAATTTTCTTTTCTTCAATTTTGTACTCCTCGAAGTAAATTTCATATTCAACACCAATAATTTTGACAAATAAACTCTCTGATAATGAAAGTAAATTATGCTAATTTCTAAAAGCACATATTTATTTTTAGTCAAATATTTTTGTGCTTATATAGTATATGTATAAAGGAGTATGTGAACGAGCTTGTACTTTGTACAATCAACACACCTTACTATTGTCTATACTTGTATGTATATGTATGTATTCAGTGCGTAAAAATTTGTATTTTAATTAACGCATTTAAACGTACAATAACCTTCGAGATTTTGAGATAACTTACGGACATACTTGCATACACATATACAAAGCATACCAAAGTAGGTTTATTTATTTACTTGTTTTACACTTTATATGAATATTTTTAGTTACGCATGCGCAAATTGATTTTGCTTTCTGTTGCATACAAACTAAGCCTATTTATGGGTTAAAAGTTTCCACTTTGCAAAATCCAATTTTATATTGTTTTTTAAGCTTTATCTGTAAATACACGTAAGTGAATTGAGCTTTAGGCTTTGCTCGAAAGAATATTTTTTGGGTGGTGAAAAAGTATCGCTTACAAAATAGGAAGTAGATATGGGATAGCCTCCATTACCCTCTATAATTATGTAAAAAACGGAGTTTAAGTTCTATCATATCAAACTGCAGAGCAGTAACTTCGACAGTCCCGCCGAAAGTATTGAGATATAAATCCATTGATTGATGCGATGTGTGGGAAGTGGCGCAGACCGATGATTATACCGTCCCATAAACCACACTAAACCGTTGTTCTTTCTGGATGAAATGTCAGATCTTAAATTATTTTAGGTTGCTCTTTGTCCCAAATGCAGCAATTTTGCTTGTTTACATACCCATTGAGCCATAAATGGGCCTCATCGCTGAACAGAATTTGATTTGAAAATGTCGGATCTTCTTGGAGCTTTTCAACACTCTCCGCTATGGTCGCTATATTTCCTTCACTGCGTGCTGGATGTGGTCTATTCGGTCGAATATTATCCAGTAAAGAATGCTGGGTCTCAAGATCAGCGATGATGTTGCGAATAGTACGCTCAGTACGCCGATTATATTGACCATAAGTTGAGTGAAGTGCACGAAACATATTTTTTACAGAACGTGAATTTTCGTAATAAAGTTGAACGATTTGTAAACGTTGTTCAGGCGTACGTCTTTCCATGATGAAATGCCACGACTCACGCGTGATCTGTCAAGAAATGGCTGTTCAAAAAAGTACCTCTACTGGAGCGCTGATCCGAAAGTAAATATTTAATTAATTTTTCACGATACACCACTAACGCTTTGAAGTTACTGTAAACCAAAGCGGTGTTAGACTGAGCGATAGAGGATCTTATTAAGGAAAGCGACCCTGTGTTTCGAATATCATCTTTCTCTTGCGTTTTTTAAATTAGAAGTAATTTTTTAGCATTTGGATCTGCAAATATAATAAGGCGAGTGCGTTGAGATTTCCCATCCTGTAGCTTGCAGATAAGTTTAGACTACTTGTAAGGGTGAAGGATCAAAGACTTGTGTACGATTTCCCATTCTATTCGTGCATTCGCTTTAATCTATTGAATTGTATCAGTTGTTTGTATAGAACCCCATCGATCGTCTGGCCACTTTTTTTACATGAATCACAACATTACCCTTTGGTTTCAAGGAAAACAAAGATCCATGGGCTTCCGGTTATTTCCATGATGGTTCGGATTCCCCGCGTTATGCATTTGCCTTCTTACGCCTTGCATTGTCCTAATTAATACTGTGTTGGTCGAGTGTGCCTATAAAATGGGAAAAAGTTATAGATATTTTTATCTATATATTATAATATTATAAACACATTATATGATTTTAAAAAAAAAATTTATTTTAAAACGTATAGATCATTTTAAAATGAAAAATATTATATTTCAGAAAATGAAAATATTTGAAATTAAAAATTCGGTAACATAAAAATTGAAAAAGTGAAAATTGTAAGTTACAAATATTAAAGTAGATTCCTACATTTACTCCCCCTCCAGTGAAACGCATATTTATTAATATTAATTAAGGTTAAATGTAACTTTTTTTTGTTTGGTGTTTAACAGTGTAGTTGTGTTTCGTGAAGAAGTGGTTGACATAATGTTTGCAGGTTTAAGTAAATCTATTGATACTGTTTTAATTTTATTTCCATATTGTATTTCAAAAGTTTTGTTATGTTTGGATATAACTTTAAATGGTCCTTCATAAGGGGGTTGAAGATTAGACTTATGAATAACTTTAACAAATACGTATTCACAAGTACTTAAATTTTTAGGAATGAAACTATTTTCTTTATTATGATGTATTACTTTCGATCGAACAAGTGAGAAATGTTTTCTTAATTTAGAAAGAATTTCATTTGTATTTTCGATTTCACTATTATAATTATTATTGGAAACAATAAGTTCACCCGGAAGCCTCAGTGTTTGACCATAAACTAATTCAGCTGAAGAACATTTTAAATCTTCTATAATCGCTGTTCGTAAACCTAAAAGAATCCACGGTAAAATTTCAGACCAATGAACTGAATCATTTGATGCTGTAATTGCAGTTTTCAAAGTTCTATGAAATCTTTCAATCATTCCATTTGAGTGTGGATGATATGGAGAAGTGTGTATTTTATGAGAACCTAATAACTTTGTTAATTCATTCAATAATTTTGAAGTAAATTGTGTTCCTTGATCTACCGTTATATTAAGTGGAATACCGAAACGTGGAACATAATTTTGAATAAATGTAGTTGCAACAGAAACAGCTGAAATGTCTTTAAGTGGATATGCTTCCGGCCAACGAGTATGTCTGTCAATGATTGTTAATATGTATCGATTCTCTTTTGAAACTGGAAGAGGTCCTACTAAATCCATGTGAATATGTTCAAATCGTCCAGAAGGAATATTAATCTTTTGAATTGGAGTTTTAATGTTTTTAGTAACTTTAGATTTCTGACAGTTAATGCAAGATGATGTCCAACTATTAATTTCTTTACGCATATTAGGCCAAAAATATTTAGATTGAATGAGACGTCGAGTTGTTCGAACACTTGGATGTGATAAAGAATGAATTTTTTCAAAAATAATTTTTCTCATTGAATTAGGGACATATGGTCTAAAAGGTGTTTGTGTAACATCACACCAAATATTAAGATTTATAATAGGTACATTAATTTCTTTTAAATTACTATTAGCATTTTGATCTGAAATAATATTTTTAAGTATTTCATCTTTTTGTTGTTCTTCATAAAGGTATTGGAAATTAATGTCTTTTGTTGTAATTGAATTAATTTCTGGGATACGAGAAAGAGTATCAGCAATTTTATTATCTTTACCACAAATATATCTAATGTCATTAGTAAATTGGGCAATATATTCTAAATGTCTGATTTGACGAGGAGATCTATCTGCTTTAGAATTTAGAACATGTGTAAGTGGTTTATGATCAGTGTAAACAGTGAATATTCTACCCTCGAGAAAATGTTTAAAGTGTTTAATTGAATTATATATTGCCAAAAGTTCTCTATCGAATGTTGAATAATTAATTTCAGTTGGAGTTAATTTTCGCGAAAAATATGCTAACGGTTCTAATGTGTTATTACTCTTTTGTTGTAAAACAGCTCCGATTGCAACATTTGAAGCATCTACTGCAATTGATAATTGACCGTTTTTGTCAAAATGTGTTAATAAAGTTTTTTGTGCGAAAAGTTTTTTAACATTTTCAAAAGCTTGTGTGGTTTCATCTGTCCATTTTAATTCTTTAATTTTATTTTTAATTGTAAATGTCAACATTTCGTGCAGAGGACTTAGTTCTGCTGCTAACATTTTAATATACCTATGATAATAATTTACCATACCTAAAAATTTTTGTAATTTGTTAATCGACAGAGGTTTTTCAAAATCTAAAATTGTTTCAATACGTTCTAAAGAAGGTCTGATCCCTTCACTTGAAATTTCATAGCTAAGAAAATTTAATTTATTTGTTCCAAAAACACATTTTGCAGGTTTAATATTTAAATTGTAATTTTCAAGTCTTTTAAATACTGATTTTAAATGTTCAATATGTTGATCTTCATTATCACTAACTACTAGAATATCATCGATGTAAACAAATACGAAATCTAATCCAGAAAATACTTCATTAATAAATCGTTGAAATGTTTGAGCACTGTTTCTAAGTCCGAAAGGCATACGTACAAATTCAAACATTCCAAAAGGAGTGGTTATTGCTGTTTTGTGTATATCTTCCTCAGCCATTGGTATTTGATGATATGCACGAACTAAATCAATTTTTGAAAATATTGTTTTATCCTTTAAATCAATATTTAAATCGTGAATGTGAGGTAAAGGATATCGATCTGGAATAGAAATAAAATTTAATCTTCTATAATCCCCACATGGTCTCCAATCATTTGGTTCTTTTTTGGGAACTAAATGCAGAGGAGATGCGGTATGTGAATTTGATGGTCGACAAATACCAGTTTTAACTAAAAATTCGAATTCAGTTTTTGCTATCTTTAATTTAATAGGATCAAGACGACGAGGTTTAGAAAAAGGAAGAATCCCTTTTGTTTCAATTCTGTGAACCGTATGGTGTTGCACTTGTTTAGTGTAATCTGGTTCACAAGTAATAGATGGAAATTCATTTAAAATATTCGTAAATCTATTTTCAATAATGGGAATTCGAAGAGAGAAAATGTCGCAAAAACCAGTAGATCCATAAATTTTAAATTTTGTTGTTAAATCTGTTATTTCTTTATTTTTGATATCTACTAAAATTCCAAATTTTTCTAAAAAATTAGCACCAATAATTGGAGTTGAAATATCGGCAATAATAAATGGAAATTCGAAATCTCTTCTTAAACCTAAATCAAGTTTTAAAAGTTTTGTTCCAAATGTTTCTATATTAGATCCATTTGCAGCTGAAAGTTTAAGGTCAGAATTTCTTTTAAATGATTTGAATTTTGAAGAAGGTATAACTGAAACGATTGCGCCTGTATCAATCAAAAAATTTAGATTGTTAAATTTATCGAAAATAAAAAGGAGACGTGTAAGTTTATTAATATTTCCATTATCAGCCACCGTCATAATGGAACTTTTTAGTTTAAAGAATTTGCATTTGAAATATTTGTGTTTGTTTTAAAATTGCAAGGTTGAACACATTTGAAGGCATTATTCTTAAATTTTTGATGATACCAACAAATATTATTTTGATTATTATTATTCCTGGGTCTTGATGAATTTCTTGATCTAGATCTATATCTATCTCTAGATCTAGATCTAGATTTAATTTGTAATTCATTAATATCTTCTGTAATTTTGTTTAAAGTTTGATATATTCCAGTTGTTAAGTCAGTTAAATTTTTAATACATTGTTCTAAAATATTATTACTATTATTAAAGGTTGAAGTTATTGCAGATACTTGAGGTTTATGAATTAAATCGAAAATTTTATCAGCCAAAATAATAATTTCATCTTTATTTTGATTACTAGAAGAAGTTAAATGAATTTGAATTTGTTGAGGTAGTTTACGAATCCATAATTTGAAAAGTAATTCATGAACTTTTTTAATTGTTTCATATTTATTCGACAACGGAGGTGGATTAACAACATCAATAATTTTGAAAATAGTTTCTCGTTGAAGAGCAATTAAAACATTTTGAAATTTAATATTATCATTACAAATGTTGTTAATTTCAAATTGTCCTTCAACAAGCAAAAACCATGCTTCAGGACATTCATTCCAAAAAGGAGGTAATTTAATGGAATTAGAATTCGGTCTAAAATTATTTGTATGAATGTCTTGTGTTGTATTTAAATCTGTATTAGAGTTCATGATTTCATTTTGTGTTTCTGTTGTTGTAAAATTACGTGTACGAATGGGTGATCTATGCATGTTTGGAGAAAGAGTTTACAAAAACTTGATAAAAATTAATTAAGATTTAAATTAATTAACTTAATTTAAAAAGTTAAATGACATATATATATATAAATTTAAAGATAAATAATAATTTGTTACAATTAATAAAAACCTGATATTGATTTATTCTGTTAGATAATATTGTTGATTGTTGTAGTTCTTGACTTTGATAGAAGTTAAATTCTCCAATTAAACTGCAATATTGATTTCATTCAAATGGAATTGCTAATATCAACAGAAATTAGTATACACAAGTTGGTGTTATTTCAGTTTGAACATTTTTCGGGTTTCCTTTGTTTCTGTACGTTTTCTTTTCCTTATACACGTATATTTTAATAACAAGTCTTTCAAATTTTGAATACCGTATAAATAAATTTGTATTTTTAAAAGATTTTCATAATTTAAATTTTAAAAATTTCGTTTAATTAATTTAATTAGATTAGTCACTATATTTGATATACACATATAATATATAACAGCTCCGGAGGATTGACAAAATTGAATTATGTATGTTATTTTATTTCTATGATACGTTGATGCTTGTAGAAAATTCGATGAGCAGGATCGCCAATTAATATAGATATTTTTATCTATATATTATAATATTATAAACACATTATATGATTTTAAAAACAATATTTATTTTAAAACTTATAGATCATTTTAAAATGAAAAATATTATATTTCAGAAAATGAAAATATTTGACATTAAAAATTCGGTAACATAAAAATTGAAAAAGTGAAAATTGTAAGTTAAAAATATTAAAGTAGATTCCTACAAAGTTCGATATATCTTGTCTTGAGTTCGAGAGATGTTTTGTTTCGATTATTGCCATGGTCAAAGGGGGTTGATTGCGTTTAAATGAATTAATGAGTCAGGCCTGGTAGTGCCGTAAATTTTCCTTGGCATGTTTGGCATAGGTCAAGGACCAAAATAGATGGACTCCCTTCGGCTTCTCTCTCGATTTCGACAAGAAAATGTTCCTATAACAGCCTTCGAGTAGAACTCCTCTTCTTCTCTCGAGTAAGGATCTTGTGGATTGGCGATCTTTCGAGCGTAGTCGAAGAACTTTGAAGTCCTTAAGACAGCAAAAGCACAGAGAAGATGAAAGTTTTATTGCTGTATGTGTCTGAACTGCCTCCAGTTACCATATGTGCCATCACACGAGTAATAAAGTATTTTTTAATTGTTTTAAGTCTTTTGTCTCGATTTAATTCCTATAATTACTGTCATAAATCTTTTAATTACAAACATACATATACATATGTGCTCGTGTGCATACAAATCTAAGAAAATTGTGCGATTTTTTTTCCTTCTCTCCATTGTTTACGGCCAATTATTCCACGAGACTGGGATAGTGATTAAATAAATAAAATGAAATTCGGTCTCATCGCTCGTTAATGTGAATTCATTTTGCGATTTCGTGAGACTTTCAAATTGACAATAAAAGTATGTAGAGTATGTAATTAAATACATACCATACATACACGTATATCTGTATTTATATGAATATGTGATCTTTAAGTTTCTGCGTAGACTCAATACTTTGTGGCAAATTCTCATTGCAAGCAACCACCCAGTAATTATGCCGCCGTCAATTGATGGTCGCGCGTCTATGGCGATCGCACTACATATTCTACATATGAGTGCATATACGAGTATATTAATTACTTACATTCATACATAGATATTTACAAACAGACAGACATGCTATGATTTTTACTTCGAGTCTTGCTCATTATGATTTTATTTTCTTATTTATTTGCATTGTTTTCGTTTTTTTCTTTTTTTCTACTCCTTTTTTACTCCTTTTTAAAAACAAAAACTTCAAAAGACAATAAAGGTGGCTGAGGTATGCGAATGGACGGACAATAAATATACGTTTTATATTTTTTTCGCAAGTTCAAGGCAATTTAAAGCGCATTTGTTTGGGCGGCAGCGCCTGTCGTGCTGACGGCTCATATGAGGAGAGTAATATGTTTGTATATACATATATGTATGTACGAGTATGTAAGGCGATCACTGCAATGTCGTGACTTGATATGATGAGCTTTGCATTGTAAAGACGACACACGAAAATATACATATATATGTATATGTATACTGACTTACCTACTTATGTACATACATATTTATTTATACATACTTACGTGAGTCCACGCTGATCCTCCTCCTTTTAGTTAATTCTGCTGCTGAAATGTGGGCTTTTCTGTTTGTCAGCTTAATTTTTACCACATTTTTTGCTTTTTTTTTGTAACTGCTTTAGCTCACTTCTTCACTTACAATTTTTACTATTTGCTACATACGAGTACATACATAAATTTTTTCTCCGCAAACCCACTCTTTTTGTTCTATTTTAAGCAAACCAGTTTCCTTTCGTTTTTCACTCTCTGACTCATCAACTAGTCATTTCTACAGCCGTTTAATGCGTTGATGATCGTCGATCGATGAATTGTTTTTTTATGTAAACTGTCGTTTTAATGTAAATAAAAGCTATTCCGGAAATCGTTAAAAAGCGATATGCGTATTGTCAATATGAAAATTGCTTACTTCCAGCGAATAATTAAGGTATCAATCAGATTACGTGCATACATACATACAGACATGTGTTTGGATGTAACTTAGTAAAAAATATTGTTTATTTAAGGGTAAGGGAACACAAGAATTAAATGAAAAACAAATGTACAATAGTAAAATAAGGAAAATAAACTGAAATATAATTTAAAAAAAAAAAACAATAAAGTAAAATAAAAAACAATAAACTAAAGTAAAATAACATAAAATAAAATAAACTAAAATAAAATATAATAAGAAAAAAAAACAATAAAATAAATAAAATTAAAAAAAAAATTAAAAAAAAAAATAAAGAAATAAAATGAAATAAAACAACAAAAATAAATAACATAAAATGTAGCAAAATAAAATAAAATAAAACTAATTTAAATAAAAAAAATAAAATAAAATAAAATAAATTAAAACAAAATAAAATAAAATAAAATAAAACTAATTTAAATAAAAGAAAATAAAACTAATTTAAATAAAATAAAATAAATAAAGTAAAATGAAATAAAATTGAATTAAATTGAATTAAATTAAACTAATAAAATAAAATAAAATAAAATTAAATAAAAAAAAAATTAAACAAAAATAAAATCAAATAAAATAAAATTAAATAAAATTTAAAAAAATCAAATCAAATAAAATGAATAAAAATAAAATAAAATTAAAAATAAATCAAATAAAATAAAGTTAAATTAAATTAAATTAAATTAACCGAAATAAAATAAAATAAAAAAAAATAAAGTAAAATAAAATAAAATAAAATAAAATAAAATAAAATAAAATAAAATAAAATAAAATAAAATAAAATAAAATAAAATAAAATAAAATAAAATAAAATAAAATAAAATAAAATAAAATAAAATAAAATAAAATAAAATAAAATAAAATAAAATAAAATAAAATAAAATAAAATAAAATAAAATAAAATAAAATAAAGTAAAATAAAATAAAATAAAATAAAATAAAATAAAATAAAATAAAATAAAATAAAATAAAATAAAATAAAATAAAATAAAATAAAATAAAATAAAATAAAATAAAATAAAATAAAATAAAATAAAATAGAATAAAATAAAATAAAATAAAATAAAATAAAATGAAGTAAAATAGAATAAAATAAAATAGAATAAAATAAAATAAAATAAAATAAAATAAAATAATTTTAAATAAAATAAAACAAATAAAATAACATGGACTAACATCTATTATTAACCTGACCGCCCATCGGCCGCGGTTTTCTGATTCAGAACTTCCTTTCGTATGTCCTCTCTTGTGGTATTGACGACGCTGCCTTGGGCACTCATTTTTTTGAGTGCCCGTTCCTATTCCTTTCGGATGCCACGAGGTCGATGGGAATAATTCCGCTTATACGCCTGATACAGTACGGTATGCTGATGCTAAAGTCAAAGCTGCTGTGCGATACAATTTGGACAGTATCTTTCGTCGGTTGGCCTTCTTTAGTCGGTTTGGCCCATAGCTCTGCTCCATATAATAAAAATCTGACAATTGTCGACATTAAGAGCTTCCTCTTTTCTTGGGTTCGTACCCGATATTGGTCATCAGTCTACTGAGCTGGGAAGTGTTTCTAGCGGCTTTTGCCGCGGCGTGGCGTATTGGATTTGCGTCCAGAACCTTAGTCTGGGATCCTTTACGCCTTAGTAGTTAACACTCTTTCTCAAGATATTGGAGGATGTTTGCATGTCAACTTCTAAGGGGGCGTGCTTGATCTTTTGAAGTAGCATCTTTATCTTTTCTGTAGTGAGCTTAAACCGCGCGATTCAGGCTACATATGCGTTCTTAGCATTACCTGGTCACCCGACTAAATGAGTGTCATCAGGCGTTTGCAGATTTAGTTAGCCGTCGTAGCTGATGTTCTGTCCCTTAAGTAGCTCTTGACAATTAAGCTTAGCTACGTAGGTATGTTCAATTTTTTGTTCAAAGCTTCGATCATATCCTTCCATTGAGCGCTGTTGAAGGCATTTCGAACATCTAGTTCGACGCTCTTGATCATGTTTTTAATGAAATAAAATAATATAAAATAAAATAACGTAAAAAATTTAATATAATAAAATAAAATAAAACAGAGAAAAATATACAATTAAAAAACATTAATAAAATACAATAAATTATTAAAAAAAAATAAAATAAAATAAAAAAACAATAAAAGCTCTATAAACTAGAATAAAATTAAAGATGAATCAATATAAAATAGAATAAAACGAAATAAACTAAAATAACATAATTCAAATTTAAATTATATTATACTAAATTTAAATCAGTTTAATTAAATAAGAAAATATAAAATATTGTAACCTAAGTAAAATATATTTCAATATTAAATAAGATAAAGTAAAATAAAATATAATATATTAAATAAACTTAGGAACAGAACCCTTTCACCTTGAATATCGGAGTGTGGGGCTTATTTTTTCATAAAAATCAAGGAAACTATAGTTCGTTTTTGCAGAGCTCTTCAAAGTGCTTAAAACCTTTAATCGTACTTTTAAATCATGTTCAAATTATTCTCCTTTTACTCCGCTCAGTGAAGCGCTATTCGCCAGGAATTGCATTCATATGCCTGAGAAGGTGAAATATTTTAGTCATTCTTGTTCCGAAAAGAAACAAAATTAAATAATGCCAAATTGTCAGCGGTAATTTCATTTTATTTTATTTCACTTCTTTCTCTTTCTATGTATGTGTATGGGTTTTTGCTGCCGGTCAATGCGCTGCAATGCGGTGGAGAGACCACTCGCGTGCCATGACAAATGTATGCAACAACCGAAGCCGAGCTTCCACTTGCCATTAACCAAGCTCAGTGAAAAAATCCAACAGTTCCCTCCATCGCCACCTTTCACCTTTCGTGCCTTTACTTTTAGTGTATGCCCTTTGCATAGATGTACATATATAAATATATAGATATATTTGTAGGGATGTGTGTATATTCAGAGTCCGGCAATTCTTTTGAACCTTCTTCGCTTTTGCTTTAATGTGTTGCAATTTCTGTAGAATGACTTTTTTTGGAAGAAAAGCTTGTACCTTTATGTTTCACTATGTACGAGTTAGTATGTTTATAAGTATATTTCTGTGTATTGTAGCGGCCAGGGAAACACTTAATATTATGCAAGTATAGCTTTACGGGTTCTTGCCCCCGATTGGAAGCCCAGCTGCGCTTTTTAAAGTGCAAACCGTTGTTGTTTCTTTTATGTATGTATGTATGATTGTTCATACTTATGGATGTGCAAATGGTTCATTGAACCTTTGATTCTTTGCGGTGCTTGCTTTACTGTTCACTTCACTTCTATTACTTAATGCTTTATTGTCTTTTTAGTGGTGTCAGATAGGATTTTGTTTCACGGGTATTCTTTAATTTTAAGGTGCATTAGCGATTTTTATTGACCGACCAAGCAAAGAGTGTACAATATATATAGTATGTACGAGTATATATGCAAGCTTTTGGAAATATTGCAATCTGGGCATAACGTATATTTGCATATCTTACTTTCATATGTTAAATTATGATATTTAACATTTTTAATTTTTTTTTTAATTTTATATTTGTAATAATATTTAATTTAATTTATTTTTTTTTTCTTAATTTTTCATTTTGCTAAATTAAATTTTCAAAAATTAGTTTACCCTTTCTAATTTTGTATTGTTTTATCTTATCTAATATTTTATTCCCTAATCAAAATATTTAACTTTTTTTAATTTATTTTAATTTCGTTTATTTTATTAAATTTGCTTTATTTTATATTATTTCAATTTATTTTTTAATTAATTTTCCTTAATTTAAAGCAAAATTATATATATATTTTTAAATTTAATTTTATTTAATTTCATTTTTCAAATTTCTTTTATTCAATTTTTTTATTTTATATTACTTTAACTTATCTGATATTTTATTTTTAATTAATATATTTAATTTAGTTTGATCTAATATTTTATTTCAATTTGGTTAAGTTCATTTTATTTTGAAGTATTTTTTTTTATTTTACTTTAATGCTTACTTTATTCTTCTTAATTTGATACATTTATTTTTTTATTTTTTCATTTCATTTTAATTTTATGTATTTAATCTAGAGTTTAAAATATTTTATTTATTACTTTATATATATATATATATATATATATATACGTGTATTATATATACATATATGTATATAATTGGCACTTTGTAACCGCTGAAGCGATTTTCGGCCGAACTTTATTTTACTTATTTAAATTAAATTTAATTTAATTTTCATTATATTATTTCATCTCATTTATATCAATTTACATCTTTTTAAACTCCATTTCGATTGGTTTTCCGATTTGATATATTTTTTATTTTACTCGATTTGATGTTACGTTACATAATTTAGTTTTATTTATTTTATTATATTTAATTTATTTTTTTATTTCATGTTTGAATTTGTTATATGTTATTTGTACTCTAAAGTTAATTAAAATAAATTTATAAATTACTTCCTCTCAAAAACAGTCAAATGTGCATAACCTCAAATATAAGTTAAAAACACGCACTGTTCTTTTAAGGTAAACCAACAATCGAACAAAAAAATTCTTCCCCCATTAAATCAACAAATCGTATTTTACTGCCAGAGATAACGTACAGAGCGCCTTAGAACGAGCCGAGGGCTTATCAATAAATGCCGCTTAAAGAACCTACCTCAACTGACGGGCTCATTTATGCTGCTAGACGGCTTACCTTACCAAGCGAGCACAATGATTGTAGCAACGCGCTTATCGCAGCTAGAAAATCCTACATACTTACTTACGTGTATATACATATGTATATATATTTTTTCATTTAATGGCAGTATTTTTTTGTTGCAATTTTTTTGTTTACTTAATTTTATTTCCCCTATATAATACAATATATATATATAATTGGCGCTTTGTAACCGCTGAAGCGATTTTCGGCCGAGCTCCTCCTCCGTTTTGAGGTTTTTGCATCTTGATATTTTTCCAACAAATGAAGGGACCTACAATTTATACTAAGGCGATACCGAATTGCTGATGGTTTTTTATGAGGAGCTTTATTTCATGTCAGAAATACACTTGGAGGGGTTGACATTCCCTGCCTAGCGGCGACCGCAATTAGAAAACTTAACTTAATTTTCTATAACTTTTTGGATGTAGTACGACACCAGGATTTGAACCCAAGCCTTCCGAATTGCAGTACACAATGCTAACCACTAGGCTACCGCGGCCGCCGGGTTGATTTCAGGTTCTAGAAGAACCTTCACTTAAGGTTCTCTTTCAGTTGGGTTTCACCTAAAAAAACATTTTTATTTACCTACAAAATTATCTGCTTCCTTTCCTAATTTTTATTTCTTTGCACTCATTTACTTGCCGTTGCTATCCTAGTTTGGTTTTTCTGTTTTCGACCATTAATTTGCTTTTTACTGACTACTCAACAGTAGTTCGAAATAGAATTTGCTGCAAAAAAAAAACAAAAAATTAAGCAAATATTGTACGTAAATTTTTTCGCTGGTATTGGAGAACGTAAATCTTTGTACAAATATTTGCTCATATATATACATATGTATATTTGTAGGACATGTATATATTTATTTGTAGGACTTCAAGCAGTCCATACTCAACTCTCCTGTTAGAGATAATAAATTCTTGCTCATTCTTTACTTAAGTTCCAATGAGTGCCGGATTTCATGTGTGTGTGGATAATATGTTTGTGCGTCTACCTATAGGAGTCGTACAAATCCTTTTGGTATTAGAACAAAGTACACAGAAGTTCGAACCACGAACACGCAATCTCTTGTCATGGTTGCCAGCATTTTACATTTTTGTATTTTTCTCAAAAATAACTGAGGTTGATATCGGCTAAAAAACATTTCCTCTCAAAATTTTGACATAGCAAGAAAGAAAATTGATTTAATTTTCAAATTTCAGTAGTTCTTTTCTGCAGGATCTAAGCAAAATCGTGAATAAAAGTGTAGCATTATTTATAAAACGTCTCACCTTCTTAAAATATCTTCACCCTAAATACCTCTACTCGATATTCTTGCATAGCATAGCTACGTGGCAACCATGTTGCGTGCAACTAGTAGACTCTTAGTCGCTTGAATGCAATTTCCACGTCAGATGCATATTCATTCTTGTGCAAATACAAACAAGTGTAAGTGTAAATTTGTGTTTTACATACATACATACATAGAAATACATACTTATGTAAATATGTATTTTGTATTCAGTTATATGTTGTACGTATGGCCTCTCCTATCGCCACAAGCTGGACTCCAGTAAATCTATTGAATGCACTGCACTCATGAGCTCAGTTCAATAAATCAATTAAAATTTATGATTGCGATAACACGCAAATGACTTGAATGCGATTTTAGTAGTAGTTTCAATTGCTTTCGCAAAAATATAAATAGAAAAAGAATCAATAACAACAACAAATGTGTAAAATACGAGGTAAAACGCTAGTGGCAGCAGCAACTACATTAACAAGTTGCAATAATAACAACAACAATTATTACAACATTGTTTAAGAGACAGTAAATAAATAGTTGTAAGTGAATTAATTCCAAGCGTTGCGCATAGAAGTTGTGTGTAAATAGATGTGTGTGTATGTGTGTGTGTGTGTATGTACATGAGTAAACAGGAAAATGGGTAGTTCTTTCTCTTGTTGTATTTTAATTAATTATTATTTTATATTTTTATTATTTTCTTTTATTTACATATTTAATTTTTTTATATTATTTTATTTTATTTCATTAAACTTTTTCATTTTATTTAATTTTGTTTTCCAACATATTTTCTTCAATTAATTTAATTTAATTTAATTTTTTTAATTACATTTTTAATCAATTTATTTAGTTAAACTTTACTTTCCTTTGTATTTATTTTATGTTCTGTCATTTTATATCATTCTAACTTTAATTTTATTTTAATTTTTTTTGATAAATAATTTACATTTTAATGATTTTGATTTAACATTTTCTTCATTATTTTTTAAATTTTTATTTAATTTTATTTGAAATAACTTAAATTTTAATTTTAATTTAATTTAATTGTATGAAATTCATTATTTTTTCCATTTGATTAATTTTATTTTATTTCTAATTAGTACTTTAATTTCTAATGTTCAATTTAAATTTATATAATATATTAAATTTTATTTTACAAAATATGGTATTTAACTCTATTTTGTATTAGCTTATGTATTTTTTAATTTACTTCTTTTTTGTTTATATTACTTTTCTTATTCTCCTTTCGTTTAATTTATATTGTTTTAGATTGTTTGAACTCGTTTTATTTATTTTATTTTATTTTAATTTAACTTATTTGTTTTATTTAGTTTTTTTACGATTTATATATGTAAATATAATTTTGAATTAATTAAAGTTTTATAAGTATCATATTTTATTAAATATAAAATACATTGCATTTTATTTTATATGCGACAGAAAATTGTTACAGCGGCTACAAACGGCCGATTATATTATATTATTACTTTATATTTTTTGTTTAAACTTATTTGTTTTACATTTAATTTACTTTGTTTTGATTTAAATTAAGTATATAAATTTTAAAATTTTTAATTAAATTAAAACGTGTTTAGCGCTGTTTGATTTTAATTTATATTATTTAGATTTATTTTAATTTAATATATGTTTATTTATTTTAAACTAATTAAATTAAATATAATTCATTTGTTCTAATTTAGTTCAATTTATATTTAATTTAGTTTCATTTTTCGTTAAATTCTATTTAATTTTATTTAATTTTTTCTGTTTTATAATTTTTTATGTAATTCGTTTTTTATTTTTATTTTTTTTTATTAATTTTTATTATTATAAATTTTTTATTATTATCGGATCACCCATTTTTTTATTGCTGCTCGCGTGCACAAATGGCTTCATTAATTAATCTCTCAATTGTTGGTGCAAAAATGCACCAAAAATTATTTTGTATTGAAAGCATAAAAAAGGTGTTGTTAAAAACTTTGCAATTTATTTTGATACAATTCAATTATCTATTTAGTTAAGTAATTGGAATTCTTTGTAATTACGGTGATAAACAGCAGTGGGTTAAATGGAAGCAATTCTTTAATTACATATACTCGTACATACATATATTTCGCGTTCGATTGTACATTTTTCATGAATTCGTGAGTAATTATTTTGAAATTCAGTTACTTAATGTGGGCGGTTAATAACTGAATAATTTTGGTTTTCATTTTGAACAACTTTAAAGCAGGCAATGACGGGCTTTCACCAACTTATCGACGCTTGAAGGAGTTATTTATTTGGTTTTTTATTTTCTTTTAGTTTCTTTTGATTTTTTTGGTAAACTCTTATCTGATTTTGCAATTAAAATTGTGTCTGACTTTAGCGGAATATAAATTTCATTAATGAAATTCATTAATTTTCAGTTTAGATTTATTGGTTTTTTTCTCAAATTTTTTCAGGGGTGAGGTAATCAAAGAAAAATCGCATGGGTTTACTTCACTTTTGTACCAAGTGTTACGTAATAATAACTTAGACTTGGAATAAAATTTCCTTGAGGAAATGCCTGTTCTGATAGCTTTTAATAGGACTAAAATTCATTTTACTTCACTATACTTTTTTTTTTAATTATATAACATTTTATGAGGTTACTCAAAATTACATGATTTGATTTATTCATACAAAAGTTGTTATTAGGACACTATTTCTACAGTAGATTGAATGCATTAATTTACTTGCAGTAAATTGGCTTTTTTATTGCATAATATATAATATTCAATAGCTTAACTTTCATAATATGACATCATTTATGACGTGACATCTCGTCACATAATGATATTTTGTTTTATGTGGTGGTTTTTTTAAAGTGATTTTGACTTAATTATGAAGAGCTTAATTCACTTTGAAATTTTATCAGTTGTCGTGATTCGTTGATTTTAGTTCCTTTATTTGGTGATATTCGTGCAATGCTTTTTTTTTTGTGGGATGACTTCACATCACATGATGTGATTTGTTTAAATACTTTATATATTTTACTATTATATATGTATATTAGTTTTGGACCATATTGTTTGAAGTTTGTGAACGGGGGTTTCATGTCAATTTTGATATTTATTTACTTAATTTATATCACATGACATTTTAGCATATAACATCTCGTCACATGATCTAAGGTGCTGAAGGGATTTTTTTTTGCTTTAATATATAAAAATGTTTACATTTTTTTTGTAGAAAATTAATTCAAATAAATAAAAAATTTTGTTAAATTTTCTAATTGCGGTCGCCCCTCGGTTGGGAATGAATTTTCAATTTTAGTTTAATTCACATTTACTTACTTTACTTTCATCACATGACATGTTATCATATGACATGTTATCACATAATGTAGTTTGTGCTTTGAAATTAATTTATCAGGTCACAATTTTTATTTTTAGTTTTGTTCAACGAATCACCATCCCTTCTTAATTTTACTTACTTTCATCACATGACGATTTCAGATGACTTCGTAACACATGAAGCAACTTTATTTTGAAGGGCTTTTAATTTTGACATTTTTCCTTTTTTATTACAAGTTTTTAGTGAGCTAAAGGCCTATTTGTTTGAATGAATTAAATATTTTTGTTATACAGCAAGGAAAAATGGCAGGCATCTCCTCATCGGACTTCTTCTGGCAGGGATCGAACCAACGGATCCTGACTAAATTGACGAGTGCTCTACCATTGCGCCAACGTCAGCCATATAATCTGTTGTTGCATTATTCGATTCATTATTAACCAACAACTATTATTTAAGTATGCTAATTTGCCGCTGTTTTCTTAATAGCTTAGTAATCCTGTACACTATCAGGTTTTTTGTAAGCATTATTGAATCCTCTTATTAAAAAAAATCCCAACACGTGATGAGGCTTTTCACCACATTATGTATTTTTTCCTTTCTTATATAGAAGCATGTGAACGTCATTGTAAGTTATTTTTAAATTTAAAGGTTGTTACGATTCCCAGCATGTGATGATGTGATCATCACACGATATGTTTTTTTAAATGTAGGTATTTATTATAGTATTTTCATTTTATTTCAAAATTGACGTAAAAAACAACTAAAGCAATGAAAAAAATCTCCTTAAGAGCATATTAAGCATTCGTCCAAAATAGATTAAGCTCGCCGCTCAAGCGTATATCACCAACAAAGATCGCGACTAATTTTGTCGCTGTTGTAATCGGCCTTAGGAGGGAGGTAAGCGCAGCAGCAGCGTGCACCAATGCTTCTTGTCTTTTACAACCATTCCACATACATATATGTATGTATGTATGTTTGTTGTGTTTGCGAACAATTGTGGCAGAAAGTCTATTGACCGGCTGAGCTACTGGTCCCATTGCGCCCACTGCATAGCCACTTAGCACACACTCACCATTCTCGCTGTCCATACTCAGCCAGCAGACGACCAATGACCAACAACAGACGGAAAACGACAAAAGCGGCTGAAAAATTAACAAACAAACTCAAGCGACGACAACAATGACGACAACATTGCAGCTATTTCTGGTATTGACTCAATCGACGCGTCGCCCGACAAACACACAGTTCAACTTGACATTGGCGAGCCGCTAGTGCTGAGTGAGGGCGCTGTGTGTGCTGGAGGTTCCCCATTGCGGCCAGCCACTCACTACCCGTCTAAGCCATATATGGCAGATGTTGTAGCGACATTGTTTTATTGCTTGTGCTATGCTTTATCATTGCTCTTATTGTTGTTGTCGTTTGCTCTTGTTGCTGCTCTGATCGTTGCGCAGTGCCGAGCTTGCTGTGGTTGCTTATCGGGCGTTTAGTGCGAGCGAGTTAAAATGTGTGATTTGTTGCGGCCAATTCGTGGAATTTACTCGCGGTCTACCCGCCTTTACCATATGCGGAGTACGAGGCGAGATGTTTTAGCCATTTTCTGTCTGCTTGGTTTCGCTTTTAACGCAGCGACTGTGCTGTTCCTGAGTTGTCGTTTTTTGTGATTTTTAACAATTTCAAGTTCATTGCTTTTGCTTTTATTTAACTATTTTCTTTGTTGACTTTTTGGTTTTTGTTTATTAATATACATACATATATGTATGTGTGCTGCTGTCTTGGCTATTCCTATTCGCTGGGCGGGTTAAGTAGCCAAAGCGAATCTGGTTTGCCAGGCTTACTTACCAGAGGACGCTCATCCGAGCCAATTTTTTACGCTTCGTTTTGCTAAAAGTAAATAAACAAAATATTTTTAGATGCGAAATCCGATGCAATTTGTCGTTTTATGGATTTTTATGTTTTCTGGTCTAAGTGGAAAATTTTCTGTTCCCATAGATGGCTGGCTTGTTTGTTTAATAAAGGTTCGTATAGGTCTGAAGACTGATTTTGTTTGATTTAATGGTTTGTTTTATTCATCTTCTTAAGGTAATATTGTTTGGGATCTTTGTGGGATATAGGGTAGGGGCGGAAGGCTCGAGTCTAGACCTGGGTACACGAGAATTCTAGACGGACTCGGCGTTAGTACAGTTTTCTAATCTATTGCTTCTTTCTCTCCAGCGTTGTTGAATCCATAAGAGAAGCTCGCTGAACTTCTTCATGGATGGATCGAGGTTAGTTAGAATGGTTGGTCGGGAATTACAACTGATTACCGGTTCAGACTTCCAGACCAATAAATCTTTATTCGTACGCAGAATTTACTGCTATCAAGAAAGCGGTTTATTAACTAAATCTGATTTTAATTGTGGACAAAAGGATTTACATCACGGCCATGACAGTCTAGGATGTCTAAAGAGTGTTTGATCTTCCCCTCTCTGGATTTGGGTTATTTTTCTATAGAGTTGATATGGGTGCCAGATCACAAGGGAATCGATGATAATTTTAAAGATGTAAGCTTTGCCAACAGGCGCTTTTTTCATTCGATATTCCAGGGTTAGGAAGGTTGAGAATATAATTTCACTGCGCAACTGTGGTCTTCTTGTTAACAGTTAATCTGGAAATCCTATCAGAATTTCATTTTTGAAATGAGAAATAGGAGAGGGAAGCAATATTGGCTCTTTCTCTATGACTGCCTATCTTTTGAGGGACTACGGATCAAACAGCTTGGTTTGCCGTTTTCGCGAATACTACTAAGCGTTTTGCCGAGTTTCTGGTACCAACTTGTCTGTTCGGGAGCAGGTAAGTGTGGGATTGCAACGAATACTAAGTAGAATGTTGAATGTTGTTAGTCTGTAATAGTTTAGTTTATGGTTGCCCCACAATAATTATTGATACGACCTACGTTTGAAATGCTTCAGAACCTCAAATAAGTTTAAGGGCACAATTCAGCCTCTTCTTTAATGCCTACAAACTCTGCTTGGATGACGGTGTTGTAATCATTGAGTTTGAGGCTAGCATCGTGATTGTGGTGAGGCAGCCGTGATAGAATGCCTCCCTTCAAAACCTTGTTCTGCTCGGCCAGCATCTTCAAAGTGTGACAAAGATAATTTGTATTCCCCATTTCCGAAATACTTACTACTATTGAGCTAATGGAGGCAGTTTTAGCTTCGTCATTAGTTCGGAGTCATCTCTAGTAGCTTTGCATCCGTTTTGAGCCTTGCCCGACTGGGCTGGTTCCGGCAACTTTCTGAGGGAACGATTCTCACCATCGTCATCATCCTAATTTCATGATGCCTACTGAAGGCCAATCGAGATGCCTCCTTAAACCCTCTTTCTTCCCCAACACAAGCTCAATGATTGGAGAAAAATGCCAGCGTAATCTTTATCGGTTCATCCACGAGTAAAAGCAAACTTGAAAAAATTTTAAGTTCCAAAAATAAATGAAGATTCAATATAGTAAAAAACACATTTAATTAACAAACAAACTACCAATTATTTTTGATATTCGGCTAAATGTTTCTTAACGATCATTTAATTTCGTAATCCACAAGCATTTATGGCGACTTTGAATTATGACACCGCTACTCCACCGTTATTGAGTAAATAAATATTGTGATCATGCTGACAGAAATAACGCAGAAGCACACATAAACAAATATTTATTGTACATAAGCGATTTTTTATACTCGTCATACCTCTCCTGACGAAATCAGCTCTAGCGTGGGTAGAGAGTTTTCGGTAAAAATTTTCAAATTTCGAATGTAAAACAAATGAATATTGATTGAGTGAAGAAGAGGAGCAAATGGAAATTACGAATTTTTATATTATTGTTTTTTTTTTTGGGTTGGTCAGAGATATAGAAAAAAATAAAAAATTTAATTAGCCAGTAGTTGTAGTAACATTTGTAAAACTGAATGTATTTTTAGTAAGCAAAAGAGCAAAAGTTATTGAATATTAAATAACTCGTTAGGCGATCAATGAAATTCATTAAGTCACTGTTGATGTGAATTTTTTGGTTATTTTCCCTCGAGCTGTACATAAATAGCGCCCACTCATTTATTTTTATGGGAAACACTTTTTTTTAGTTTTAAAAGAAAAAAAACAAAAAACATTAAAAACTAGTCATACATATTTTGAAAAATTCGAAAAAAAAAAAATAATATTAGTGAAATTAAGAGTTGGTTGGGTTAATAAGAAATATTTTGCATCAATTTTACAATCTCCAAAAATTAATCACTAAAATCTGCCAACTTTTTGAAAGAGCAAATTAGGTAAACATTTCTCAACGAAAACGTAATTTTTTTAGAAAGAAGAAACTTTAGATTTGAAGAGTTGATGTTCTTGTATATAGTTTTGTAGATAGTTTGAATGTCACTTTAGATCTTGATCAAGTATTTGTCCAAATGTTTCCCAATTTATTAACAGAAATCCCCCCTGCAACTCTTCAATGCACTTCATAGCACGACTTAACATCTTTAGTTTTCTATTTAGAAATTTAATCCTCTGAACAAAATATTTATATTTTATAAGAACGATTTAGAGCATAACGCCGAAATCAAATTCCACAAAACTAATAACAAAACTGGTTTTTGGCATAAAAAGTGTGTCGAATATGGACGCAATTTCAATGAGCTTAAAATCGAATTCATAACATACTAACAAAATGAATAACTATTGTATTAAGCGCGTAAAGCTTCAAAATAGCGATAAACTAGCAAATTAACAAAAACAAAAAAAAAAGAATTAAAAAATAAAAGTGAAGCAAAAAAAAGTGTATAAATAAAAAAATAAAAAAGAAGGAAAATTTCAAATAAATCAATATTTTAAGTACGAACTATTAAGAAAAGTCAACTAAATTAAATAAATAAAAACCAAAAACTCTAAAAAAATTAAAACATTGAAAATAAATAATAAATTTAGACATATATATATATAAATGTATAAATAAATAAATGTGAAACTAAAGAAGAAAATTAAATCAAAAATTGTAAAATAAAAAATTCAAGAAAAATAGAAAAAAATATCAGAAAATTAAAGTGAAATAAAAACAAAAAAATACGGGCTTTCGAGTCTTGGTATGTTTGTTTAAATTAAAAAATTTAAAGATTCAAGAATAAAAATGAGAAAAGTAATCAAATATATACAAATAAAAAAGATATTAAATAAAAATATTTTATATTAAATATTAAAGGAAAAAACAAAAAAAAAAATTGGGGAAAGAAATTATAAATTTTAATATTACAAATGCAAGATTGAATGTAAGAAAAAACATATATTAAAAACAAAAAATAAACGCATATAAATATAAAAATAAAATAAAAAACAAATCGAAAAAAAATTAAAAAGAAAAAAAAACTTATTATTAAAATATAAAAATTAAAGCAATACACAAAAATAAATCAAATATCTAAAAATAAATAAAACAAGAACGCTCAAGTCGAAAAATAATTATACTTACATAAAAATTTAATATTAGAAATTAAAGAATATAAGCATGAAATGTATAAATTTATATATATAAATAAAATAAAAAAAGAAATGAAATAAAATAACTATAAAAAGTTAAAAAAATTTTTGAATACGAAAAATTAAAAATAAATGAAAAATTTAAATATTAAAAATTAAAGAAAAAAGCTTGAAAACACATATTAAAATAAAATAAAAGTTAATAAAAATTTGAAACAAGTGAATAATTAAGATATAAAAAATTGAAAAAAGGCAAACAAAGCAAAGCGAAATACATAATAAAAATACCAACAAAAATATTCACTAGCTCATTCACTGCAGATAATTTTGCTAATTTTAAATTATTTCTCAACCCTCTTACGATCAAAAGAATTTACGCGCTCGAGTAAGCAACAAGTTAACTGCCCACGAAGCGTAACAAATAAAATAAAATAAAAAACACAAAATAAACAAACAAAAGATATAAATAAGCAAAATAGCCGTAGTAAAATCGGAAATTAAAAAAAACCAAAAAAATTAATCGAAAATAATAAAGTCAAACTAAAAATTTCCAACAATAAAATCGACATATCTAATTACGACTGTTTTCGTTAAAAAAAATAAAAATAATAAAAGAAAAAACAAAAAAACTATTCGACCGGCAGCTGACAGTGTACAAAATCCGCAAAACACTGAATGCTAAATTAGTTTGTTGTTTCTTTTGTTGTAATTCCTCTTTGTTATTTATTTTCCTTTTTTGTTATTTGTTTGCCAATTTTTGTTGTTGTTTATTTTTAATATAGTACGAGCACTTTACGCATGCCATTATCGCCGGAACAGGTTACAATGCATGCGCTCAACGAAAAGTAGAAAAACCAATAAAAAATAAATTAACTAAAACATTATGTCAGGGACGCGCATTTAAACATAAAAATGTAAATGTTTTTAAAACTTTTTTTGTAAATATTTAATGCCATTTCACACACCTTCTTTTAGAGATAACATTTTTCAACTCAATTCATTATTAAAAATATTTGGAAATTATGAGTTGAATGTGCTGTTGCATGGGACGTAGACTATTAAAAACGTCAATATGATTTTTTCCTTTTAGCATAAACTGATTTTTAATAATTTTATCGGCTTAATGATTTTTCATTTTTAATTTTTGTATTGCCGAGGATATTTTCTTGTATTTTCGTCTTAGCAATTTCACAGATTGAAGGTGTCAATTGACTTTTCTGGTATTTCTTGAGAGTATGGTATATTCAACCGCAAATTAGTCGTGCACGGCCAGTACTGTATATTAGATGTACGAACGTTACATTCTTACCGCGCGATCACAAAATTCTTAATGCATTCAGCTGTTCTCTTCCAGAAGAAGTTATGAGTTTACTGTTCATTTATCAGGTTATGATATGTCTGATCCAGATTTTCACAAGAAATCTTTGTTCAGCGATGAAGCTCACTTGAAATTAAGTTATTGGTGAGACGCCGATACATTCTTAAAAGTCAATGTTAGGTGTGCTCTATATGCAGAGAGAATTAATAGTCCATTTATCTTCGATATGAAGTCGACCATAATGTTAAAGTCAATGGGAACTGCTATAGATTAATGGCATTTTCGTGAGAATGCTGATATGGACGACCTTTTTTCAACAAGGCAGCGCTACATGCATATAGCTGGACTATTTTTGTAAGGTTATGAGAAGGCGCTTGTCTACGCAAATAGGTTCGTGGCGATTAACGCCTTGGAAGACAATATTCGGCACGTTATTGCTGACATAAGGATCCATTTGCTGCAAAACGTGTTGGAAAATCGGACCTCTCGGTTGGAATTTATTATATCCAGCCGCGGCGGTCACTCAAAATCATAACATAACATAACATAATGGCAAACCCTTCACTTATCTCAATAAATTTTCTTAATTCTAGGCCATAGCACTAAATGAGCATTTTATTTCCTCTTGAAAACCACATGTCTAGAAAACACCTTTCACCTGAAAGTTCTGTTCGAATATCATTTTGGTTGAAATAATCCAATCGATAGGTATTTCGTCAGAGCTTTCTTATATTTATATATGACCGAGCCCCAAGGCAAGCTCTCAAAGTTGATCGGAATCTCTTACAAATCCATCCTTTTGAAAGCTCCTATCGCCAGCTCATCAAATGTCGTCATCGTCCAGACTTCTACACCATATAGCACAACGAGAATTATGAGCAACTTGTAGAATTTGGTTCCGATCGTCGAGAGTGATTTCGAATTGAAT
This sequence comes from Ceratitis rosa, assembly GCA_037013455.1. NCBI lineage: Eukaryota > Metazoa > Arthropoda > Insecta > Diptera > Tephritidae > Ceratitis > Ceratitis rosa. The sequence continues at coordinate 4,980,432 of JAWMAG010000055.1, forward strand.
TTCTAGACTGACAACCTTAAACTTCGGTAAATGAAGGTGTCTTAATAATATAAAGTTTTGTGCATCTCCCGAAGAACCGTACATACAATTTCTTAAGCAATATAGATAACTACAATTAGGAACATATTCACCCTTTTTTATGGACCCTAAATGTTGCCCCACCCTTCACTTTGGTGCTACATGTAGCAAAGCCGAAGGTGTTATGGCATTTCTAAAACGGTAGTTAAAAGAATTCAAGAACTATTTGGGAATATGGCACTCGGAATATGGGACTCTCAATATAATCTTTCTCCATATACTAGTCGACCGAAACTTATAAACATACACATTCTGTCTCAAATCGAAGAGGACCGTAAACCTTTCTTTCGAAAACTCCTAACGCCGACTCATCAGACGTTGTCATCATCCATGCCTCCACACCATATAGCAGGACGGGAACGATTAGCGACTAGTAGAGTTTCGTTTTCATTCGTCGAGAGAGGACTTTTCTTTTCAATTGCCTACTCAGTCGGAAGTAACACCTGTTGGCAAGAGTGATTCTGCGTTGGATTTCCAGGCTGACATTGTTGTTGGTGTTAATACCAGTTCCAAGATAGACGAAGCCATCTACGGCCTCAAAGTTATGACTGTCAACAGTAACGTGGGAGCCGAGTCGCGAATGCGATGACTGTTTGTGTGATGACAGGAGATGTTTCGTCCTGTCGATATCATCGGCGTACGCCAGCAGCTGTACACTCTTATAGAAGATTGCACCTTCTCTATTCAGATCTGCGGCTCGTATTTTTTTCTCCAGCAATAAATTGAAGAAGTCACACGATAAGGGGTCACCATGTCTGAAACCTCGTTTGGTGTCGAACAGCTCGGAGAGATTCTTCCCGATCCTAACGGAGCTTTTAGTGTGTCGTGAAAAAATACCTGGTGTAATTTTTATGTCATTCTTCCAGCATTTTTTTCATATTTTTTGTACAAAATCTTAAGCGTTTTTAGTAAATCCTGTTTTAACTCCAACTGTCTTCGGTATTCGTAAACCCCGCAGCTCTCCTCATAGAATTCCGTTTGAAAAATATTGTTGTAGTCCGGTAGCTTGAAGGGCTGTCGGAAGACCAGATCAGAGAAACAGATTCTGGCATCCACACCTGAGGTAATTTTTCAGGCTTTGAAGCCTTCCTTTTTAGATGAAGTGCGGGGAAATGTAGTATATTCAGCATTCTCTTTCCTTACAGTGAATTTCCGTTCCTATATCCGTTGGCAGTGAGTCAAGTAACCTTACGTGTGCAGCCGTTGGATTAGTTCCTAACGCCCCCGCAGGAAAACTCGGATTTTATTTATATTTAATTATAGTAACAAATTGGGAATATAGAAAAGTGATGAAAATAAATTTATTCTTTTTGAATTGATTTATATTTGAAATAATTTATATGATATATCATTTGAAGTAATAATTCGGGTAAATGAAAAAATCGTATTAACAAAACAAACACGAATTTTAATTGAATGTGAACAATAAAAAGAAAATGAAAAATATAACAAGAAGTGATACTAAAATGTGACAAAAGTGTTAATCCGAATAAGAAAACGACGAAGCAAAAAATATCCAATCCGAAATCCATGCATAAGTAATAATACATATTTATTATACATACATATGTATGCACCTACAAGCAAATTAAAATCTTAATCATAATCTAAAAAACGTCACACAAATAAAAGAAGATAAAATTTAAAATAAAAATAGGAAAATCAAAAAAAAAAATCTCGTTAAAATCATAAGCCCGTATGTACATACATACACACACACATAAGTGTTCATCACCTTTCACCGGCAGCTAGTATTTGATTTTCTTATTTTTTGTTGTTGTTTTCACTCGTCTTTTATTCAACAGCAACGAAATCAGTTTGCAGCAACCATCAAAACCAACAAATGACCAATATTTGAGTGATCCAAAGTGTAAAAAAAACAAAAGCAACATATATATCTATATATACATACACATGTACATATTTAAGTATGTATGAATGTGTGCACAAATGTCTAGCTAACAAACTCAGCAGCTCACCAACCGCAACGAAACAGCCACCAACCAATTCACCCAGTTTAATACACGCCAACATACCAACAAAAATACTGATCAAGCTGTATTGGGTAACAACAAAACCAACAACAACAGCCACAAGTGGTGGTGGTCAAGCGTTAATCACTTGATGGTTTGGAAGGCAACAACAATAATACAACAAAAAATCGAATTTGCTTAGCGTATGGTATTTGCACGGATTAATTTGGCTAACACAACCCACAACGTTTTTAACGGTATTTCAATAAGACATACTCGTACAAGCAAAATTCGTAAAAAGTTTATATGTATGTATGTATGTGTTCTTTTTTGCCGCCAGTGTATGGGGGCCAACAGGCCAAAGTATCGACTACTTGTGGCACGTTCGGTTACCGTTAAACAAGTAAGTTGGCTGTGCTATGTACACGTATGTACTATGTGTGTTTGTGTGTGTTTCCCACAAATTAAATGTCAACACTAAACAATATTGAGAAATATAATAAAACAGTGTGTGTAATTCCAACTACAAAAACTTCAGTAGGAAAACACAACAACATAATAAAAGCAACAACAACCTTGCTAAACAAGAAGAACAAACATCAGAATGGTGAATGCTGTAATGGATGCAATAGCGGTAGGTTTATTAAATATTTTATTTATTGAATTTGTAATAAAATTTATATTAAAAATTTTACAAATTTATTGCCGACTTAGGTAACGGTTTTCTTGATAAACCTCAAAATGTCTGTAATAAAGATTGGAAAAACCTGAAGTTGTGAGTATTTAAACAATAAAATATAAAAGAGAAATAAAATTTTAAAATGTATTTCATGAATTTTTGAAATGCCAGGAAATAGCTAAACATCAACTAAATACAAAGAAGTATGATAAAGTAAAACGAAATAAAAGAAAAATTAATTAAAAAAATATAATATATTTAAAAATAATATAACGAAAATTTTAATAATATAACAAAGTAAATTAAACCAAAATAAAGTAAAATAAAATAAAATAAAAAAATATAACAAAATAAAATAGAACAACAACAAACTAAAATAAAACTAAATCAAATAAAGTACATACAATAATAAAAATATTATTGAATAAAATGAAATATAAACATTCAGCTATTTAAAATACATTATATTAATAAAAAAAATTAAGTGACATAGAATTAAATTAAATGAAATATTAGAATATACAATAATTAAATTAAATAAAGTAAATTAATGAATATAATAAAATTAAAATAAAATAAATTAAAATAACAAAATATAATAAAATTACAATAAAATAAAAAAATGAAATAAAGAAAAAAATAGGAAAATAAAAGAAAATAATATTAAATACAATTATTACAATTATATTTAAGAAATTTAAATTAAATTAAAATATTAAAAAAAAAATTACGACAAAATAATTGACTCCAATATTTGGGCAATTAATATAAATATTAGACCATTTCGGTTTTTTCCATGAGAGGACACTGCAAATCCGCCAAAATAAAAAATAGTTAGTAGCACGCTTCGATTTTCGGCCGAGCTCCTCCTCCAATTTTTCGTTTTGGGTCTTTATGTTTTTCCAACAAATGGAAATCGGCTGATAATCGCTTTAGCGGCTACAAAGCGCCAAATATATATATATATGTACATATATATAAATTGAAGATATGTATCTGTTTATTATTGCTAGTATGTTACTATTACACGTTTCGTAAAGACAGGGATGCTACCCGTACTTGTTGCATTTGGGGTGGCGGTGTTTTAATAACTGTTAAGCTTGTTTTACGTTCATCAGTTATCGAGCTTTATAACTCAGACTCTCTACTGGATTAACTTTGTTTTTGTTTATTCGGAACTTTAGGAAAATTATTTATCTGCGCGTCGTTTATTCCACCTGGTAGTGCTGAATCACTTCATATTTGTCATTTATGTAAATAATATTATCAGTTTGCTTGAGGCTAAAACGTATAGTAATTTTTGTATCTTATTTGATTTGAATCTCAATAAAATTGCCTGGTCTAACTTACTAAGTAATGGGGTTCTTACTCCAACTAATGTAAATAGCATAAATAAGATTAATTTTCTAGATACTCTTTTTAGTATTAATCTGGTACAAAAAAATCTTTTTTCGATATGAGTGGCAAAATACTAGATCTTGGATCTTGTTTTTGTTACCGAGGAAGTTAACTTTCATATCAGCAAATGTTACTTCCCAATATCACATTCATATATGCACCACGTACATTTGTCTATTTCACTTAAAATTCGCGAAGGGATACGAATTTCCTAATAATTATCTCAAGTCTTTTGATTTCAAAAATACTAATTTCGACCACGTAGATAATGTAATCCTCAATATAGATCATTAATAAGAATGTTTCTGAGTACTTTGAAACTTTTATTTTCAAATTATCCGAAATTTTGCTTAAGAAAATACATCCTCTTCCTGATCGTGTTCATAATAAACTACCGTGGTTCTTTAATTTAGACAAGCTAACAAATGACTTAAATTTCAAAACTAAATATGAATTAAATAAGACACAATTCTTCTTCTTGGATCATCCAAAACCAACTCTATCTTAATATTAAGAAATGCTTCCATGTTGCTTTTTCAAAGTCTCAAAATTGTTTCCCATCTTCATATAAACTTTCAATATGAACCTTCACTTTTGACTGTGGTTTTTCATTTGCTAACCATATAAGTAACATGGTTCCAAAATCTTATGCATAATCAATCAATTTATCATTTTTACGACGGTATGGCAAGGACTTCAGAGATCCTTATATTAGAAAAATTTTGTTCAACTCCTTAGTTCATTCATAGCTCATAGCTAGAATATGGCTCTATAATTTGGATTCCAGTGTACTCAACAATAGAGTGGAAGGCTGCAAAGAAATTTTGTACATCTTGCCCTTCAACCACCTTACATTTATCGGTGTAGGCTTATATTAAGAAGTCTCTTAGTCATAGACGCACTTTGCAGTCTATAATGTTTATTTTCAATCTTATCTATGGCTCTATTGACCGCCCAGAACTTCTTGACAGATTAGCTTCAATGTTCCGCCAAAAACTGTACGGTCTAGCTATCCTTTCAATGTTAAGACAGCTAAATCTAATTATTACAATATTACCCCAATTACTCGTGCTTTGACTAAGTTAAATGTAATCTATAAAACTCTAGTCAAGAAATGCTGCTCTTTGTAAATTAAATTCCTATTATTCTTAGGTTTTCTCTTTTTTTAGCATGTGAGTATTAGCTTCAAGTAAATTTGTATTTTATAGTCTGTAAGGTTATTGTAACCAGAGACTTAATTTAATAAAATGAAAATGAAAAAATTAAAATAAAAATAAAAAATAAAATAAAAAATAATAAAAATAGTAAAATAAAATTAAAGTTAATTAATAAATAAAAAATAAAATTAAACTAGGCAAATTAACAAAAAATAAATCTAAATTTAATTAAACTTGTTGAAATAAAATTAAAAAACTAAATAAAATAAAAAATAAAATTAAAATAAAGCAAAATAAATTAAGCAAAGTTAAATAAAAACATAAGAATATAATGAAATCAAAATAAAATAATATAAAGTAAAATAATGTGAAATAAAATAAAAAATAAATAAATTAAAGAAAACAAAGTGAAATGAAAATAGGATAAAATAGAATAAAATGAAATAAATTAAAAAAGGACAATTATTTGCTAAAGCGAAAGATATAACTAGATTATACAAAGTAAAAGCAAAGGCCGCGTTAGCCGAGTGGTTAGCATTGCTTACTGCCATTCGGAAAGCTCGGGTTCGGTAAATAAAAAATAAAGTTAAATTTTTTAATTGCGGTCGGAATTTATTTCTGACAGAAAATAAAAGCTCATCATAAAAATCCATATGCCATTCGGAGGCGGTTTGGAGTAAACTTTAGGTCCCTCCATTTGTTGGAAAAACAACAAGACGCACACCAAATATTGGAGGAGAAGCTCGGCCGAAAAGTGCCGCAACGGTTGCAAAGAACCAATTATATATATAAAAGCCAAGAAATTAAAGAAAACAAATATTTTTACTTTTACATTTTAATGCTTATCGAAAAATTATAACAGTAAATTGGAAAAAAACTCAGATTTTGGAAAATGCATATTTAATGGGTCATAAAATATCAAATAGCTAACTGAAATAGAGCAGGTGAGAAACCAAAAAGGTCATTAAAGTGGCCATAAAAAATATTGATGTCTTCCCGCTGAACGCTTTACACAAGATATGTATGCACATATATGCAAGAAAATAAAAAAATAAAAATATGAACAAATCGCTTACGTTTATACTATTACAGACATACCATACATATAGGTATATATTACATATCAGTAATTTGAAGGCGTGAAATTTATGCCATTTTAATGGCGAAACAGTAAAAAAGTGTCAAAGAGAAATTAGAAACTGACATAATTTTGAAGCTGAAGCAATGGAGGAAAAACTCGTATTCATGCAAGCGTAAGACTCAGGGAGTCACTTAAGCCTTATACCGGACATATCAATTGGTCACATTAAATAATGATTGTCAGTGATGTGGATTTATGAATGTATGAAATGGATAAGTGGGTACATGAAGGATGAATTCATTGACTTCATAATCAAGCAATCAGTGAGGTAATTTGCACAATAACAGTAAAGGCTTAGTCTTATTGCACATTTCTTTGTTTCAATTTAAATTTTGGACGTCGATTCTTTTCTTGATTGACGGAGGCGGCGGTTAATAAGTAACAACTGTTGAAGATGTTGAAATTTTGCTGAATGGGGTCATTTAAATATGTAAAATAGGCCAGACTTATCGACTGTCTGTCTGAGAGAGATTAAAAATGAATATTTGTTTTAAGATACTGAAGATATTTAGTTTTGTCTTGACCAAGTACACCTTAGCTAAACGACAAATATGACTTAGAAGCGAGATATGAGAAGATGAACCTTACTTCCTACTGGTTAGGGGCTTGAAGAAGAATTTGCCTTAGTTTGAATCAAAAAAGATTTTTCCGTACAGGGAGTAAGACAAACATTATTTCCTAACGAAATAACAACGAATGTTGCTAGACATTGTCGAGGTTCAAGAGATCTATCGGAAACTCTGCTGTTATTGACGGAAAACACAGAAGTATTTAGTATTATAGTCTCCTAGCACCACACGAGATGAAACCCGCCTCTATAAGACGCTGCGATAAGTTTAAAGGAGTAAATATTTTCAAACAATGGGAATGAAGTACCGAAATGATCCGAGTCGAAAGGTAACATTTTGACAGCCTTTAAATTGTCATATAACAAATAGTGCTACTTGCATAAGTTTGAAGTATGGAGCGTTTCACTTCGCTCGACATGGGATTTAGAGTTGTTCCAATACCAAGTACCTTAATTAGCTCCCCAAAATATGGTGGAGCTAGCTAAATTTACAAGGAAAGCAAGATTCAGTAATAAAAGTATCAATCTTTAATGACATTAGTCTAAGACTGGGAAGCAGGAATAGACAAATTTTCAATTTAAAGTTAAGAGAACACACTTACCGGCCTCTATACCTGTAAAGGTGCTGGAGCCAAGGATTCAGCGTCAACTGCAGGTACACAAATCATTATTAGGGAAAACTACACTTCTTCTGATATTGTTTCCATTTGGACGAACGGTCGGGGTGTCTTCTCATGAAACTCTCAAATAATACTTTTATCATTGCCCTGTTTTTGTAACCTTATTCAAAGTTAAGGTTTTCTACATCTTTACTGACAAACAGCGAAACAGACCAGACAATCACCTCAAAGCCCCTGAAGCACGACCATGTAGATGTGAAAGATTTCTTAATGATCCAGGGATAGATGACAGCGTTGGCCGCAGAGAGAATTCCACCCTAACAAGACCTTCGGTATAGTTCTACCCGGAGAGATATCAGTAGTAATTCCAACCTAGAAGGAGAGAAGGATATATATATATATATATATATATATATATATATATATATATATAATATAGAGGATGTGCACTTGACCTTAATTCTCCCTCTCTCCAATCTAATCTAATTTATATTGGTAAGAAGAATCTGTCAGCGACTGGGTTGAGGCTTTACGAAAATTTATTGTAACTCTCAGCACGCTCCTCACCTTTCTAAATAACAACAATCTCTCACATCATGTTTCTGGCAAAAACATAACACTTTCTCCCAAAACTCATTAAACCAATAAAACCGCAAAAACTCCAAAACATTTAAACCGAACCATATCTAATTGCCAACGAAATTTTGTCTCCACGGCACAAACATTCAACTAAGCTTATTAAATTCAGGACACAAAGGAATTTCGAAAATATTTTTTTCTACTCCATTTTGTTGGTTAGCAACAAAACACACAAAGGAGAGGGAAGAAGGAACTGAGAGGCTAAAACAGTATGAAACTTCTGCCGGTGAAACCAATAAAGGAAATACGATTAAGACAAGTGAACAGTGAGAAGAATATCAGAGTGTTCGAGAGAGAGAGGAAGAGAGGAAGAGTGAGAGCAAAGGAATCTGAGTAGAAGTTGCCAAGGAAAGGAAGGCAGCGCTTGTTTCTAAGACACCAGACACACGCAAGGATTTTCAAAAACACTTCAACGGGATTAATTTGAAAGTTTGTTGAAAATGTTGCCGACACACACACAATACACCCACACACGGAAACGCACAGTACTCAAGGGAGGTGAATACCAATACTACGGGCTGCGGTTGTGTCCTTGTTTGTGGCGTGGGCGAAGTGTCGTGCCACAGTAGACCACAGTGAGCGCCCGGAATTCTGCTCACCCAGAGACAATGCCTAGCTATGGCAGCGCTACTAAGCACAGGCGTATGGAGCTTACGACTCGTTTTACGCGTTTTGATATATGACTATTTCCAACGGCGGTAGACGTGGGCGGTGGTTGGGTTGCTTGTGGGGGTATGCTTTTTGTTTTTAGAAAATAGAAATAAATTCCGTTGAGATTATATTTATGAATTATGAGTTGAGTTATTGAAAAACGCGAGCTGAGCTGAAGTGAATTGCGTTTAGTTGAGTGGAGTGCACGCAATGCTTTTACGGTGCGCAATAAATAAGTTTTGTGAATCTCTATGCATTTGCCTACATACACATACATATACATATATACATATCTATATTACATTTGTGGGATTAGTTTGTTTGTTGGTAGAATTAGATAACTAAACTTAGGAAGTTTGGAGTGGGTGAAGTAGTTGAATTTTCAAAATGTTTATTTAGGAAACGCACATGATGTCCTTACCCAGAAGCTAACATTTTGTCGACATTTCCTAGTTGTGAGTGTCCATTAATTTAAGGAAATCTATGAGAGTAGACCCCAGCCGTAATTTTTAGTGAGCACCAGTATTAGGAAAGCGACCAATCAGAATTCCTGTGAAATAAACGAAATTCCTCCATTCCAGCTAGACCAGGGGGAACACACAGCTTTACAACTCTTGGCGTCAAACGCTGACGAGCCCATTTGTTTAGGAGCAGACTGTAAACAGATGAATACTCATAGCCTTTTCACCATACTCGACAGTCCAAATAGGTTTTGACTCGAATCCGTAACCACTGCAAACATTTCGTTTTATCGTCTGCGCTATTAACCGTCGCTGATTTGCATTAACTATTGTTTCAAGAACTAATATTACCGACTCGGCAGAAATTGCTATCATCCAGGCTTCTGCAGCCCGAGTCTTAAAATGTTCGCAGCAGAGAGATGTGCTGACTGCTTGTTCAAGGCTCTGAAGTGCGATGTCTCATGAAATCCGAGTCGTGTTCTTGAGAAGGCCGAGCTGAAACAGAGGAAGTGCAAACTATCAATTCTGAATAGCGGCTCGGATACCAGTTTCAAAGGAACTTTTGGCGTTGTTCAAATCAGAGAATTCGGTCGCTGGTAGCTGCTGTTCTCTGTCTGTCGCTTCAAAGTTAACGAAGAGATCATATGTGTGCTTCCTTCTCTTTTCGGTCTTTTCCAGAACTTAACGCAAAGTGAATATCTCATGGTGGATTTACAAGGTCTGAAGATAGTAGTGAGGCCTTCAGCGCTTGGGCAGAGCACACTTTGATTCCAATCTTTAGGACCATTTAAGCTTCCCATTGGCTATAGAAGGAGGACAACCGTACTTGAAGTGCAACCGCATAATTGTTTTTGTACTTCCTTGATCTTGTTGAGCTGATTTTGTATCAGTGCGACCGATCTTTTGGTGCTGATAAAAGCTGCTGCAGATTTTGCTTTATTATTCCATAAAAGTTTCTATAAAACAATAAAATTAAATAGCAATTACGTATTTATACATATTGTACATATACAATATATAATATATACATATTTTATGCTTTTAATATAGCTAAAAATGAACGTGACTATACGACACCAATAAAAGGCCGCTAAGACAATAACACGCTGCAAACATTAGGCGTCTCAAATAAACTCGGCTAAAAAGAATAAAGCGACCACAACTCACCACTCAACATTCACCACCACTCAATTGGCAATAAAAATGTAACGTTCTTTATTGTTTGTTAGGAGTAATAAAATTCGTATTATTATTATCGCAAAAGCTCATTTGAGCCAACTATTAACGGTGTTTCAATGTAAATTCCGCTAGCGAGTGTAATAGAGCGGGTGAGTGAGTGAATGTGCCTGACAATTGATTGTATTGAGCTTTCTTGGCTATGCTACGAGTGTTTATTTGTATGTATAAAAAACTAAAATAAGGCTTCATAATTGTGATAAATTCGCAATAAATAGTGAAAGAATTTATTTTAATATATACATATATATATTTTTATAAAGTTCAAATGTAAATTATGAACACAAATATCCATAGTCTAGGTGCAATGTAATGTTTTAAACAATGCCATACTCTAGATACTGTATAAAGCTTTACGTTTATCGACTTTCGATACATTTCACATACCAGATGTTATTTGTAATTATTCTTTATAAAATCCAATTGCCCGTCGAAATGAGACCGAACAGCAGAAAATTAAAAAAGAAATTCACAAAGTCGTTTAGAGACTGAAAAGTGAGCTTGAATTAGCTGTTATCGTAAAGAAATAAAAATAACGTGTCGTCTTTATATGGCATGAACATTTGATTATGGGAAAGCTCTGTTCAAAGCAGATGCTGCGTTTGCTCACTGTTGCCAAAAAAGAACGTGAATTTTTGTCCTGATGTGAGACAATGGATGAAACATGGACTCATCAGTTCACTAGATGAAAATTAAATGATCGCCATCTAACTGGATCACAACAATCGGTTATGATTTCGGCATTGTAGAATGTGCGTGGAGTAATATTCATTTACAATCTTGAGAAGGGGGATACTTCAAACAGTGTAATGAAGTATTCTTATCCATTCGAACCACATGACCTAGCCAGAGTAGCCGCTGTTTCTTGATTCGCTGAACTATTTCAACGTCGCCGTACATCTCATACAGCTCATCATTCCATCGGCTGCGGTATTCGCCGTTAATCTTACGCAAAACTTTTCTCTCGAAAATTCCTAACGCCGACTCATCAGATGTTGTCATCGTCCATGCTTCCGCATGGTTTTTGTTCGTCGCGAGAGGACTTTACTTTTCAATTGCCTACTCAGTCCAAAGTAGCACCTGTTGGCAAGAGTGATTATGCGTTGAATTTCCAGGCTGACAATGTTGTTGGTGTTAATACTGGTTCCGAAATAGACGAAGTTTATTGTGGGTTTCCTTTTTTATGGATTGGGCAGAGTACACTTAAATTCCAATCGTCGAACATGCTTTCGTCCGACCATACTTTGCAGAGAGATCACCTCTTTGTGTTCTACAGGAGTCTGCTCCGGTCTTGAAACCTTCTGTAAGTCAGCGTATCTTCTCATAGAATTTTCATGCATTAATTCTCGGTATCTATCCCATCCCGCACATGTAGCGGTCGATCGCAAAGTCACGAGGTGGGCCGTCTGCTTTCTCTCCACTGCGACACGGCAGTCCTCATCGTATCAGCTGTTTTTACGACCTTTCCGAAATCCAATAACTTCGTTTACAGCTGTAAATAGAGTGTTTGAAATGCCGCCCAACTATTTCTGTATAACGAGTTGCTGATGAGTGCTCTCAGAGAGCAGGAGTGCGAGTCGAGTAGAAAACCGCTCGGCATTTCCTTGTGTTTGTTGACGGACGTTCTTCGACACACAGAGGCGCATTCGTACCTTCGCTGCAACAAGGTAGTGGTCAGAGTCGATCCTGGGTCCTCGCAGTGTACGCGCGTCAAGAACACGGGAGACATGTGTTCCATCTATCACGACATAATCGATCTGGTTTTCGATCAGGTGACAGACAAGTAGCAACCATATTTCGGGCCCCGGCGGAGTCGATCAGCCTCAGCCCAATAGGGGATGTTTCGTTATGAACGCTGAAATTTCCAACAGTCGTACCAAAGATACCATCTTTGCTCACCGTGGCATTAAAATCGCCAAACACGATTTTCACATCGTGTCGGGGGCAACGTTCGAAAGTATGCTCCAGGCGCTCGTGAAAGACATGTTTGGCCAAATCGTCCTTCTCTTCCGTAGGGGCAGGAGCGTAAATCAACGATAAGTTGAAAAATTTCGCTTTGATGCGGATTGTGGCGAGACTTTCATCAACCGGGGTGAACGTCAGTACTCGACGACGGAGTCTCCCTCCCACCACAAATCCGACCCCAAATTGGCGCTCCTTTATATGGCCCCTGTAGTAGATGTCACAAGATCCTACTTGCTTTCATCCTTGTTCCGCCCATCGCACTTCTCAAACGGCGGTGATGTCAGCCTTTAATCTTACGAGGACATCAACCAGCTGAGCAGGGACACCTTCCCAATTAAGAGACCGGATATTAAAGATGCATGTCCTCAAATCGTGATCCTTAATTCATTTCCGGGGCGTCAACAGAAAGGGGGTGTCTCATCCGAGGCGTTGCATAACTTTTCATTTGGGCTGGTTTCTATCTGGCGGGTCCCAAACCCAGCGCACAAACCTCCCTGTGCAAGAGAGTTTAAAGTTTATACACATTTATATATCGAGCTGCTTGCTTCGCGACCGACGCAAGAGTAGGAATTGAATATAGCCTCTCAACTGTAACAACATACCCCAAAGCTTGACCACATTCCATTACACCCCTCGCAGACCTCAAAAAATTGGCCGAAACTGAGTCCTATTTTGAGACAAAATATAAATCGTTTCACAAAAGCGATAATAAAATGTTATAGCGGCGCTGGAATAATCGTGTAGTTCTTAATGGGGAATACGTTGATGAATAAAGGCAAACCATAACCGAAATATACTAAAAAAATAATAAGGAAAGTTATTCAAAAAATTTTTAAAAGAAATTTGTTATGTTTTTTTTATTATTTATACTCTTCGGTGGCAAATTTAGAAATATATTTATTGCTAGACCAGTGAATATGGAATTCCGTGTGCCAAGTCACTGAAAATGTTACAGAAGGCGTACGGTTAGCCAAGTTTGTCTTGTCGAAAAATTAAAAAGAAAAGTGGTACAAAGCTCTCGCTCGGTCTGTGTCGGCCGTCAACGTCTTCTTTGAGAAAGATGGTCTATGTCCCAAGGAGCCAGAAATTTCTTTGAACACTCAATCTAACCAAAGATACGCTACAATGAATTAATTAAGAAATTTCTTTTCGTTTTTACCCTAAATATCATGGCAAGCAGCAATTTTAAAATTAACGTTAGCGGTGAGTTTGGTGCGGGTCATGGCTTGGAAATACATATATTTCAACCCAATGGCGACACCTACAGGCGTTGTGAGTGAGCAGTAAACATAAATACGAATTCCCACATTTTGAAATTAATACATATTTCCAATACCAATGTTACTTTCAGATATTTTAAACTTTTTTACTAATATTGATATGATTTGTGGAAACTGTAGTCAACTGCTATCGCAATGAGATGTATGTACATATGTAACATACACAAGCTGAATGTCTGCTTTTCAAAAATCGTTGAAGACATTTTGTCACCCCTTTGTGAATTTTGTGGTAAATTATAAATATATTGCATATATATGTATAATTTTTTAAACTATTTTTTTCTCAATTTTTACAAATGTACAACAACAAAATAAATACATACATAAATATCAATGGACGAAAATTCGCCTGTACTTTCGTTCAAAAAAATGAACTCAAATTAGTTTGCTGTGTAGGCTCGAACACTTGGAGCTACAACCAGGTGACTTTGAAGTTTTTTACTTTTTTGTTTATTTATATTTATTTAATTGGTTTTTTGTTTTTCTCAATTATTTGCCTGACAAGAAAATTAAATTCTTCGCTAAATCGGAAACAAGAAATAGATGCAAGAAATTGAATAATAATAATAAAAATATAATAATTAGTAATTATATAAATTTAAATTAAATAAATATAAATATAAATATAAATATAAATATAAATATAAATATAAATATAAATATAAATATAAATATAAATATAAATATAAATATAAATATAAATATAAATATAAATATAAATATAAATATAAATATAAATATAAATATAAATATAAATATAAATATAAATATAAATATAAATATAAATATAAATATAAATATAAATATAAATATAAATATAAATATAAATATAAATATAAATATAAATATAAATATAAATATAAATATAAATATAAATATAAATATAAATATAAATATAAATATAAATATAAATATAAATATAAATATAAATATAAATATAAATATAAATATAAATATAAATATAAATATAAATATAAATATAAATATAAATATAAATATAAATATAAATATAAATATAAATATAAATATAAATATAAATATAAATATAAATATAAATATAAATATAAATATAAATATAAATATAAATATAAATATAAATATAAATATAAATATAAATATAAATATAAATATAAATATAAATATAAATATAAATATAAATATAAATATAAATATAAATATAAATATAAATATAAATATAAATATAAATATAAATATAAATATAAATATAAATATAAATATAAATATAAATATAAATATAAATATAAATATAAATATAAATATAAATATAAATATAAATATAAATATAAATATAAATATAAATATAAATATAAATATAAATATAAATATAAATATAAATATAAATATAAATATAAATATAAATATAAATATAAATATAAATATAAATATAAATATAAATATAAATATAAATATAAATATAAATATAAATATAAATATAAATATAAATATAAATATAAATATAAATATAAATATAAATATAAATATAAATATAAATATAAATATAAATATAAATATAAATATAAATATAAATATAAATATAAATATAAATATAAATATAAATATAAATATAAATATAAATATAAATATAAATATAAATATAAATATAAATATAAATATAAATATAAATATAAATATAAATATAAATATAAATATAAATATAAATATAAATATAAATATAAATATAAATATAAATATAAATATAAATATAAATATAAATATAAATATAAATATAAATATAAATATAAATATAAATATAAATATAAATATAAATATAAATATAAATATAAATATAAATATAAATATAAATATAAATATAAATATAAATATAAATATAAATATAAATATAAATATAAATATAAATATAAATATAAATATAAATATAAATATAAATATAAATATAAATATAAATATAAATATAAATATAAATATAAATATAAATATAAATATAAATATAAATATAAATATAAATATAAATATAAATATAAATATAAATATAAATATAAATATAAATATAAATATAAATATAAATATAAATATAAATATAAATATAAATATAAATATAAATATAAATATAAATATAAATATAAATATAAATATAAATATAAATATAAATATAAATATAAATATAAATATAAATATAAATATAAATATAAATATAAATATAAATATAAATATAAATATAAATATAAATATAAATATAAATATAAATATAAATATAAATATAAATATAAATATAAATATAAATATAAATATAAATATAAATATAAATATAAATATAAATATAAATATAAATATAAATATAAATATAAATATAAATATAAATATAAATATAAATATAAATATAAATATAAATATAAATATAAATATAAATATAAATATAAATATAAATATAAATATAAATATAAATATAAATATAAATATAAATATAAATATAAATATAAATATAAATATAAATATAAATATAAATATAAATATAAATATAAATATAAATATAAATATAAATATAAATATAAATATAAATATAAATATAAATATAAATATAAATATAAATATAAATATAAATATAAATATAAATATAAATATAAATATAAATATAAATATAAATATAAATATAAATATAAATATAAATATAAATATAAATATAAATATAAATATAAATATAAATATAAATATAAATATAAATATAAATATAAATATAAATATAAATATAAATATAAATATAAATATAAATATAAATATAAATATAAATATAAATATAAATATAAATATAAATATAAATATAAATATAAATATAAATATAAATATAAATATAAATATAAATATAAATATAAATATAAATATAAATATAAATATAAATATAAATATAAATATAAATATAAATATAAATATAAATATAAATATAAATATAAATATAAATATAAATATAAATATAAATATAAATATAAATATAAATATAAATATAAATATAAATATAAATATAAATATAAATATAAATATAAATATAAATATAAATATAAATATAAATATAAATATAAATATAAATATAAATATAAATATAAATATAAATATAAATATAAATATAAATATAAATATAAATATAAATATAAATATAAATATAAATATAAATATAAATATAAATATAAATATAAATATAAATATAAATATAAATATAAATATAAATATAAATATAAATATAAATATAAATATAAATATAAATATAAATATAAATATAAATATAAATATAAATATAAATATAAATATAAATATAAATATAAATATAAATATAAATATAAATATAAATATAAATATAAATATAAATATAAATATAAATATAAATATAAATATAAATATAAATATAAATATAAATATAAATATAAATATAAATATAAATATAAATATAAATATAAATATAAATATAAATATAAATATAAATATAAATATAAATATAAATATAAATATAAATATAAATATAAATATAAATATAAATATAAATATAAATATAAATATAAATATAAATATAAATATAAATATAAATATAAATATAAATATAAATATAAATATAAATATAAATATAAATATAAATATAAATATAAATATAAATATAAATATAAATATAAATATAAATATAAATATAAATATAAATATAAATATAAATATAAATATAAATATAAATATAAATATAAATATAAATATAAATATAAATATAAATATAAATATAAATATAAATATAAATATAAATATAAATATAAATATAAATATAAATATAAATATAAATATAAATATAAATATAAATATAAATATAAATATAAATATAAATATAAATATAAATATAAATATAAATATAAATATAAATATAAATATAAATATAAATATAAATATAAATATAAATATAAATATAAATATAAATATAAATATAAATATAAATATAAATATAAATATAAATATAAATATAAATATAAATATAAATATAAATATAAATATAAATATAAATATAAATATAAATATAAATATAAATATAAATATAAATATAAATATAAAAAAATTTAAATTTGATTTAGCTGAAGTGAAAGTTCTCCATCTCAAAGCACTTTTTGTTGGATTTCTAGACTTTACTGTTGTCAAACTAACTTTTATGTGCTTTCAATTAAGATTAACGGTATTTACTGCAACCTTAGCATCAGCTGGGGTTTCTCGGTAAATGCTTTTCACAAATTTGCTTCACTATAAAATTATATTTACATACAGAGATACTTATGTATATTGTAATATTGTTTGCAAGTGCGTACATTTCAGCAATTTTTTTATATTCATATTTCTTATAGTTTTTTATTTCTCTTTGTTTTATTATTTTGCTCTTAAAACCACTCATATGTTCTTTTATTATTATTATTTGTTTGCTCATTTGCTTTGAGAGCCAGTAGCTTTTGGAGTTTTTATATACCCTCTACAGAAAATGTTATTTATTGTTTTTAAATTTTGGTTTATTTTCAACTGCTATTATAAATTTAAAATTTGTGGAGTTCTGGTTACAATGTAACGTGATTAAATTTAAATGTTATATTCAAGGAAAATGCTATGTCTATAATATTTAGTTTTCCTTAAACTAGTTGTTAGAAAATTAAAGCAGCTACGAATATAAAATTTATCGTTACGCATACACATCATGTCTAAAATATTGACCATGAAAATCAGCCTGAATATATAGCGGTATGACAGCTTAATTTTTGAAAATCAAACTTTTTGTAATAATGTGTACCAAAGAATAGCTAAGAACATGAAAGTTGATATTTACTTTCATTTGATGTGTTCTCAACTAGCAGTGAAAATAACCGATCATAACAGTTATCTGCCATACAACTTACTGTCCGAAAATGGAACTTTTTGAGATAATTTTTAGAAAAGGAATACTAAGGTCATGAAATTAAATATTTAACTTTTTTTGGTATGTGTCTTAAGTCGAATAGTAAACATAATCGAAATCGGATAACTGTAACATACACCTGTCGTACAACTTATTGTTCAAAATGCGATTTCGAGATGTAATTCCCATACTTAAATAACTAAAAATGAGAAGTTTTGCTTTACGTATACCCTCACTTGTGTATAGTTGACTGTGAATATCATTGAAATCTAATAACTTCAACATATATATATAGCTGTCATAAAATCTATTGTGCATGAATTTGATTTTTCATTATAACTCCAATCTCATGTGTAAAATACTTGAAACGCAAAAACTCAGTCTCACAAGGAAATTTCGTGGAATCTGAATTAAATGCGTAAAAGGTATAAAAACCATCGACGAGTCATTTTCCTCTTGTTCTTACTGGGCTTGTTGTTGTTATTTTTGTTAGTTGCATGTCAACACAGCTGAATAATGTTTGCCTGGCTTATTTGCACAAGTGTTGCCATATTGCCGATTTTTAGATTTACTTTTATTTGTTTTATTTTTTCGCCTTTCTTTTTGCTTTTTCTACACAACAAGAAGAATTTTCGTTACGCTTCTGTTTGTGTTGTTTCGTTAGCACCAAAAAAAACAAAAAGAAGAAATAATAAAATTCGTGGGTTGGTCGCTTGTTCTCAAAACAAAACAAAAAAGCAACACACTCATTGCCACTGTCGTCATTGTGGCAAATTTTTCGGTTGCTTGTCTTTTGGCTGTTGTTGCTGTTGCTGTGCTTGTTTAGAGTTCTGTTTTGCATGCAACAAAGACAAGACGGACATACAGACCAACTGTTGCTGCTGCAATTGACATTTTACTTGAAAAAGGTTTGCCAAAGCACACACACGCCCACACAGCCGCATTGGCAAATAACTACAGCTGAGCTGAGTTCCGCACCCTCAACTGCTCCGCTTGCCCTCGTGGCCAACAAATTGTGTTTATATTACGCGTTCTACCAACGCGTCTTTAGCTTTGCCGCTTGACCCATAACCATAACCCCGTGTAAAAGATTTTTGACTTTTATTACTACTGCAATTGTTGTTGTTGTTTTTTACTATTTTTAATACATTTACTATTTCGGCTGCTATTTTTGCTTTTGACTTCTTATTTTATTTATCGCCACGCTTATTTCATTCCGTTTTCTATTTTTTCCCATTTCTGGGTGGCTCCGAGCACGAAAAGACCTTGTGGCAAATACTATTATTAGTTGTTGTGGCTAGTAGCAAAAGCGCTTTGGTTGCACCATCCGCGCGCGCAATAAGTAGTCGGCGTGCAATTACTTACCTTCCTACTTACATGTTGACTTACCAAGCCAACTCTCCTGCCGGCCTACCGTCATCGCCTGCGCACTGGTTTTTGAGCTCAAACGCCAATTCATAAATCACTGTCTCTTCTATTATTTAATCGCTTTTCGTGTGCATTTGATTTTCTCTGCATTGTTGTTGTAATAATTCATTTATTATTGTTACCGTTTTTATTGATGTTTGAAGAACACGCCCTCAAAGCGCTTTGGCCTTTGTACTGGTAGCATAATCGGGTTTTGTTTCGAATTCGTAACGGTTTTCTAAAGACTCAACTAATTGGGGCATTTACATAATAATAATAATAATAACAATAGAGATTATTAAAAAATTTAAAATTACCATGAAATTGATTTGGTTAATTAAGCCAGTGGACACTTAGGTAGGTAAAAAGAGGTTTTTAAAAATCTTTTAGCGGTCCTGCGACAAAGAACAACAAAGCGGGGCTATTTAAACATGATATTGGCCAGATATTCAGCATGCGTCAAATCTTGGAAAAAATTCGTGAAAAGAAGACCGATACACATCACCCTTTTAGCTGCCATCGACAGCACAGTAAGGCGCTATCTCGACGCCGTTATGTCTGAATTTGGTATCCCCACAAAACTTATATGGCTGCGTAAACTGACGTCAGACAACACCAGAACTCGGAAGGAGCTCTCCAAGCCGTTTGGAATCAAACGAGCTTTCAGACAGTGTGAACGAGGACAAGACGAAATATTCCTTTCGTAAAACAAAAAGTCGGCGCTTTTACGCAAAGTCTTAACAACAGGTGCTATTTTGGGCTGAGTAGGAAATTGAAAAGTAAAGTTCTCTTGCAACGTACAAAGCCAAACTCTGCAAGTCGCTTATCATATCCGTCCTGCTAAATGGTGTAGATGCCCAGACGATGTCGATGACTACGATGAATGCCGCAGACGATGGAATGAATGGATGGATGAGCTGTACGAGTTATACGGTTTCATTAATATGGTTCAGCGAATGAAGGGTCAGCGGCAACGCTACCTAGGTCATGTCGTCCGAAATGAAAGCTCTTCAGCTTTGAAGGTATACAGGAAGGACTACTCGCCGGTGGAAGTAGAGGAGGAGAAAAAGTTCAACTCCGTTGGAGGGATCAGGTGAAGAGCGAACTGATTTCAGTTGGTGTTTTAAACTGGTACCAAACAGATAAAAAAAGGAACGAATGCCGCAATATTGTTGATTTGACTATAATCGCGTTAGCCAGCTAGAGATGGCAGCATGAGTTGTGTGAACCAAGATGTGGCCTTGCCCTGCATTGCGATACCTACTCGTTGAAACACGGTCTAGTTGACAATAGAGCTCTCTTAATACAAATAGCGGTATATCGCCGAACTCTGTCCAGTGCGCTCCTGAAGGTCGATGGATCTACCTACCGCTGTATAAATGATGTAAAGAATAAATGGTTTTAAGTTCCACCACTTACCAATAACCGCTTAACTTGTGTCGTGATTAATCGCCGTACTTCGTCTCGTCATGCTTACTATCTAAGTTATCCAGATATATTTGACTTCGATAGAGAGAGTGATTTTCTTGCCTTTTAGTTTGAGTGGTATAAAAGAAAGAGGCTTTCTCGTGAACAGAATCATTTCGGTTTTACATTTGCCTTGCACTACTTATGGTGTA
The DNA here is from genome assembly GCA_037013455.1 of Ceratitis rosa. Taxonomy (NCBI): domain Eukaryota; kingdom Metazoa; phylum Arthropoda; class Insecta; order Diptera; family Tephritidae; genus Ceratitis; species Ceratitis rosa. The sequence continues at coordinate 5,002,183 of JAWMAG010000055.1, forward strand.
TCTGGTAATACCGGCATTGTCCATTTCAACGCAGACGACGCTGTTCTTCAGGAAAGATTCCGCGAGCCTTACAATGGGTCTCTCAAGATCCATTTTCTATATCTTTTTCATTGACGTAGGTACTGCTTACGTGACTATATCCTATATAGCCTCGGAAAAATATTGTACACGAAGGGGGTACACTTTCACAGTCAGTACTTTCTTGATACATCTAACTATGTCCTGTAGCGTGGTATCGAGATGTCGAACAAACTTTAACTTTGTAATATTTTTAGAGAAACCCAGGTTAGGCTGTTGGGCCGAAAGTCATTGAGGCTCACGTGGTTAGTCCCGCCACCTTTCGGAAGGAAAATTACTTTAGCCTTGGTATATTCATACAGAATATATCCTTTGCAGCTTTGCAAATTTGCAGATTTCACATAGCAGTGTGGGTAGGATGTGCTCATCCATCAGTAATCCAGCGGGAAAATCTCGTCCAATACCGGAGATTTATAGCGTTTGCAGTAGACCCATCTGTCCCTCATTGCAGTAGATTATAGTTCTCGGAACGGCCCGGAAAGAGCGTGTTCAAAAGGATATCTGCTTTTCGGGGCAAGATGTGGTGCATTCGCCATTTGGTTTTTGGAATAACTGAGTTCTTGAAAGAGATTTCCTCAATTGTTTCTTTCCAACTTTCCATTGATGTTACCGCAGAAAATTTTCCATTCCTAAAACTCCCTTTCTGCTTTCCTGAGAGTTCTTTTGAATGTTTTACAGTTCTGTTGTCTTCGTTGCCTGTTCTTTTGTCTTCGTTGAAAAGTTTCTGTAACTTTTCCTAAGTTCAGAAGTTTCAGTGTTCCACCACTATATGTTTTCTTGCCTTTTGGAATACATATAGGACATGGGCTGCAGATGCAGCGTTAAAGGCTTTGGTTACAAGATCAAACGCTTCATCAATTTTAGTAGATGAGTCAAGCTAGGCGAAAGAAGCAGATTTTGTGCGAGATGATGTGCCACGTCGAGAAGCGTTTTCTGACAAAACTGATTGTTCTTTCTTGAAGATCAACAAATCAGTTTTCTTCCTACTTCCGAAGGCAGGAATCGATGGTGCTCTCAAGGTGAGAACAAAAGATAACCAATGATTATCTTTCGTTTGTTTGTTTTTATTTAATATTATTTGATTTATATTATTTTATTTTATTTTAGTTTTGTTTCAATATTTTAGTGTATTTTATATTATTTATTTAGATTTAATTTTTTACCCTATTTTAATCTATTACTTTTAGCCGCAGTAGCCGAGTGGTTAGTATTGCGTACTGCCATCGGAAGGCTCGGGTTCAAACCCTGGTGTCGTACTAATATTGAAAAAAAGTTATAGAAAATTAATTTAAATAAAAATATTATGCTAAATTTTCTAATTACGGTCGCCACTCGGTAGAAAATGTCAACCCGTGTGTATTTCTGATATGAAATAAAGCTCCTAAAAAACCATCAGGCGTTCGGAGGTGGCTTAGTATAAACTGTAGGTCCCTCCATTTGTTGGAAAAAACATCAAGAAGCAAAACCACAAATTGGTGGAGGAGCTCGGCCGAAAATCGCTTCAGCGGTTACAAAGCGCCAATCATATATATATAGGTATATATACAATTTTTTTATATTACTTTAATTTTATAATTTATGTTATTTTAATTCATTTTCTTTATATTATTTTATATTATTTATTTTATTTCATTTTATTTAATTTTTCCAATTTTTATTTTATTTAATTTTTTTTCTTTTATAATCTATACTAATATTATAAATGCGAAAGTCGTTTCGTTTGCTGCGCTTTCACGCAAAAACTACTTAACCGATCATCATGAAACTTTGTACACATACTCTTGGAGGTATCAGAATGAACATAGGCTACTTTTTATTTAATAAAAAAAATTATTTTTTAAATAAAATAAAGAAACTTTTCTGTCCAATAGCCACAATAGAGCATATACATACGCATGCATAAAGTAACGCCCCATATGCACAGAGAGAGAGAGAGAGTGGGACTATACATAGGTATAGGCACATATGTAGCTGCATTGAGAGTAGTGTGGTATGTGTGTATGGGAGTATACAGTATACAGCATACATATCTACATGTATGGTGGCCATAAAATGTAAGCATACAAGAGAGAGAGTGGGACTATACATAGGTATAGGCACATATGTAGCTGCATTGAGAGTAGTGTGGTATGTGTGTATGGGAGTATACAGTATACAGCATACATATCTACATGTATGGTGGCCATAAAATGTGAGCATACATACGTACATGTATAGTGGTGGCCTGGCCATCTATTTGCTGAGCGCAAGTACATACAGATATGACTTCAATGAACATATTTACAACCAAACGCTAATTCTAATTGAAAACAAGGTTTTCACAATGGTTGGAAAAAAATTAGATGATTTTGGGATGCAAAGCCCTCAAAGAGATAATGAGGATGATTTCAACAATGAAATTGCTCGAGAGTTAGATTATGATTTCATAGCACTGCAGCGGCAAGTAGAAGAATTAATCCCTTTGTTACTTCCAGAGCAGGCTCATGTTCTCCATCAAGTTTTACGTAGAATAGAATACGGTAAAGGTGGACTCCTCTTTCTCGATGCACCAGGTTTAACCGGAAAGTCGTTTTTGCTCAACTTATTATTAATGTACATCAGAAAAAACAGAAAAATAGCAGTTGCAGTAGCTTCGTCGGGTATTGCCGCGACGCTTTTAAACGGCGGCCGTGCGGCACATTCCGTTTTGAAATTACCATTGAACCTTGCACATGAAGATTCGCCCATCTGTAATTTCAGTAAAAATAGTTCTCGAGGTAGGATGCTGCGAGAATGTAAGCTTTTAGTGTGGGATGAATGTACAATGTCTCACAAAAAGGCTATAGAAGCTTTAAACCGGACCCTTCAGGACCTGCGGGATAGTACAGATATAATGGGAGGAATGGTAGTTTTACTGGCTGGTGATTTTCGTCAAACCCTTCCAGTTATTCAGAGGGGAACACCAGCAGATGAAATTCAAGCATGCTTAAAATCATCGAGCTTATGGTCGAGAGTTGAAAAGCTGAGCCTAAAAACAAATATGAGAGTGCATCTTCATAATGACGTGGATTCAGGAGTTTATGCTGACATGTTATTGAAAATTGGTGATGGTCGTTTAGATGTTGATGCTGAACGTTGCGTATCACTTTCAAGAGAATTTTGTAATTTAGTAGAAAATGATGTGGATCTCATTGCTCATGTTTTTCCCGAATTGCAACAGAATTCGGGTTGTGATCAGTGGCTGTGCGCAAGAGCAATATTAGCACCAAAAATTAAGTAGTTAATAGAATCAACAATGACATTTTAAAAGAGGTGGAAGGGGAAATGGTGGAATATTTATCAATGGATACAATTATGGATACAGAATTAAGTACCTCATATCCTGTAGAGTTTTTAAATTCATTTGAATTGTCGGGTGTACCATCACATAAGCTTCAGTTGAAACTAAATGTACCAGTAATGCTTATGCGAAATTTAAATGCTCCTCTGCTATGTAATGGAACACGACTTCGGATAACGAAATTGGGACAGAATATACTTGGTGCTACTATTTTAACAGGTGTCGGTAAAGGAAAAAGTGTAATCATACCTCGGATTCCAATTATTCCCACTGACCTTCCATTCCAATTTAAAAGAGTTCAGTTTCCCGTCAAACTTAGCTTTGCCGTAACTATAAACAAAGCACAAGAACAGACATTACAGGTAGCACGAGTGCATTTAGAAAAGTCATGCTCTTCTCATGGTCAACTATATGTAGCCTGTTCGCGTGTGTCTAATGCCCGGAATTTACAAATATTTACACCCAACGGAAAAACGTACAATATAGATTATAGAAATATCCGTGACTAATAATCTGCATTTTATATTTTCAATTGTTACCATTCCGAATTATTTATTTTCTTTATAGTGACACATATATTTTAATATTTGTTGTATTGATTCAATAAAGTATACTTTGAAATTTGAAACTTCATTGCATGTAGTAATTTTTTCAAATAGATAATCTCAGACAAGCAATAAAATATATTATTTATATTGATCCGTTTGTACTATAATGATCTCTTATTGGATGGATTTAATGCGAGCGAAGCCGCGGGTAAAAGCTAGTATTTTATATTATCAAATATATATATATTATATTTTTTATATTACTGGTGAAATATCATATCATTTGTATTATTTTTTATTTTATTTTATTTTATTACTAACCCTATTTTAGTTTTATTATTTATGTTTTTATTTATTTTATTTCATTTTAATTAATTCATTTTTTATTGCATTTAATTCTTTTTAGAATGAAACTTACATACCTAAGATACTTCCCTAGACATTCTGAAAAATTTATATTAATATTTGATGTGTTAATAATGTAATTCTTGGAATCGACCAGCGGCAAACTGAAAGATTTTTTCAATTCACCATCTCAAATGTTTTTTAAACTTCAATTGTTTTTAACCTGTCGATCAAAATCTGATTCCCACTCACGCTTAATAATCTCCAATCAGTGCCTCCTTGTTTCTTACAGGTTGCGAAATGCTTTTTTGTGAATCGAACAGAAAGTGTCAAAATATGAAGCACTTGAAAAGCTAGTTATACGAGTTGAAAAATGGTAGAAACATTTATTATTTTTTGCCACTTCAACTCCAAGTGCGTGTGATTACTTAATACATTTAAGCATCTTTGAAGGGAGTTAAGCGATGATTTGACGTTTTACTTTTGATGTTTTCAATTTTTTGCTCTTTTTATTTTCTTTTAATTATTTATTTCTTGTTACAAAATTTGCTTTGGGCTAACATGCCTCACGGTCAGACATTGCATTGTACTTGCTGAGATTGGAGATAAACTTGTGTGAATAAAAAATAAAAAAGCAATAGAGGTATACAGTGTGTAACAAAAACGTTGTATTTGCGTATCAGCTTACAAGTCGAAAGAAATCAAATTAAATTAAAATAAAAAACAAAATTAAATTAATAAAATAAAATATTTTTCTTCTATATCAGGGAGGATGAGAAAAAATCTACCGTGTCATCATTGCATCATCACGGCAATACTATGAGCCACCTGTAGGCCTGAAACTTTCCTCTGAGGAATACACGCCCATCGTCCATACTAGAAACGCTTTCACATTACTTCAGAGTAGCGTTCAACATTTCTCGTATTGAGATTCACACCTCAGAACCTAATTCTGAATTACTTACCCTACGTATTCGGTAGGCAAGCTGGAAACATATAAGCTTGCCTTGCTCAGATGCTTAACTGGGTGCATCAGCGTCCAGATACCATCAAAGTGATAATCAGCGTTATTATTTTTTTGGGCAGGTCCTCTGATATAGAACATCGGCCTGCTGAGTGCAGATGCTATTCTAGAGGTTTTTTTTTCGCGGCGCATTGCAATATCTGCACCCAGTCACATTCGCGTTCGTATCTTAACATGTCGACCGAGCCCTACACGTATGCTATACCTCTCGTCATCTTTGGGCTTCGGCACCGTCTGTGGAATAATACAGAGTAGCTTTTCGTTCAAGATAGCACATCACCATTAAGCTAAGGTACGTGTGAATGTCGAAATTTTTCTCTACAACACCAATGGATGATTTTCGAAAATCTGAATAAAACTATCTTTTAATTTGTGGCATCCTCAAAGGGCTAATTTCACGCTTCTCGTGACGCCCTCAACGGCACTAAGCTTCGATTTTCCGCGTCTAAATCCCATTGGTGGCAGACCATCCGCATTACTTATATGTAACCCCTTCAAAACTGGGTTAAATGATTCAGTAGCTCCCCATACGGGTCAGCTTGCGGAGGTACTGATATGCTGATGAGCTGTCGCGGTTTCCTTTCCCATGTTAATCACTACGAGTGGTTGTCTTGACCAGATATGGGAATAAAACTTCATTTAAGAAGACACCAAACATGTCTAAGGGTACTTATGTGTGATTGATGGCTATTACTTCTCGACATTCGATTCAATTGGTCCCAGGCTATTTGTTGGGATTTGCATATTTTGGATTGGAGTTCTTCAGTTGTTAAGGGCGGTACCTCTGCAAGAACTTCCTTAACATATTTTTCCTTGGCGGCCGCAGTAACCGAGTGGTTAGCATTGCGTACAGCCATTCGGAAGGCCAGGATTCAAATCCTGGTACAATCAACATTCAAAAGTTGTAGAAAATTAATTTAAATAAAAAAATAAGTTAAATTTTCCAATTGCGGTCGCCCCTCGGCAAGGAATATCAACCCCTCCGAGTGTATTTATGACATAAAATAAAAACCCCTCAGAAAAATCCATCAGCTGTTTGGAGGCGGCTTAGTATAAACTGTAGGCCGCTCCATTTGTTGGAAAAAATATCGAGACGCGAAACCGAATGGAGGAGGAGCCCGGCCGAAAACCGTTTCAGCGGTCACAAAGCGCCAATTATATATACGAGTATGTACATATTATAAATTATAAGTCGAGAATAGTTCATTAAGAAATTGGACCATTACGATTTTGAACCTTAATACTCTATAGACTAACGTTTAAATCGCTGCGGAGCTCTTCCCACTTTTTTATTGCTATTGATGGCGAGTTTCAGCTTTAGCGTAGTATTTTTCCTTCTTTCTAACTGTGCTACAAGGTGAAGGGCTAGAGGCTGGAGGGAGCCACCACACTTGTTCGTACAATACAATACATATTTCATTAGACAAAAGCAATACATCAAAGAAATACGTGATAACTAAGAGATAACGATCAGAAACAGGTAAAATGCTATTTATGTATACACAACGATACATAACGAATGGTCACGGATTTTGCAAAGTGTTTTCACTGCGATATACAGCGATCAGAGTGCTTGTGTCCGACCAACGAACCAACAAGTAGACCTACTGACCAACCCAATGACGCGCATTGTTAGTAGGGTGAAATAAATATCGCTTTTATATTGACCCTGGTAGGGGACAGCATGTACATATAAAAGTAAACAATACCCACAGCAACATAACTGCAATCTGAATGCCCAACAACACCGCCAGCCATAATGGCTACAGAGTTCTTTCGCGAGCTCCAAACCGACACACGCCGCCTCACGCCTGAGATAACGCATCGAACTTGTGCCCTGATTTATGACTTCGAAATGCCGCTATGTCGTGTATAGCCATGGCACAGTGAACGCAAGGCGACCCCTGACGTACTAGCACGGATATATCTATATCACTAGGTACTCGAATGCATATCAGACACATTGAAGTGTCGCGAAATTGATTTACATTCAACAACCGCCTGGCTGTATCATCATCGCTCACTCGCCGTTTTTTTTTCTATTATTTTCTATTTTATAAATCTACTATTTCTCTGCCTTTAAACCCATTTCCTTAAGTGCGTTCCGCTAGTTGTCAATCAGTTTATTTCTACGACTTTTTCTTTTCATTTCATTTATGCTATCGTTGCTTTGTTTACCTGTAATCCGTGGCTGTCAATCGCGCTCTATTTACAATTATCATCGTTTACTTACTTGCTTTTGCTTTACATTGGACATTATACTCACAATATTATAGTCATACACAAATCACAAAGCCCTGATAAATCGCTTACAACTCGTTCAAACATTTGCTTACCTCCGACGGTGGATGGGTGAAGAGAGAGAAGAAATCCGAAGAGTGAAAAAGTGTCTTCAAAGCAATAAAAATCAATCGCACACTCGAGATTTATTAAAGCGTGATTCATACTTACCGTTGTAAGAGTTTTATTGAGCTTTTAGTTATACCTCAGTGGGCGCTGCTGCACTTAAATTTGAAATAATGTAAAGCAGTTGGATTTATGTATGCTATTATTTGATAGAAGAGCGGTGCCAATTATTTTCGAGAGATATACTCTATCTGAGTCTCTCTGGTTGATTTCAGGCTTAACAGCGTTAACAAAACGCCATTCTTCTGTACTCAAAGGTTTTGCTTAGACACCACAAAAAATTGGTTTATGAGGAGCCTACTTTCAAAAGGCATTTCGCGGCCTGGTCCGGCAAAAGCTCATTCGAAGATTTACTCTTAATGAATTGAGGTAAATTGTTGTGAGTTTTCTCTCAGATAAGATCCTTTTCGATTTTCCAGCAGCAATTAAAACCTGACAGACGTGGTAATGTCTTATTACGGATGATGGCATGATCTTGCCGTCCGCTCAGAATATTGGTAACTTATATCCGAAAGTAAATTTCGCAGTTGAACGCAGAAGTACCAGCTAGATCTTAAGGTCATAGTCTATGATGTGAAAGTGGTCAACAACCCAAAAATACTCTCACCACCGGTATATTTTTGACAACATGAACACCTTTACTTTGCATACCACCGTGATTATCACTAAAGTTCAAAGCCACAATAAAAAATAGAAAAACCTTGCTGTAACTTTCAAGGTAATCGGGCGAACGGTCTTAAAATATGTCACTCCGCTCTAAAATGTCGGGGTAGCTATGTACAGGTGAATAAGCTACATCATAACAGAAATATTCCTGAAGTCGTCTAGGCATCACCATATGAGACATTTATGCTTCCAATTAAAGAGCATAATGTAATGCTCTGCAGCTAATATCTGCTGGGGTCGTACCCTAGGGATAACTTCCGCAGTTACTTGTTTGAACCAGAGCCACCTATAAAGTACAAGGAAAGAACTCAGACTCCAGATGAATATACAGCAAAAGCCGCTATGCGCGATAATAAAAATTCAATTCCATTCACGGAGAGTCTATCAACTTTTTTTTAATTACCTTTCCATGAATGGCGTTATTGGCAGCAACTGATCAGTTATTATTGTAGATGAAGAGCCGTGGTCAGCAACGAAAATAGATTAAATTTGCCACCATTTAGGTCCAGATACTGACCACCTATCCAAAGTCAACCCGAAATACCCACCGTAAGTTATAAACATCGTGCAGCGACGTCCACAAGAAACCAACCATTCCTAAAACCGACTCATTAAACAATCTGGTCAGGGTTCGAACCCATGCCCCACTGTAAGGTACTACTGCAGCCGCTCCTCAAGGTTTACTAAAATAAAAACACTCAAGATGTCAGTAAATTATCTTAAACTTTCTATGGGACAACTTTTTCAAAAATCAAAGCTCAAAATTAATAAAGAAAACACAGGACCCAGTGCAATCTCTTTGAAACTGTAATTCTAACCATCATGCATTTGCATTCGCTGAATTCATATACAAACAAATATCTAACCACTTGCTTGATAATATTTGATTACGAGATTTTTTATCATATTTTTCTTTCTCTTTTTTTTATAAACTCTCCTTTTATTTCTTTTTATTGTTTGCCCATCAGAAGATCATAATTTTTAATCCACTTGATTGTGGTTCAGTTCTTGCTTCGTTATAATCGCGTCGCTGCCGCCGTCGACTTCGTCGTCCGCTGTCGTCATCGTTAATTGCGTTCGAGTTGTTTGAGCTCTTGAACTTCTGTTTCGGTAGTTGGATGCTATGGGATTAAACTCATTACTTGCATACATACTCCTACATATAAATATGTACATATGTATATATATATATTTTTGTATGTGTGAGTTTATATGCCGAACTTTAATTGTGTTTACTTATTCCAATACTATGCTTTGGAGCATCGTTTCGAGTGTTTTCTAAGATAATATTGTGTTAAAGAGTGTCCAAATTAAGATATTGATGAATTACTTAAGATAATATTTGCTTGTAGTTATGTATTTACATACACGTTTTTATGTATATTTCCACGATCATTTTGAAGATTCTTCTTCTTAATGGCGTAGACACCTCTTACGCGATCATCGCCAAATTAATAACATTGCGCCATTCATTTCTTATTTTATCTGCTCCAACTTAGTGGTCCAAGTCGATGTTGGGTCCACGGAGTGAACGCACGTCAAGAATACTGGAGGCAGGTTCTTCGTCTATCACAACATGATCGATATAGTTGTGAGTGAGTTTTTCGATCTGGAGACAACCGTAGTAGTTTAATGAATTTTCTTGTGCTGGAATCTAGTACTACAGACGACAAAATTTCGGGCTCCGGCGAGGTCGATCAGCTTCAACCCATTTGGGAATGTTTTGTTGTGGAGGATGAATTTTCCGACAGTTGTGCCAAAAATACCTTCTTTGTCCTCCCACCCATTTTGAAGTTTGTTGGAGAAAAGTGAAAAGAATTGCCAGCGTTTTATTTTACCAAACATTTAAGATTTTGAAGACATTTCTCGTTTAGGTCCGGGGAGCACGTAGCATTAACATATTTCAAGTTCAGTTCTGATCCAAACACCGTCATGTAAAATATAGGCAGAACAGGTCCATGATGAAAGGCTTGTTGATTTCTAAGAAAGCTTTACATTTCATGTAAGAAATATACTCGGAGGGGTGTTAACGAGTTGCAACCGCAATTAGAATTTTATTTTGTATATTTCTCGATGTGAGCCTGGCCCATGTCTTTCTGCATAGTAGAGCGCACTGCTAACCTCGCCTCTAATGCAGCCAATCGGTTCTCCAATTGATAAAAATATCCAGGAATAAATTGGCGAAATAAAGCCGCATTTCTTACAAATGTATTTATTGCGAGGGCGATGGAAGCCTTTTAGTACCTCTGAACTAAATTTTGCCTCCAGTTCCATCTCTTGTCCAGAATAACGTTTAGAAATTGGTTGCCAGATAAAGGCGGTTTCCATTTAACACAGGATTAATTTCCGGATTGTTTGATTGAAGATGTTATTTATCTAAGATTTATTATCTAAGAAATATACATTCGAGCCCGAGTCGGCTCATAAGCCGCAAATAAATCGTATATAGATAGATAGATATGCTGTTCAATGCTTCTATATTGGGAAATTTAACCGAAATGCCTGTATTAAGTTTATCTAGCTGCTGAAATACGTTTGTTTCACCCTCTCGGAGAAACATAAAAAGCTGAGTATAAATGGGTCAAGCACGGCCGTTTGTGTTCAATCGTATTTTAAATTAGTCGATTTATTTCCACGGAATTTCAAAATGTCTCACTAAGATATCTTGCCGCGTTGCGATACCACTTACTAAGTCTACTAGGAAAATCCCTCTTACATTCCTAGAAGCTAAAATCATTTCGGATGTTTTATGAAACTCTCAAAACAACTTACACTTGCTGAAGCCATTTCTGAAAGGCAGTCGAAGTGAAATTTTACTAGGTGATGTTATCAAGTCAATGATAGAGGCAGTGCTCTACAGACTTCCTCTATACCAAACCACAAAAAATCTGTGGGTCATTAATACATCCTCATACCGCGCGTCCTCTTTAAACACTGCTAAATCTACATAACAGCTAAAATTGAACAGAAATTTTATCGTTTCGTCCGACCTGCTGGAAAAAACCGACCTTGGTAAGTGTAAGCGGTCACGGCTACTCAGCCCAAAATGATTTTACCTTCCAAATAGCTGCTCAAAACAAGGCAGGCACAAGATAGATGAAAAATCGTTCTGCGGAATCTATGTGTCACGCGACCTCTTCCGATCTAACTTCGGCCAAAATTACCTATATTTTCATTTACGTGCTGCCTGGTAATTGCTACTATAAACTACAGCAATATCATCGGTGGCATGTAACTCTACTATACTCCCGCCTTAATCGGTCCTTTGCAAAAGCGAGTTAATCGTAAGATTCAAAGACATAGAATGTAATACTCCACCTTGAGGCGTTCCTCTACTTACGTACCACACCTGTGAATAGACTCCTGATACTCTTGTGGATACATTCCAGAAAACCACGTAGAGTAAGGTGGTTGGTTGACATTGCCATTGCCTAGAACTTCCTATGAACTATTTTCTCTGAGGTCTAACGTTCGCTCGAATGCGGACTTCCCCTCAAATGCCTTCGTTTTCCCCAAGAATATTTGGACGCTGCGTTCAAGATGAATAAATGAGACTAAATTAGTCACGGATAACTGCACTGTGGGCACAAAAATCAACATGCAATTCCAAAGACTATACAATTTCAAACAACATTCATAATCAACTTGCTGCAGCAGCAACTTACATACATATGTATCGGCAGTTCAAGGTACGTATACCGAGGTACTCCCAAACCACCGCCTCCGCCAAGTGCTTTGAATTACACGAACTTTAGACAAATATTCTTACAGAGCATGGCCGCTGCGCTCTAATCAACACTCAGTTCAAATGTTCGTCAGCGGTTATGAAATACCGCCGGTAGCAGCGCATATGCAGTCTCAACACTTCCTTCCTCGCCTTGCTTCGCCCACTCACGAGCCCAAGGAGATCAAGTGCACAAGTGCAGCACCAAAAAGGCGGCTCTTGTCCTATGATTGCGCGAATAAACAATTTTTCATGTACTGCTTTTGACCTTCTTTTAATCAATCAAGCTTGGAGTAACTGTAAATTTCAACAGCGTACAGAAAATAAACGAAGAAAACGAAGAGCGCAATAAAAAGTGAAGCATAAAAATGCCGCTAGACCAAAAGGCGACCGTACGTACGAGCAGTACGACAATGTCCAGGCAATTTGCAGCAATCAGGCGTGGAGCGGCGCAAAGTGGCGTGAATGAAGTTGGCCGACCGCTCGGAACCAGCAGTGCTCCCAGTGACAACAGATAGCTGTGGCAGCACACACGAAGGCGGAGGAGGGACGCAACGACTAGCGCGAGTGGTTGGTATGCAAAAGAGCGAAGCGGAGCTTCAAGCTGAAAAGCGATAAAAATATAAAAGAAATAAAAAGAAAAAAGAATCGTACCAGCTGATAGCGTACGGTACATACGACTTCACACTTGGAGGCGCGTTTATAGAGTTGTTACAGCGCGCTTGGTGCGCTCCATGCAGTTGACGAGTGAAGAAAGATTAATTTAGCTTGTTAAGTGGTTCAATTAATTACTTGCGAGTCATCGTTTGGACGGCGATTAGTGGTGAGATGGCGAACAACAAGGTGGACATTTATTTACATAACAACGATGTTGTGTAGCAAATGAAAAGACTTTATTTTCAACGAACTTGTTAAAGGCGTCCACAGAAAAATCTACAAACTTTTATATATGCAACTAAGCAATGCCGGTCGACTCCTCAGCTAATGACATTACGTCGCTGTAATTATTACTTAAACATCTAAAAAGTCGTGCTTTAGACCAGAATGGAAGCCATCCAGAGCGGTTTCATTGACCCAACCAAAGCTCCAGCGCATGCGTGGATTGGAGAAGTCGCACATATTAGTGTAGACCATATGCTTATCGCCGTCAACGATAGCCTCCAAGCACATATGTCCGTTTCGGCCATGCACCAACCACTGATGTGCACGATCATAATACCAAAACTGGTTGCCACCCTGTTGGTGACACGACCACATCCACACTGTAGAGTTCTCGTGCGACGACTGCACATCCAAGCAAACTTCGCTGTCGTGCTGCCTCAAATCCCGCGCAAAACTTAATTCCCAGTATTGATTGTTTTGTGGACGTGTTTTATTTTCAGCGCAGCTGTAGAGTCCCACAGGGTTTTCATTACCCTTACTCATAGTGTCTAGACAAAGGTATGGGTATGAGATACTTTGTATTGCGCCCGAGGCGTAGGCTGGCGGTTCGGCAGGCGGATATTTCTCCAGCAAATCAGGCGCCACCTCCTCCAAGAACCACTTGAAGGATTTACAGTTGAGACGTTCGCGTACAGCACGTTGTGCCGTCAAATCGCCTGCATCGATGGAAAACTCCTCCGGATTGCGCTGGTAAAGATACTCTTTATATTCGTCCATCCACACTTCGGCAACACGTTTACAGTTCTGAAAAAGTTGAAAGTGTTAAAGCTTACGTGCTACTCCGTGTCTAATATGCGCGCACACTCACCCTGGCAAAGAAGTTGTAATTCCGCGGATTGGGTCGATCGCCCATGGGTCCAGGAAAGATGTGCGCCACACGTGAGCATGGCACGTCGAACAGCATACCACCACACATCCAGATTTTGAAACTCAACTCAAATTGCTCGGCACCCCAAATATCCAAACCCTCGTCATAGCCGCCTAGTTCCCAAAAAAATTTCCGACTAATCGCGAAGAGACCACCCATCATGATTGGGTTTGAAACAGGCTCTGTGTGATTAACATTTTGACCGGGCAGCTTTGGTAGTTGTTTGTAATGTAATTTCCAATCGAAAGCGCCGCGTGCACCCTCTTGATGCAAGCCTTTATAACCGAAATCCACATGATCGATGACATCAACAATCGGACAAGTCGATATCTTGTAATTCACCGCAATCGGCTCGAGTAGTGGCGGCAGCCAATTATAATTACATTCGATGTGTGAGTCAAAGAATACTAAAACTTCACCGTCTGCCGCTCGTGCGCCCGCTACGCGCGCATTTATCAACCCAGTACGTTCGGGTAGACGCACGATGGTTACCAATTTTCCGAAATGCTCTGCTACATATTCTTCCAGTTCCGTTTTTAGATTTTCACGTTCGCTACCGTCGTCTACGATGACTATTTGTTTGAGCAACTCGCGTGGCGTACGATTGACAATGCTGTGCATTGTGCGTTGTAACGCGGTGACGTGTTCGTTGTGGAAGGGAATAACCACACTCGTGGAGGGCAGCTTGGCCAGGTAGCGTATAAGGCGGCTACTGTGCGGGAGAAAAAGTGAGAAAAAGAAAGATAAAATATGAAATGAGCGAGAGCTTATTATGAGAAATCTGAAATTTGCTAAATTGAAATTGTTTCTATGAAAGACTCATTCCTCTGGAGAAAGAGACGACAAAGTTCTCCACGTTTGAGGTAGCTTCAAAAGCAGAACTCGAACGAATTTTCTACTTCCGTTGAAATGTATATATATATATATCATTGGCACTTTGTAACCGCTGAAGCGATTTTTTGGCCGAGCTTCTCCTCCAATTTGTGGTTTTGCGACTTGATGTTTTTCCAACAAATGGAGGGACCTACAGTTTATACTAAGCCGCCTCCGAACGGTTGATGGTTTTTTACGAGGAGCCTCTATTTCATGTCCAAAATACACTCGGAGAGGTGGACATTCCCTGCCGAGAGGCAACCGTAATTAGAAAATTTAACTTAATTTTTTATTTAAATTAATTTTCCATAACTTTTGGATGTTGGTGGCACCGGGATTTGAACTCGAGCCTTCCGAATGTCAGTACGCAATGCTAACCACTCGGCTACCGCCGCCGCCATGAAATGACGTCTCGTATATTTTTACTTGCTAACCTTGTTAAGAGAAGATCGAAGATCCGAAGAACTAGTTACGAAGGACTACTTGGAGAACATATAATTTAGTCTGCCGGAACCCATATGGTGAACATATTAACTCAATCAGTTGCGGAAAGCTACTTATTTAATGCACGAACCCATGACACCCCACTTGGTAGTGAGTGCTATCCATACGTCTACTGCAGCCGTAGTGCTTTATTACGGATAAGACCTCCAACACCAAACAGGCGAGCAGTGAGTAGATTGTTCCTTTATGAAAGCAGGTGTAAAATCAACGAAGCTCATGGAAAGATCTCTGTCAGCAGTAACAAATATGTTTATAGAATTCGCTCAAATTTAAAATAAATTCAATTTTTGCCACCACTACAAACTCACTCTTTATGTCTGGCATCCAGCAGCGATCTATTGACGGATATCATATCAGTTAAATGGCATTGAATTCATTCTCCAGTGAAATATTCTTCTCCAATGCCTTCAAACTCTCGTCGGTAATGTGCGCAGGCCGACCCTGTTCGCCCAGGCCCACACGTTTCGCGTCACTTGCCAGGAGTTCATAGTCCTCCCAATCTTTTTTTTCGCCCTCAGCAAAGGGCACCCTAAATATACCCTTTGTAGCTTTTTTCTTTGGCTCAGCATCTCTTTCTGGTGCGTCGACGCCCTCATGCGCCTGAGGTGGTGGCGGCACAACTACGCGCTCCTGCACGGGTGGTTTGGGAGGTCGTTGAGTACGTACGCGTACACGTGGTACAAATTCTGGCGTAACGGGATCACCATTGAAATCAGTTGCTACCATGGGCACCATCTCTGTGGAGCGTCGCTCCACCAACAGTGTTGTGAAAAATGAGAGTACGATGACGAATCCTATGAAGTATAAGAGCTTCCGCACCAGATTTTTCACTTTACGTGGACGTACTTTCGCCATCTGGTTTTTACTTTCTTTCCAGCGCAAAACTCGCTAATTACGCCCGTTACTACGTTTCGGTCTGCCCGACATGCCTTTCTCAACTATTCAAATTTTTCTCAAGCTACTGTCTGTGAGAGTTTCATTGCTCCGTTGACGCGCTGATAAGTAAACATTTTTCTTAAGTAAATATAATGGTTTATTAAAAGTATATATATATATACCTATACGTAGGCTGCTATATATATTTATGGCCTAATAATGAAAATACGAATATTTGTCAACGAAAATAGTTTTTTTTTTTTTTTTTTTGATTGGCTCGTCTTGGAAGACCCACACGGTCGATTGCTGTTTTGTTTCGGGCTCATACGTATAGATCCATGATTCGTCACCTGTGACGATCTTATAAACGTCTTTTGAAGCACCGCGATCGTATTTTTTCAGCATTTCTTTACACCAATCCACACGAGCCTTTTTTGAGTGATTGTCAAATTGTATGGGATCCAACGAGAACAAACCTTTTTACGGCCAGGTGTTCATACAATATCGAATGTATGCTGGTGGGAGAAATGCATAGGTATGCCTCTGTCTGAAGGTATGTTACATGACGGTCTTGCATTATCAGTTCACGTACGGCATCGATGTTTTCTGGCACAACGGCTGTTTTTGGACGACCTTCACGGAATTCGTCTTTGAGCGAGCGTCGGCCACGATTGAATTCGTTCTACCAGTTTTTCACAGTGCTATAGGATGGTGCTTCATACCCATACAAAGATTTTAGTTCATCGAAGCACTCTTGTCGTGATAATCCACGTCGAAAGTTGTGAAAAATGATCGCACGAAAATGTTCACGAGCTAATTCCATTTTTTGGCCGAGATGAATTTTTAAATTCCCTGTAAATAAAACAATTCACGATTAAATGACAAAACGTTCTGAGTGATGTTATGCTAAAAAAAGTCAAACTTTCCAATGGATATGTCAGATTGCACCTGGCAACACTTAGTGTTGCCTAGGCCAGGCAAATATATATCAGCCTACGTATTTCGATTTGCTCTCTTTAGAGAATCTAAAATGGGTGTCCATATTCTTTCCTAAATAAACTTCAGCGTCAATAATTTATTTCGTTACGGAGTCGCAAATCATTATATCATATATCAGCCTTTAAATGATTACTCTTAACAGCTGCTGATAAAATATGTAGTTCCATAAGTGCCTTGATACATCTATATCACTAGGTGCTCGAATGCACATCAGCCACAAATTGATTTAAATATTTTTTTCTATTATTTTCTATTTTATAAATCTACTATTTCCCCGCCTTTAAACCCATTTCCTTAAATGCGTTCCGCTAGTTGTCAATCAGTTTATTTCTACGATTTTTTCTTTTTATTTCATTTATGCTATCGTTGCTTTGTTTACCTGTAATCCGTGGCTGTCAATCGCGCTCTATTGACATTTATCATCGTTTACTTACTTGCTTTTGCTTTACATTGGACATTATACTCACATTATTATGGTCATACACAAATCACAAAGCCCTGATATCGCGTACAACTCGTTCAAACATTTGCTTACCTCCGACGGTTGATGGGTGAAGAGAGAGAAGAAATCCGAAGAGTGAAAAAGTGTCTTCAAAGCAATAAAAATCAATCGCACACTCGAGATTTATTAAAGCGTGATTCATACTTACCGTTGTAAGAGTTTTATTGAGCTTTTAGTTATACCTCAGTGGGCGCTGCTGCACTTAAATTTGAAATAATGTAAAGCAGTTGGATTTATGTATGGTATTATTTGATAGAAGAGCTGTGCCAATTATTTCCAAGAGATATACTCGATCTGAGACTCTCTGGTTGATTTCAGGCTTAGCAGTGCTAACAAAATGCCATTCTTCTGTACTCAAAGGTCTTGCTTAGACACCATACACGATTGGTTTATCAAGAGCCTACTTTTAAAAGGCATTTCTCGGCCTACTCCGGCAAAAGCTCATTTACTCTTAATGAATTGAAGTAAATTGTTGAGAGTTTTCTACCAGATAAGGTTTCTTTTTGATTTTCTAGCAGTCGTTGACTTCTGATAAATGTGGTATTGTCTTATTACCGTTGATGGCATGATCTTGCCGTCCGCTCAGAATATTGGTAACTTATATCCGAAAGTAAATTTCATTCTCTCCGACTTTTCCCATTCCTCCACTCTCAGGCTTCTATGGGCTTTACCCGCAGAGTTCTTGGCAATCGTTTCACCAGTTGGACGCAGAAGTACCAGCTCGATCTAAAGGCCAAAGTCTATGATGTGAAGTGGTCAACTACCCAAAAATACTCTCACCACCGGTATATTTCTGACAGCATGAACACCTTCACTCTGCATACCATCGTGCTTGTCACTAAAGTACAAATCCACAATAAAAAATAGAAAAACCTTGCTGTAACTTGTTACGGAGTTTTCCCCACTTAAGGCTACAACAAATTTAATTTAATTTATTACAATATTTATAAACAGATATACAATATATATGTAAGTCTCTATGTTTCGACTGCACATGTACACGTACGTATCTACTTTCTCGTATGGCCTGTGGAGGTGAAAACCCACAGGAACACTACATTTGCTGGTGGTGTTCATACCACTGGCGAATGTACCTACTGACGACACAAAGGCTATTAAATTCTCTTTGAATGTTCCTCAACACAGTTTTCGCTTGCTCTATGTGTACGTACATATGTATGTACATGTGTATGTGCATGTACAAATAATTTCATGTTTGGACATGTTTATAAAATTCAGCTTTTCTATTGTAGGTACATATGTAGGTATGTATATAAAGTATCTCTATGTTTTATGTATTTTTATTGTAATATATTAATATTCAATTTTCCAAAAAACATGAATGCCAGCTAATAGCGGCAGATATGGTACATATACACATTTCATTAATGTTTTAAAAATTTTATATTTTATATTAATTTTATGTAGTAATTCACAACAAAAACCAACTTCACTAATAAATTGTACCTCACAGCGAAAGTCGCGAGCAAATTCGGTGTAATATGAGATAATTTTGACATTATAGTATTGACGTTGGTTGAGTGTAGATTTAAATGGGTCGCTAAACAAGAAATGAAGTGCGTGACTTAAAAAAAAGCCATACAAACAGAATGGAACAATATTGCTCATGACTACACGAAGAAGTTACCGAAACGTATGAAAGCAATCATAGACAGCAGGGAGTATCCTACTAAATATTAATTATCACACAATTTTAATTTTGTTCTTTAAAAAAAATGAAATTTATTTATTTTTTTGTTACTGCATCATTTTCGCTGTGAGGTACAATTTATTGGTGAAGTTGGTTTTTATAGGGAATTACTACATAAAATTAATATAAAATATAAAATTTTTTAAAGCACTAATGAAATGTGTACCTATATGTATCTAACGCTATTAACTGGCATTCATGTTTTTTGGAAAATTTATTTAATTTTTAAATAAAACTTATTATACTATTTCTTATATATTGTAGCTGCATTATACGAGTATAATTCAACAATATGTATATATATATTGTATATACCTATATATATGTACGTTTTTATATATGTATGTTTTATGTTATATATTTTACTATATAAATTCAATTCTTTTATATAGGTATTTATAAAAACTATGTATCTGTTAATCTCGATAATCACCGCTCTATTTCTCCTGCTACGCCGCCGTATTCGCTTATATCTCCGACTTCTAACATTACGCCGCTTGCTGTTAAGCTGGTCGAGTCTGCATTACATACGAGTATGCAGAGTTATTGGGATATCTCGTTATCGTATATGCACAAGTGCATATCGATGGGCTTGGTATAATCAATAAACGCTCGGCCGCGCACTTCACCGTCTTTTTTTATTATGAGCTCCCCTCGTCGCTTCGCCGATTGTTCCTCCTCACTTTCTGACGATATGGAGATTGTCGTGGATGCGCGCACCAGACCTTCTTCGTCGTCGCTGCTGCTGCTGCGTACATCTTGTTCATTTGGTACGAATATGATCGTTGACACACTGCTACACGTACATACTTGTTGCTTTGCCTTGTTGTGTTTGGTTCCCGCCAGGTAGGTGGGAGAGTATCTCCTCCTCTGTCAGCCTTTGCAGTCGGTAGCAAAGATGGGCTGCGTTCATTTCGCGTTTGTTTACTGCGCTCGTATACTTCGCTTGCTCGCTTATATCTCTCGGACACTTCAGAACAATTGATGTAAGTTTGTTGGCGGCACCGGCTTTAATTTTAGTTTTCATTGCTCGATCAACTGTGCTTTGCCCGTACATAATTTAATATTTCTCCTTTGAATTATTGAAGGAGTATTTTGATATCTTTTGTTTATATTTTTCTCCTTATTTGTATATATGTATTTTCACTTGTTTTGTATGTGTCCATATATATTATTTCTTTCTTGTTTCTTCGCGCATTATTATTTTCTTAGATATATAGATATATATGGGTGTTTCCATGAAATGGTCCACCGCGACTTAAAAAATCAAAACGCTCGCAGAATTTTTATAGACACAGAAAATAGAAGAAAAATGTTGATATTTTACTATGCAAAAAAAATTTTCAGCTCTTTCTAATTTTAAATTCCAAAAAATTGTATGCAAAACTTATAACTCTTTTATTCACTTTAAAACCTGTAGAATGTATTACTTTTAATTGCTGCTGATGAAATAAATATATATGTAATATCGCAGTTTGGTACAACTACAAGATAATATAAAAATGAGAGATGAGATCAAACTGTGCATCAATAGCGGTATTTTTTCATTTCTATTTTGGCAGCATTCGTGTGTCACGTGCGTAATGCAAAAGAAGTACATAGTTCCATAATTACCGTAATATAAGTTTAAATGTCTTATTATTTTGTGTGTTAAGCAAATTTATTTTTTACTAAAATAATATATTAATATAAATAGCAATCTGCAGAAGTTAAATTTTTTTTTTACTTTTGAACTTTGTCACGTGCGTAATGGTAAGTACGAAAAATTTAATGCTCTTAATTAAAGTCCATTTGATAAATATTATTTTACTTTTACAATAAATATTAGAAGTCAAGTAATGCTAAAAATCAAAATCGGTGGAGGGAGAGGCTTAAGCAAGATGAAAATAAGCGAATATGTAAATGTTGCTCGAACAGGATACTCACTTAAGGAAAAAATTAAGTTGGATTAATTTTGTAGTACCTTAATTTTTAATTTTTATTTTCCATTTTTGAATAAAAGTTTAATTTTTTTTTCAAAAACTTCTGAAAAAATATGTAAAATTACTAAAATATGTATGAAGGTAAAAAGTGTCACGTGCGTAATGTCACGTGAGTAATCAATATTTTTTTGTTTTTTTTTAGACAAAGTATGATCAGTTGTTTTCGAAGCAAACATAATTATGAAGCTCCATTATTAACCTTTATAAAAAAAAATTTACCGGAATAAAAATCTCCTACAATTCGCTTACTTTCGCATTTTTCCTCTTGGTTCTAAAAGCAACTTCCATTTTTGTCACGTGCGTAAGTCAACTTTGATTGACTGCAACTTGGGTACCCAGTGCTCAATTTTGCAATATTTATTCTTTTTGGATAAAACTCATCACATGCAATGTAGCGATCCTAAAAGAAGTGACTTCTTCCCATTATATTTCTATTTTTACACCATTCAAACGCAATTAAACGCGTACAAATGTCGCGTGCATAACCATGGAAACACCCATATACTATATATTTTTTCACTATTACTTCATTTTTTTTTTGTTGCTCTCTTATTACTATTACTTCTTTTCATGTATTTTCAATATTTCTTTTATATTAAATTTTTTCTGCTTTATGTATTTTAAAAATCTCCTTTGTTTTTTTTTTTTTTGCTTTCGCCTTTATGGGAGGTTATTCCCATTCCAGTGGGCACTCAGATGTGCCGTTCTACTTTACCGGGGATACGTAGTTAGTTATTCGATGCGGACCGCTATATCTGGGAGCTTGTTTGGCCGCAAAGTTCTCTATCGCCTTTGAAAGGTGGTGTTCCTTTACTAATACCAAATCGCCTATATCTGGCTACCAATTCTGTCTTCGTAGGTTGTAATATCGCGCTTGGTCGGTTGCTGCACGTTGTTAAGTGCCTCGGACTACTCGATAAACTTCTGCCATCATTGTTACTTTCTCCGCTGGCTTTGGGTTCTTCTGCGCGGTTCCGAAGGTGTGTTCATCGTACAGATTATTTGGCATTCTCGTGCGTAGGAAGTTTTTGAAACGCCTGCTGGTAAACTGTGATCAGTGCCTTTGGGACGCCAAAACGGGCCAAGATTCTTTCTCGGAATATTCGCATGAGGCCTTCGGTTGTGGCACGATCTCTACCTAATTAGAGAATCGCTCCTGAAAGACGAGAGCCATTGTATTGCCGTGCTTTGACCGCGGTAATGGCCGACGATATCTGCATACACTGTTGCCCATAGTTCTTCCACTATTTGGGTGAGAATCTTGCCTGCGGCTTCTGGTTGATCGGGTTTGTATATTTGGAACACGTGGCACGGTTGTACGTACTTCCTCACAACATCACTGGCCAGTAGTATCGTGCCAACGTCTGGGCTATGGATTTACCAATGCCCATATGGCCTGCGCTCGGGCCGTCGTGCATTTTGAGACCTTAGCACATCATCGTCATCCGTCTATATAAACTGCCTTCTTCGATCACATAGTCCGGTAACTTCTCTGGAGCTTCTCCCACCTCAATCTTCTTCTTTTTTAGCCATGCGCAGTGTTTGTTTTGCCCTTCCTCTAACATCATGCCCAACTGTTCTTCTTGTGGTTGCCTTGATAGCGCGACTGCTACGACGTTCAGCTTTTCCTTCCTGCATTGCACCTCAAACGAACTCTAGCGCTCACCTTGCTATCCGACCCGACGGACTCTCGATCACGTTGAGCCATTTCAACGCCAGGTGGTCGGTAATTACTGTGAAGTTGTACCCCTCCAGATACGGTCTCATTTTCCTTATTGCCCAGGCTATCGCTAGAAACTCCTTTTTCGTTGGTGAGTAGTTCGGTTTTATTTAGTCTCCGACTCGCGTATACTATTACTCGTTCACTACCATCTAACTCTTTTGTAAGAACTGCTCCGAGCCCGAAATCGCTCGCATCGGTCTTGTGTAAGGACGTCTTTTAAAGCTTGGAACGCTGTCTGTTGTTCCTCGGTCCACTCCAACATTTTATTCTTCTTCAGCATGGATGTAAGTGGATGTGACACTCGTGAAAAGTCGTGAACGAATCTTCGGTACCATGATGCCACTCCACTACCTCACTACCTCTTCGCTCACGAAACTTCTCGTTGCTCCGGTATCTATTGCTGGTACCGCTCTTCTGGTCTTCGAGGTACAAACGTTCGTGCTATGGCTCTTAATTACTCTCTTTCGGGGAGAAGGTTCTCGAATCCTTCTACCAAGTCCACTAATTCCCACAGACTCCTGAATTCCCTCCGCTTTACGCACAGCTGATATTCTCGAGAATTCCGTTAAATACGGCTCAGCTTTTGTTCGACCGTGTAGTTCATGTGCCGCATAAGTCCAGGACGTAATCCTTAAAACGCTCACCCGGTCGTTGGACGCGTCGCCCTATCTCGTCGTCCAGTTGCTCAAAGTACCCCGAACACAACAACTTCACGAAGTCCCTTTTAAAAGCGTCTCATTCCTTCCAGTGCCGATTGTTCTTACGGAACCATACGAGAGCCTTGTCTTTGAATAATTTTGGTAACGCTCGTGGGATCGAATTACGTTTAATGTCATACCCGTCCACTAATTCTTTCAATTAGCACAATTCTATTAGAAAGATTCTCCGATTTAAATTGCAAAAGCCGAGAAGCTTTCGCTCTTCCAACAATCCCTCTTTAAATGTACTAATATACATATATAAATAAATTTCCCCCAACGAAACCATTCAGAGATCCGGGTTATAAGCTATGCATTTCAGCTCCAGATAATGTTGAACTGAAATGGGTATTATTTAGAAGTTGCTTTTTTCGGAGCACAATAACTTGAGGACAACAAATCAATTCTGCAATTCATAAAAATATCGAGGATTAAATTGGCGAAATAAAGCCGCATTTCTTACAAATGTATTTATTGCGAGGGCGTTGGAAGCCTTTTAGTACCTCTGAACTAAGTTTTACCTCCAGTTCCACCCTTGTCCAGAATAACGTTTAGAAATTGGTTGCCAGATAAAGGCTGTCTCCATTTAACACAGGAATAATTTCCGGATTGTTTGATTGAAGATGTTATTTATCTAAGAAAAAATATACATTCGAACGCGAGTTGGCTCATAAGCCGCAAATAAATCGTATATAGATAGATAGATATGCTGTTCAATGCTTCTATATTGGGAAATTTAACCGGAATGCCTTTATTAAGTTTATCTTATTATCAAGTCAATGATAGAGGTAGTGCTCTGCAGATTTCTTCTATACTATAGCACAAACAATCTTTGGGGAATTAATACATCCTCATACCGTGCGTCTTCTTTAAATACTGCTAAATTTACATGACAGCTTAAATTGAACAGAAATTTTATCGCTTCGTCCGACCTGCTGGGAATCGCTTACACCTGCGGTCACGGCTGCTCAGTCCAAGCCGCTGCGCTCTAATCAACACTCAATTCAAATGTGCGTCAGCGGTTATGAAATACCGCCGGGAGCAGCGCATATGCAGTCTCAACACTTCCTTCCTCGCCTTGCTTCGCCCACTCACGAGCCCAAGGAGATCAAGTGCACAAGTGCAGCACCAAAAAGGCGGCTCTTGTCCTATGATTGCACGAATAAACAATTTTTCATGTACTGCTTTTGACCTTCTTTTAATCAATCAAGCTTGGAGTAACTGTAAATTTCAACAGCGTATAGAAAATAAACGAAGAAAACGAAGAGCGCAATAAAAAGTGAAGCATAAAAGTGCCGCTAGACCAAAAGGCGACCGTACGTACGAGCAGTACGACAATGTCCAGGCAATTTGCAGCAATCAGGCGTGGAGCGGCGCAAAGTGGCGTGAATGAAGTTGGCCGACCGCTCGGAACCAGCAGTGCTTCCAGTGACAACAGATAGCTGTGGCAGCACACACGAAGGCGGAGGAGAGACGCAACGACTAGCGCGAGTGACTATGCAAAAGAGCGAAGCGGAGCTTCAAGCTGAAATGCGATAAAAATATAAAAGAAATAAAAAGAAAAAAGAATCGTACCAGCTGATAGTGTGTGGTACATACGACTTCACCCTTGGAGGCGCGTTTATAAAGTTGTTACAGCGCGTTTATAGAGTTGTTACAGCGCGCTTGGTGCGCTCCATGCAGTTGACGAGTGACGAAAGATTAATTTAGCTTGTTAAGTGGTTCAATTAATTACTTGCGAGTCATCGTTTGGACGGCGATTAGTGGTGAGATGGCGAACAACAAGCTGGACCGACGGCGTTACAAGCCGCGGCCGTAAACAACAGACATTTATTTACATAACAACGATGTTGTGTAGCAAATGAAAAGATTTTATTTTCAACGAACTTGTTAAAGGTGTGCATAGAAAAATCTACAAACTTATATATACTCCTTAGCCAATGACATTACTTCGTTGTAATTATTACTTAAATATCTAAAGAAATGTTAATAGTCGTGTTTTAGACCAGAATGGAAGCCATCCAGAGCGGTTTCATTGACCCAACCAAAGCTCCAGCGCATGCGTGGATTGGAGAAGTCGCACATATTAGTGTAGACCATATGCTTATCGCCGTCAACGATAGCCTCCAAGCACATATGTCCGTTTCGGCCATGCACCAACCACTGATGTGCACGATCATAATACCAAAACTGGTTGCCACCCTGTTGGTGACACGACCACATCCACACTGTAGAGTTCTCGTGCGACGACTGCACATCCAAGCAAACTTCGCTGTCGTGCTGCCTCAAATCCCGCGCAAAACTTAATTCCCAGTATTGATTGTTTTGTGGACGTGTTTTATTTTCAGCGCAGCTGTAGAGTCCCACAGGGTTTTCATTACCCTTACTCATAGTGTCTAGACAAAGGTATGGGTATGAGATACTTTGTATTGCGCCCGAGGCGTAGGCTGGCGGTTCGGCAGGCGGATATTTCTCCAGCAAATCAGGCGCCACCTCCTCCAAGAACCACTTGAAGGATTTACAGTTGAGACGTTCGCGTACAGCACGTTGTGCCGTCAAATCGCCTGCATCGATGGAAAACTCCTCCGGATTGCGCTGGTAAAGATACTCTTTATATTCGTCCATCCACACTTCGGCAACACGTTTACAGTTCTGAAAAAGTTGAAAGTGTTAAAGCTTACGTGCTACTCCGTGTCTAATATGCGCGCACACTCACCCTGGCAAAGAAGTTGTAATTCCGCGGATTGGGTCGACTGCCCCAGGGCCCACGAAAGATGTGCGCCACACGTGAGCATGGCACGTCGAACAGCATGCCGCCACACATCCAGATTTTGAAACTCAACTCAAATTGCTCGGCACCCCAAATATCCAAACCCTCGTCATAACCGCCTAGTTCCCAAAAAAATTTCCGACTAATCGCGAAGAGACCACCCATCATGATTGGGTTTGAAACAGGCTCGGTGTGATTAACATTTTGACCGGGCAGCTTTGGTAGTTGTTTGTAATGTAATTTCCAATCGAAAGCGCCGCGTGCACCCTCTTGATGCAAGCCTTTATAACCGAAATCCACATGATCGATGACATCAACAATCGGACAAGTCGATATCTTGTAATTCACCGCAATCGGCTCGAGTAGTGGCGGCAGCCAATTATAATTACATTCGATGTGTGAGTCAAAGAATACTAAAACTTCACCGTCTGCCGCTCGTGCGCCCGCCACGCGCGCATTTATCAACCCAGTACGTTCGGGTAGCCGCACGATGGTTACCAATTTTCCGAAATGCTCTGCAACATATTCTTCCAGTTCCGTTTTTAGATTTTCACGTTCGCTACCGTCGTCTACGATGACTATTTGTTTGAGCAACTCGCGTGGCGTACGATTGACAATGCTGTGCATTGTGCGTTGTAGCGCGGTGATGTGTTCGTTGTGGAAGGGAATAACCACACTCGTGGAGGGCAGCTTGGCCAGGTAGCGTATAAGGCGGCAACTGTGCGGGAGAAAAAGTGAGAAAAAGAAAGATAAAATATGAAATGAGCGAGAGCTTATTATAAGAGAGTTTAGTTTGAACTGTTCCAGCGCTCTTAATGTTTCATTCGAAAATCTGAAATCATTTAATTTAGTCTGCCGGAACTCATATGGTGAACATATTAACTCAATCAGTTGTGGAAAACGACTTGTAGAACTGTACTATTTGTAGATTTTGTAACCGTAGAACATTCATTAGAGTGAATTTAGGAACTTATTAACGTGAATTCTATTGGATGTGAGGTATCCCTGAAGGCAGCGGCACTTTCTTTTTCTTCTTATTTAGCGTAAACAACGATTACACGATTTTCAGCTAAACTTCTTCATCAATTTGTTCTCCGAGTCTCCACAAAGTAGACTGATAGAATAGGTGTTCACAAATTGGACGAAAAGCTCGACTGCAAAGCACTTCAGCGATTACCTCATATGGGAAATATACTCCGACCTATTTCGTTAGCAAAAATGATTAAAATGAACCCATGACACCCCACTTGGTAGTGAGTGCCACCTATACGTCTACGGCAGCCGCAGTGCTTCATTACGGATAAGACCTCCAACACCAAACAGGCGAGCAGCGAGTAGATTGTCTTACTTCCCTTTATGAAAGCCGGTCGTAAAAGTCTGTATAAAATCTACGAAGCTCATGGAAAGATCTCTGTCAGCAGTAGCAAATGTATTTATACTACAAACTCACTCTTTATGTCTGGCATCCAGCAGCGATCTATTGACGGATATCATATCAGACAACATGGCATTGAAACCATTCTCCAGTGAAATATTCTTCTCTAATGCCTTCAAATTCTCGTCGGTAATGTGCGCAGGCCGACCCTGTTCGCCCAGGCCCACACGTTTCGCGTCACTCGCCAGGAGTTCATAGTCCTCCCAATCTTTTTTTTCGCCCTCAGCAAAGGGCACCCTAAATATACCCTTTGTCGCTATTTTCTTATGCTCAGCATCGCGAATCTCTCTTGCTGGTGCGACGACACCCTCATGCGCCTGTGGTGGTGGCGGCACAACTACGCGCTCCTGCACGGGTGGTTTGGGAGGTCGTTGAGTACGTACGCGTACACGTGGTACAAATTCTGGCGTAACGGGATCACCATTGAAATCAGTTGCTACCGTGGGCACCATCTCTGTGGAGCGTCGCTCCAGCCGTCGCTCCACCAACAGTGTTGTGAAAAATGAGAGTACGATGACGAATCCTATGAAGTATATGAGCTTGCGCACCAGATTTTTCACTTTACGTGGACGTACTTTCGCCATCTTGACTGGTTTTTATTTTCTTTCCAGCGCAAAACTCGCTAACTCGCGCGACATGCGTTTCTCAACTATTCAAACTTTTCTAAAAATAAGTTCCCTCAAGCTGCTGTCTAAGAAAGTTTCATTGACTCGCTGATAAGTAAACATTTTTTCTTAAGTAAATATAATGGTTTATTAAAAGTATGTATATATATATGTATATACATATATATACTCGTATATATATGTATGAGTGTATACTTTTCGGCAATTTCTAATCAAATGGAGTGCATTTGACAAGCTTGCACAAACGTTCTGACAAGCGGCGAAATTGATAAGACAATGTCTGAATTTAGTACAAACATACATATGTGTGTTTACGCTTGTAAATACATACATACATATATATTATTTGAAGATATTTGCCAAAAAAGAAAGCAATAATTTTTTATTATATTTTTATTTGTGGATACCCAACACTTGCTTGCTCTGGTTAGTTTTTTGCAAAAAGTAAAAAAAAATATTGCTCTGTGTATAAAACAGCTTTGCTTGCAGACAATATATGTATGTATAGTATGTTGAAACTTTTAGAAATAGATAAAAGTACATAAGAAAGAAAACTTAGGTATTTTTGTACTTTTATGGCCTTAAAATTGTACTCCACGCGGTCTAAAGTATGTATAGTTAGTTTTAGAAGAAGAAGAGTTTAACTCATCTGTTGTTGTTGTAACCACAAAATATTACCTAAATTGGTTGTTGGAGAATATTGTGGTGGTGATAGGCCTTATAACATAACGAGCCCTTTCTAGTTCCTAAAGCGAATTTCTGCCGAGATCCTCCTCTGATTTGTGGTGTGCGTCTTGATGTCCGAGTTGTCCCACTATAAAGATCCTACTGTCAGGCGATCTATCGAATTTAGATATGCTTTAAGGCGGATAACCAGGAGTGGGCGGCTTATCAAGACGTACATTCGTCTGTCTGTTTGACAGGTGATCCCTAAGCAGATCGGCGCCAATTGAAAACACCAAATGAAACCAGGACTTCCTTTACCTGATTTATACAATGAATTGGATGACCTCCTTTTGGTATGGTCCTACTGGCGGTTGTTGAATACTTTCAAAGCTGGAATGCTTTTGTCTATCCACATAAGCGGTTTCTTTTAATACGTTGATCAATCTCAATATCGCCGTATCCTCCTGTGGTATTCGCCGATTTCTTACGAAGAGGACCATAAATCTTCCGCAACATCTTTTTTCGGAAACTCATCGTTCAGGTCTTCGAACCATAAAACTGAACGAAAGTGTTGTACGACCTGTAAAGTTTGGGCCTTGTTCGTCGATAAAGATCCTGACTTTTCACTTGCCCACTCAGTCCAAACAGCGCCTGTTGGCAAGATTGATTCTGCGTTTGATTTCAGGGCAGAAAATATTATTGACTATGGTTGTGGTTGCTACGTTGACGAAGAAAACACGATAAAGAGTCACTATGACGGAAACCTCGATTAATATCGAACGTCTCGGGGAGTGTCCTTCCCTTGCCTGATAGAGATCTTGACGTCGCTCAGCGTTTTGTTTACATTACATAGATACACAAGTTTTGCGAGGATGGTGCTATCGAAGACTGCTTTAAAAATAATGGTGATCTGTATCGATTCTTTTCTCACCGGACTTTTACAAGTTATAGTGAATATCTGGTCAATGGCGGAAGGAGAGCTGAACTCATAGATAAAATGCATTCTTGTTGGATTTGTGCAGATCACACTTAGGTTTCAATCATCAGGCCCGCACTTATCCGACCAAATTCTCAAAGAAGCTGATGCAAGCCCTTGTAAGATATTATCTTTTAACTTTAACTTTTTTTTTAACAATCTTGTAGCATCGATAAATGTTGCCTTCATAAACTCTAAACAGTTTCTGAACTACCTCATATTTACGTAACTACAATAGATTTCTCTTTTCTTTTTTTTTAACTCTTCTCATCAATTCTCTGTATCTCTGCGAGTCAGTCTTTTTACCGCTACTGTGATGCGAAATCCTCGTACCGGCTCTTTCGTCGACCTTAACGAAAATCAATCCTCTAGTGTCTGCACATTGGTCTTGAAACGCCGTCCCACAGGCCGTTTTTTTCGAGTTATTTCCGTAGATAGGTAGGAGCAGCCAAAGCTAGTCGAAACCGTCGTGGACATCTAATGGAAAGTGAAGAAAACGAGTAGATAAGGGAAAAGAGGTGATTGCTGTTATGCAGGACATTCTTTGGATGTGCCGTGGTTGAATCTAAAAAACTAGGAGTATAGTTTACCGCAGTATCCAGATCTTTGTCGTGGCAGCATTACAAAGATCTTCCGGAAAAAAGCTCGATCTCCTAGTCTGCTATAAGCATTGATTAATTTCCGATGATGAAGTTGACGACTGTAGACTTGTAGTGTGTTCCTAGATGGAGAACTTCCTTTCTGATATGCTAGCCTAAGGGGGGTTCTGCTTCAAGTAAGTAGGATCCCAATAGTGTCTGTACAGTAGAACAGGTGTTTTTCAACTGGAAGGATATATGTATCGCTATGTAGGTAAACCTATCTCCAACTCGCATAGACTGTCACTATTTTTCTTGCGATGTTTCAAAAAGGCTTGTAAATAGCAAAGAAGCAGGAGAGGTCGAGGAAAGAGCATTTTACTTTTAGACAGCGGTTATTGATATTCCAAACGGACGTCAATATTGAGCAGCCATCGGCTTATGCGACCAATGAAACAACCTCAAGTGGTGCAGGGAGCTTCGAAGCCGAACAAGCTGGCATAGCTACAAGTTAACAAGAATTTTTTTTTAAATCGAAGCCCTCGTCTCCGAAAAGGATTATCTTGTCATAAAATTTTGTATGCTACTGAGTGCTCGCTCGACGATTATGAACGATGTGGCGAAACGACACCGTTATCTGCGATTTAATACCTAATATTTTCAATTATTAACTCTTGCTCAATACCGTTATTATGCTTAAGTACGTCAATTTTTACTAATAATAAATTTTGCTTAACACTTCTGTTTTCCTTCTTTCTCATTCCAGCTGCTCAGCTCGCTGGCGACGGACTTGGATATTATGCTCAATGACTTGAGATCATCGCCGGGTTCAAGACTTTTACCGCCCACACATCACTTACATCAGCGCGGCGCATCAAATACATCGAATAGCTCATCGCCATTAACTATTGGTGGCGGAGGAGTGGGAAGTGGAATTGGCGGCGGGAGTGGAGCGAGTGCCGGTGAGCTGGGGCAGACAACAACCGGTTATCTGCATGGTGCTTTGCGCAGTAACCACAATAATCAATTTGTACAACATCAGCAACAACAGCAACAACAACAACAACAACAAGCGGCGAATGCACAGAAAGAGAAGCGACAACAACAGCAACAACAATCGAGACAGCCGACTAAAGTGCAAATAATACCAGCAACAGCGCCAACAACAACAACCATAACAACAACAACGGCCGCTACCACAGCAATACCCCAACGTTATAATCGCTATCACAACCAGCAACAAACACAACAACAACAACAACAAAAGCAACCGCAAACGCATCGTTGTTGCGCCTCGGCAGCGAACTCGTGTAATCAAACAAAAAATCGCAATGCTGCAACAGCGACAACAACAACAGCACACTTGCCAGCCGCAAAGGCTGCTAGAACACAAACAACAACAATAACAACAACTACCATAACTAACAGTACAGCGCGCAATCAGCAGCAGCATCAGCAACGACTCAATCAGCATGCCACCAGCAGATTACCACAAACAACAACATCAACAAGTCGTCGCCAGCACCAACCGAATACGTCCAGTCCAGTCCGCGGCGGCAATGGCGGGGTTGGTGACTGCAACGGATGTGAATTGGTGGCAACAGCCGGAAATGTTGCGCCACTCCTTGCCGACGAACTCGCCACATCTGCAACAACGCATTGCCACGGTCTGTCCGCCGATGTGCGTCGCATTGAGAAATTGCCGTTGTGGTCATATCAGCACAAACAGTTGCAGCAACCGCAGAAGTTGCATGTAAAACTGCTGCAACAACAACAACGCGCTACAAAAGCTATAGCCATCCAGCATTCAGCAGCAACGGCAACAGCAACAGCAACAGCGAAAACTACCAAATCAAATACAACAAAAACCGCTTTGACGACCAGCAAAAAAGATGCGGTCAGTAGGCCGACTCTAATGGGCGGCTTTGGTGTCTCATCAGCGGCTGGCGGAAGTGTGGCCATTAGTGGCGCTGGTGGTCCGTATGGCGCTTCAAGCGGCGGCCGCATTGCAAGTGCCGTTACAACAACTAGTGTTACAACCCTCACCACAGCACAAGTGTTGGACGACTACACACGCCTCGAAGCGGCAGGCACAAGTGTCGGCGGCAGGGGCAGCGATGTCTTCCGCATGAACTGGTTGCAGCCAACATCAATGTTATTTGGGTGAGTAAAAGTGCAATGTTTTCCATTTAAGTATTTGCATTTACATATATTTTACTGTTGGAAGAAAGCTCAGTGCATTTGGAAAATGATTGATTAATTATGAATTCACATTTTTTATTTTCCTGAAAAGTTTGCCGTGTCTTTTGTACCCCTGGTCAGATCAACAAGTTTTTTTTTGCAAAGATCTCGCTCCTCGGTTGGGAATGTCAACACATCTACTGTATTTCTGATATGATAATTTGGGGCGCCTTACAACTGATGATCTCTCCATTTGTAGGGAAAACATGATGACGCACATCACCATAAGACGAGTAGGGTTCCTTTAAGTCGAGAAATTGGATGAATATGTTAGAAAGCACCGCTTACGTGAATGTATCCAAAGTGACGATGAAGACAAAACGGAAGCCTGGTCTTTCCTCACCTGTCATTTTCACTGCAATGGAGATCTTCCTATGCTTGTTTATCCAGACCAAATGGCCTATTCAGCCACTGGCATAAACTAGTAGTTCTGTTGTCGAAGGCAGTTTTAAAATTGATGAAAAGTTGGCACAAGGTGAATATTTGTGCAAGGGTGGTTTTATCAGGTCGGAATCCACACTGCTAAGGTCCAAACAGTTTGCTGATTTTGGACTTTAATATATAAGGAGGTTTATGCCAAGGTAATTGGGCAGTTTGCGGGGTCCCTTTTTGTTGATTAGCCAGAGCGCTCTGAAGATCCAACCGCCAGGCATGGTTTCGGCTGATTAAGCAGCTTGTCTGTTCTTCGCCGATCTATTTTTTTTAGTGGTCAATTGCTATACGAACTTCGTCATATTCGGATGTTAGAAGGTCTTTTCCATCATTATCGATTTTGGTTCGGGTTCACAATCTTGGGGTTTCTACTGCAGTTATGCAGGCTGGAAAGCATTCCTTCCAATAACTCAGTATGTGCTGGAAACAGGTCATCAGATCACTTCTTGGATCATCCGTAAGTATACAATTTTCGAACATTAGCACTGACGGTCAGCTTTTTAAGCTCTCTTCCACCACAAATCACGCTGTGGTCATAGAAAAATATATGTATGTACTTATAGCAATATTCTCTCAACGACAACTCTATTTCCAAGTTCAAAGTGACTCAAACTTCTCAGCGCAGCCAAAGAACGATAATAAAACAAATAAAGCAAATCTTCCAATTAAACTGTTGAATTCTGTCAACGTGTCCAGTAGACAGCGAAGAAGCAGATGGCAGATGAGACAACACAATTGCTCTTCAAGCAAACATGTGCAACATGAACATATTCCTCAAATGATTATTATTGCACACCTACGAGTATGCTGCGGCACGTCTAGGACTGACTGCTATACAATGGCGCTGGGCTGGACCGGACTGCTGTTCACGGCAGCTTGAAACGTGGAGGTGAGGTATGTGTGTGCTTTTATGTAGGTGTACTCGTATTTGTACTGCAAATATGTATGTCCTTCACTCTTCGTCATTTACTTTTTATTGCTGACAAAGAATATCTTCTGCAAGAGTTCTTAGCAGCTCTGGGGCGGCAGCTTCATTGAATAACAATAAATGTTGGGCAATAAGTTTGTGGATGTTCATTTTTATGAGCGAGCATATGTACGTGTGTGTGGATTTTTATGTATATATATATGTATATTTGTATGTATGTCTCCACATGTGTTTGTTATTATGCGGGCGGATTTCTTAATTTTATAGTTTTGTGTCGCACAAGTTTGTCTGCTTACTGCCTTCAACGTCTCTATGCTTCTTCTTCTTAGCGCATTTAAGTTCTCCTTATCTCGTGCGCTTCATACCGTCAACTATCTTTCGTGTGTTTTATTACTTTTTGGGCTTTTGAATTTTTCATGTGCGATATTTACACGTATTCCCTTTATGCTCAAGGATTTTCTTGTTGTAATTTTTTGTTGTTTTCCGTTCATAATTGCCGCATGTTGGTTTGGTGGTCCAAGTTATTATTATTACCATGCATTCCAGGTACATCATGTCTAGTCCAGTCTCGCTTTGTTTTTGCTTTTGTTATTGTTATTATTAGCTTCCTTTTATTTATTTTTGTTTTTTTTTTTTTTTTTTTTTGATACCTTTCATTGTTTTCACATTTATTGCTGGTCATCTGCAATTACTTTGCGCACATTGTCTGCCTCAACTCAACCCTGACCGCTGGTGTTCTCTTCTATTTAGTCCTCCCATCAACGCTCCTTCACAAATATTTTCGTGCTGGAACTCGTTGAGTTTATTTTCTGAAGTCATTGGCACCTTCAACTCCTTACTTACCGCCATTAAAGTGTGTACTCGTTATAGGTTGAATTTTCAGTTATTTATAGAACGTTTTGGACCCACAGTACTCTCGTATGTTGTCCGACACAAATTGGATGATGAAGTGACTACGCGGTGTCGTTCCCAGCTCGCCGATAATGTTGCGCATACAAATTTATTAATGTTAGATTTATTGCCATTAGCAGGTTTGATAGCGATGTCGATTCTTCTCCTTAATTAGTCCACAGTTGGACTTATCGAACTAGTATATTGACTAGTTGACACAGAGTTAAAAGCGATTTGTTTATGCAGTTACTTTTGTTTAGAGGTGAAAGTTTGAGTTCAACAAAAAGGAAACCGAATCTGCGTAGGTGAGCTTGGCTTAGAGAATTATTCGTTTGAGCGGGTCTGGATATTAGTCCTCGACGTATGGCACCATCACCTAGTGAATAAAATCTCGCACCGAAAAATTGGAGTGCATACTGCAGTACTCTGTTTAGCGAGAGCGCTAAGAACTTAATATTCCAACGGTTACACCCAAAAAGCTACTCAATTTACCGGTTTTATAGAGTTTTTTTTCAATATATTTGGTTTTAGCTCGATAAACAAAGGAGGAACAATAAAACTGACATGGTATGTAGTCAGAGAACTTGTAATAAAACTTATTAAAAGTTCTCTGTTGTATCTGCAAAAGTAGGTTTCGAGTTACATTAAAAGAAAGTGGATGTCGCAGACACGTCCGGCTCGCTAGCGAAGCTCCATCATCGATCTATTCAGATGGTAAATGATTTTTCAAGAGATGGTATAGGAGAATAGATATCAAAAGGGCGGACGAGATTACGTTTTTTTGGCAATGAAAGAAAATGTTTCAACCGCCCTAGAGCCTTAAGAACCATAAGGTGTTTTCTAAAGTGCGGGTATTAGGTTAGGTTAGTTTAAACCGGAAGGGTCAAGTCGCACATAGCGCTTCTGTTAGCAAATTGAAGCACTCGTTTGGGTACTTTGTACATTACTGACTGAAGGTACTGCAGCTTTTCTGCCTTCAGTAAACATATCCTTAGTCTGAATGCTGAATTGTAGACATTCACAGATTATGTGTTCCAATATCTACATATATTCCCCATTGTCCTCCACTAGGCCTTGATTAAAGGCATGGCTACGCTAAAAGGAAATGCCACGTAAATAGACCTTCTAGCAATCCGGTATCGTATACAATGAAATTCCTCATAACCGGACACTCACCGTCGCAGTGTTTTTGTCTGGTTATGAGCGATGTCCGCTTATGGGGGAGGCACAAAAATTATGTTTAAATCGCAGTCATGTGGTTCGAAGTTATCGTTTATTTAGTTGTTGAAATAAAAATTCCATATTCAAACATACATATTATTTCATTTACATATAGATAAATTACATACATTGTCATACATGTACATACATACATACAAGTCTTTACATTTCAGTACTACTTTGGTTGAAAAAATTTTGTAATGGTTGATTGCTTGAATATTGATTGTTTTAATTTAAAATGTTCATTCTCAAAATGACCCTCGATATTTTTGATGTGTTGAAAAGCTACAAAATTTTGCAACAAGTTTTAACGCCTCAGCTTATGTCTTCATTAGATTCTTCTTCTGAATCGGTAATGTTCATAACCTCGCTTTGTTCTTCAATTTGAATTTCTACATTGTTGTCTTCAGTGCAGATGTTCTGATCTATTTGGAAAAAAACCGTCGAAATCATTTGCCAAATCGAGTCCTTCGTGAATTCTAGCATAGATTGCGAGCGGAATGTCATTTTCGGGATCAAAATCGGAAAGACTCATCAATTTCGGAAAATCCTGGCTTACCGAAGCAGTTTTGGATTGTTGTTGCTTCTACTTTATTCCAAGCTGCTTTGATGAAATAAACAGCTTCAACCACATTAATAGATTTTGACAGCTCTAATGCTGAACTGACAATGTCCATATTACGCAGCAAGTGTTTTAGAAGTATGCTTCTATAGAAAATTTTAAAATTTTGGATTACTCCTTGATCAAGGGGTTGGCTTACTGCCGTTGTGTTTGGAGGCAAAAAAACAATGTTTATGTTAGTCAAGTTTAGTTCCCTTGGATGTGATGCTACGTTATCCAAAAACAAGAAAAATTTTCGATTTTTCGATGGGCCTTCATTTTCGTATTCAACTGCTGCAGCCATTCACTCTTTACTTCTCGAGTCATCCATGCTTTTTTATTAGATTTCCAATCCGCTGGCAGTTCCGTGATGGGAACATGTTTCAGTGATCGAGGCCGGGCTGCTTTTCCTATAACCAAAAGGAGCTCTTTCTCTCCAGCCATGTTTGCACAAAACAAAATTGTGAGTCTTTCCTTAGAGAATTTGCCGCCAACACATTTTTCACATTTAAGAGCGTTGTAAATGTCGTGAGGCAGCAACAGAGATGGCAGCTTGGCCCTGAACTGCTCCTGGTTTACATCTGCAGCTTCACCAGATATGCACTTGAAATCAACATTATTTCTTGTGCGCCATTTGTTTAACTATCCCTCTGAAGCATTCAAATTAGATACACCCAATTCGACTGCTATTTCCATTGCTTTTGCCTTTAAAATAGGGCCAGATAGAGGAATTTTTTGACTTCTAGTCTTAGAGAACCAATCAAAGCACATTTTGTCTATTTCAGAGCCGCCTTCTTTTGATGCACATTAATTCCAGACTCCCATTTAGAACGAATTGTTTCTCTATTTTTATTGATTTCTGTAGCTTATGTTTTGCCAATATTGAATCTTTGAAAACGAAAAATTTAACACAATTTTTTTTATTGAGAATTAAGCTTTACCTTTTTGCAATTTCTCCCACAAACAATTTATCTTTTTCGAACACATTAATAATTTCCATTTTTTCTTTAATAGACAGTACTTTCTTTTTTGGTGCCATGTTATTACGAGCTTTGCAAGAACACAATTCACTTAGCAAACTGAATGAAAATTCCGCCCTCTAGTTGACACATACGGCATGAATGTGTGTGTACATACTAATAGGGGAATCACCTATATCGTTTTTATTAGCACAAATACGAATGGCATTTCTTTTATGGGGATTTTAAAATATCTTGTTTGGGATTTTTTGTTTAGTTTTTAATTTTGTCCGTTTATGAGAGATTTTTCGATCAAAATGGTTTGAAATATACTGTCCGCATTCGGTTATTAGAGCGTCCGATTATTGGAATAGTATTTGTATGGGAAAATTAGTGAAATAGATGACGTTGAAAATGAGTTACTTGTATTTAACAGTATACTAGCAACAGCAGCAACTATAGCCACACCAGAGCAGAATACAAAAGTAAAGGCATTGATAACTAATAGTGGAATAGAATTACTGGTCCGAAATAAGCGACGTTTGCATCGCGAATGGCAAGCCTGCCGATCTCCCGATGCAAAAATTCGCCTTAAGGTGGCAGAAAACAAACTCAAAAAGGCATTAAGATACGAAGAAGAAAGAAATATCAAACATCTTATAACGTCTTTGTCTCCCAACGTTTCTACTAAAAAATCTCTATGGAAAGCTAGCAAAAACCTTAAGCCGCCAGTAAGCACTGAAGTACATTTGAGAATGCGTAATGGTTCATGGGCAAGAACGGATGAAGAGAAGGCGTCTAGTTTCGCAGAGCATCTCAGCACAGTATTTCAACCAAATACTGCTACATATAGTGCACCTTTGTCACCGACCCATACTGCTCCTAGATACACTGTTACTTGCGGAGCATCTGTGTCTGAACTAAAAAACACTATTGCCGCACTAAATCCAAAAAAATCTCCAGGAGACGATCATATCTCACCAAAAATGCTAAAAGAATTGCCAAGCATTGCTCTCGTTTTTCTTGCAAAGCTTTTCAGTGCCATTTTGATGCTAGGATATTATCCACAACTCTGGAAAAAGTCGCAGATAATTATGGTAGTTAAACCAGGTAAAGACGCAACCCTGCCGTCATCATATAGACCAATCAGCCTGTTGCCTTGCCTATCAAAACTTTTCGAAAAAGTGCTGCTATCAAAAATTACTCCTTTTCTCCATCAAAATGATATCATTCCTACACATCAATTTGGATTTCGGGAAAAACACGGCACAATTGAACAAGTAAATCGTATAACAAATGAAATAAGGAAAGCTTTCGAAATGCGAGAGTATTGCTCGGCTGTTTTTCTTGATGTGGCGCAAGCATTTGACAAAGTGTGGTATGATGGCCTCATTCACAAAATTAAAAAATCATTACCTAACACGTTCCATAATATCCTTGAATCCTACTTAACCAATAGGCGATTCACAGTAAAAGTAAATGATTACATAACAGAAGAGTGTCCGATTACGGCAGGTGTTCCGCAGGGCAGTGTTCTTGGGCCAGTATTGTACATACTGTTTACCGCAGATATCCCTACAAGTGACGAAGTAATTACGTCAACATTTGCGGATGATACAGCTATACTAAGTCGACATAAATGCCCCATTACAGCCACAAAAGTGTTACAGCAGCATCTTAAACAAATTGAAGAATGACTGGCGAAATGGCGCATAAAAGTTAATGAAAACAAGTGCAAACACATAACTTTTACATTAAAACGTAAATATTCATAGAAATCTAAATATACCTACCATCAAGGAACAAATTGAAATCGCAGCAAAAAAATACTTAACAAAACTGCGTAACCATCCGAACCCTTTGGCTAACACCTTGGCCCATGCAACAAGTCAAACCCGCCTGCGGAGAAGAGACAAAGCAGCCTTCTAAAGAGCAACGTCAAGCCAGCAGCCCATTCCTACTAATGGGCTTTATGTTTTAATTTAGTTTAAGATTTTATTACTTATTGTTAGGCTTCCGAAGTCGAAGTAGATTCAATAAATAAATATTAATGTTAAAAAAAAAAAAAAAAACAGAAAGATGTGTCCACGAAATTTGCCCGTCTATTGGAGCTGTCCGTAATGGGGAATTTCACTGTACATATTTTGCATATGTTTACGGGAATCTGCAGTCCATTACTCACTTCCAAAGTCTTTTTGCCTGACCAAGTCAGATAAATTCTAGCGCTTCTCCCCTGAGCGGAAATGGTAGGCCAAAAATTACGTTCTGTTCTAAGAGGATACCATCCTTCGCCAGTTCATCAGCTATCTCATTACATCCGAATCCCATATGTCCTACCACCTAGTAAAAAA
Organism: Ceratitis rosa; assembly: GCA_037013455.1. NCBI lineage: Eukaryota > Metazoa > Arthropoda > Insecta > Diptera > Tephritidae > Ceratitis > Ceratitis rosa. The sequence goes on from JAWMAG010000055.1 coordinate 5,042,646, forward strand.
TTACATTTCAAGTCCTTAAACACCCACATATATAGTTTTATAGATATTGGCTTTGCATAAGTAAAAGGACATTATAACCGTTGGTGAACCTCCAGCTGAGTCTAATCGACCTCAAAGAGTTTACTAAAAAAGCTAGGCAAATTTGTCGTACTTCTCGGTGAAAAAAAGATGTCTTTCCCCTTGATGGATAATTGCTCTATTTTATGGACAAAAAGCTACAATCCGTAATCAATATCCGATTTTATTCATCTTTTGATGAGAAGAAGATGCCACGACCAGTAGAAACTAATCTTTTTTAAGATATTATTTACCCAGCAAATGAAAAAATTAGATTATATACTCGTACACTTAGCTTAGCATGTTTTTCTAAACCTTCCCGACGGTAGCATCCCAGCAGATATTGCTTACACAGCATAAAGCTATGCACCTTAACTTGGGGCATAAATGTTTCACTGTGTGATGCGTTGGTGACAAAGTGAGGGCCTACAGGATGACCTTGAAAACCCCATAACCAACTACACTCCATACGATTTCTTAAGGATACAGCGCATTAAACTTTCGCGAGCCTTTGCGCTTCAGCCAGTCTTCTTTTTGTCTTTCTTAATAGGTGTAATTATCGCTTCCCCAATTAAAGCCGAATGTAATGTGACCCTGAATCTAGGTATATATTTACAGTTACAATACTATACTCAATTCATGCTCTTGAGTCCTCGTCGCATACCCTGGAAACGTGAACAACTCTTTTGGGAGATGCAGCTCCACACCCAGCAAGGTTGTATGCCTACCTTTAAACCCGCCACATAGAAATCAGCTTATCAGTCAGTCCTACTAAACCTAACCTAGATTTCATGGCTTTTTAAAGTTGACCAGAGCAAACTTTGAGTGTCAATGTAGTGATAAAGATGATGTGGTCTCTTGATTGATATTCAGAAGCATCAATGAAGAATCTGGAAAGAGTAAAAACTCAACTGCCCATTTCCACGATCGCTTGGTAATAGTCATCCTTTGACAGCTTTCATTGGCATGAGCTGCTTGCAAGGTCTTCTTTACTTATCTCAAATTATTTTTATTTACAGTGAATACCCTCAAAGTTGCTTTAATTTTATTACCTCAAAATCGACGATTTTCTTCACAAGGATTAACAGACAAACCCTCCACTTACCATTGTCTTGAGTCTCTCCTCTGGCTAATCTGACGTCAGATAATTTTTTGTCCTTTTCATTTACCGTTGGTTAGTTACAAACCACATATATGTTTTTCTGAGTTTCCACTTTTCTGATTGCAATAAAATTTATCAGATCGGAAGTGCTTGGAGTTTTAGTTTGCGTTGTTAACACATCACACGAGCTGCCCTTTATGTGTTATTCTTCTCTTCTTCTTCTTCCTCTTCTTCTGTTGCAGTATCTGAGTCTACTGGTCGTTAACGTGTGCCAAAAAGTTTGCGCTTCTAAATCATTTATTTGCTCAATGTTGGATTTGACCAATGTTAGCGTTCTTGGGCACATGACCAACTAACGGTATTTTGCTGGCTGCATGTACATACATACTATGTATGGTACATACCTAAATGTCAAATACGGAAATTGGAAATAAAAAGTTACAATATATTCGTACAAATATTACTTTTTATATGTTTATATACATACATACATACACAAGACTAAGCTGTCTATTGAAGAATGTCTGTTGCACTCTCCTCTTCATCCATATTTTGCTGCTGAAGCGCAAATATTTACTGTTCGTCCACTAGAGGATTTTCTCTTTGATGACATTTTTGGCAAAATTTTGCACTCAAACCTACGAATGCTGTTGATTTTAATTAGTACTCAGTTTTGATGAACTAATTTTGGAGCGAATTTCGGTTGAATTTTATTGCCAACTCAATGTGGTTGGCGACGATTTATTACTTTTCACTGCAAAAGGTCAATATTTGTACAATAAAGTGAACAGTTGTTAAATTGCATATGAGCACACATACATATTGCATGTACATACATACATACATATTAAATGGTTACGTGCAATATTTATGAATATTTGTGAATTAGAAGAATAAAGGTTCAGTAAAAGACATTATGTAAAAAAAATTTAACGCAGTACAGAGCAATAAGAAATAAAAAAATATATAGGTATACAAAATGGGAAATGTAATGAAAATCACACATTTACATACCTATACCGTTATAATTGAAATTAATAAATTCGTGTTATAATGATTTGTGACCGACTGATGTCTTCACCTTTAGTTTCCACTCTTTAGGACTTCTTTCCATTCCCACTTTATTTTTTACTTTTGGGTGAGTTGCTCCTCACCGCCGAATTGTAGTAACTCACAACTCAAGTACTTTCGAAATTCAAGTGTTTTCATTCATACAGACAACATAATCTAGCCTGTGTAGCCGCTGACTTCTAATTCCTAAGTCGGTGTATTCGTCTATCCATCCATTGGTCCGTGTCCGTGTATGATATTCGCCGCCCCCATACGCATAGTACATTTTTCGCAAAACCCTTATCTCAAAACTCGTTATTCGTCGAGAGAACACTCTATTTTTCAACTTACTACCTAATATAGTATAACTTTTCTTAAAATTTTATCTAAACGAGTAGGGAACATTCCCTGTCACCCAATAGGTCTTATCAAATAATCTTGCTCATAATATTACCGCAAAATGGGAGTCGATTCCGCTGGCTACTAAATGCAAAGCATAAAACGCCAGCCATGTTCTCTGTTTCAACCAAGTAAAAGCATCTCATGCTCTAATACCAAACACATCACAGAATTGGATTTTGCCCATCTCTAAATAATTAATCTTGTAGGTCGGCATGACTTCATCACTTATTGCTTCGAACAGCTAGGCATCAAGCGTTATTTTCTGTGGTAAGATTAATTTAAGTTAAAAACTTCAGATTAAGCGTAATTCATGGAGGTGGGAAGGTATTCTGATTCCCCTTAGTTAGTTAGTTAGTTAGTTAGTTGTTGTGATTTCCCGATCATGAATCCGTTCCGCACTTAGTTCTTATGCTTGTGGTCCCATCGTAATTCCATTGTCGTGAAAATATCCTTTTCTTCTTAGAGATACTCAAACCATTTAAGGTGTTATATGTGGTTTTCATTGATGACACTTGCTAAAGCTAACTCCGCAAGATAGTTAAAGTAAAAATTTCGTAGGAAGCGATACCTTGCTGCACTGAGAGCTTAAGAGTGGTACTGATCTGCCAATTTCTTCTCATCTATTTTCTGCAGCTAAGACAAAAAGGCTATTGTGATGCTAATGCAGGTCCAGTGTAGAAGGAACAGAGACTTTTTTCTTATCATTTTGATCTACTCTGCTTCTCTGGTCGTTTTGATGAAGGCCAATTCCAACATTTATAAATTTGTCCGAGGTATGACCACGAGTTATGCACGGTTCCTTAGTTCTCTGCCTCTGGGTTCAGGGAACTAATCCACGGAGGTTTATCATGCAGCGGAGAGTTTGCTTAAAATTTCCTACCATCTTATTGGCACTTCAGGCGTGTTGGAATTGCAGTAAAGAGATTTGATGACAATTTTACGGCCAGAATACACTTTGATATGAGGCACTCACGAAGTGGCTTCTGTCATTGTATTTATTTCTATTTCTAAACAATGGAAAGGATGTCTTTTTTATAATATATATATATATATATATATTGGATCTTTGTAACCGCTTAAGCAAATTTTGGCCGCGCTCGTCCTCCAATTCGTGGTGTTCTTCTTGATGTTTTTCCAACAAATTGAGTCACCTATAGTTTATGACTAGAGCTTCTCATCGCTCTATCTTTCTCTTGAGAAGCACTGCTATGATCTGAAAGACAGTCTGGGAAAAGATTTTGACAAAATATCCATTAAACTTCGATCTGTTTTTCCGTAGACTCTATTTTACCCGATAAATTCATGAAGAATTACTCACAGTGATCCGCGCGCAATCTAAGGACTGTGCCTACGCCTCAGTGCAGCTCATGAAGCTTAAAACTTAACAGCACTATCAGTGGGTGCTAACTGCAGGGAGACAATTAGACTATGAGTGAGTTCTAAACTTTTTTGACGTGGATGTCTAATAATACGCCCTTGAAAAGGTATGTCTTTCCAGAATTTCCCACTGAAACGCAAAAGTTAGTGAGTCCAAGGTGCCCAGAAGATATTTGTGAACTCTTTCCCAGCTTTGGAATTGAGAACGACCTGGCACTAAGCACATTCCTAATTCAAAGAGAGGCACGTCCCTCTACTCAATATGCCAACATCCCTGTGTATAAATCGGTTCAACGCCATCGAGTTTCACTTGAGATCGTCGAAGTTACGTTTATTTAAAATATCGCAGTTTCGGTTCATACATATGTATATAAGTAGAGCCAACGTCAAACTAGTCACTCTGTCATACAAGCGCCCCAGTTGCACTTTACTCATACTCATACTTGTATACTTATATGTAGATATGTAAAATTACCATTAGCATTATTATTGATATTATTGTTGTTATTTGTTATTATCTAATGGTGTCACTTGTCACACGACAGTATAACTAAGTAATTGTGTATGTACGAAGTATGTGCGTATCGTATTACATACATATGTATAATTGAGGTGAGTATAACATTTCAATTAAACAAAGTGACAGGAAATCCTTCTCAATAATTAAAAAAAAGTAATAATTAAAAAAGTAGCAAAAGCTAAAAAAAGTAGTAGAAATAATACATACATGACTCAAGAGTAGTAAATTGTAAAATACTATGTACTGCAAAGTACGTAGATATGCATACATGTACATACATTTATGTCGGAAAAAACCTAACTGTCACTTAATTAGACACACTACTCACATGTCAAGCGTTAAAAGTA